>CAIGQW010018611.1:0-17475 GCA_903798125.1 Danio choprae
AAAAAATAAACCGAAGGGCTGTTAAGGAACAGCCCCAGCTGTCTATAAGCTCCTTCTATCAAGCGGTGCAAAGAAAAACCTGAGTTTTCTTCGAAAATACCCACAAGAACTATAGTTATTTTGAGGAAAGCGAGGGATAAAAAAGGAAGTCTGGGCGTGTTGGGAGTCAGACTTCCCAGGGCCCTTGGACAGTGAGAGCACCATACGGTGTCCTCCCTGAGCCACGATCTGTTGAGGAGGGGGCAGACCACCACACCACCTATGGTGGCTGGGGGCTCTGCGCTTCTTAGGGTGGGCGCTCCTCAGTGTCTGAGGGCATTGGGGGCCTCACCCCTTCTTCGGAGGGTCCAAGAGCAACCAGAGGCTGGTCTCGAGAGGCTGATACCCCTAGCACATTTTTTGGTGGCGTGGAAACGCCTGCCAATGGTGTCTCAGTGGGTCCTGTTCACGGTGAAACACGGCTACAAAATACTATTTTGTGCACGCCCACCATGCTTCAACGGTGTTACACACACCGTAATGAAGCCAGAACAGGCTCTGGTTGTGGAATAAGAAGTACTGGCACTTCTAAGCCCACTTGACATACAGTCAGGGTTTTACAGCCGGCATTTCATAGTTCCGAAAAAGGATGGGGGACTGCGTCCCATATTAGATTTAAGAAATCTATATTGGTCTATCAGGGCCGTCAAGTTCACTGTAAAACATAAAGATGTGTAGTGTCACATACTCAGTCCCAGCACTGGTTTGTCACAATAAAACTGAAAGACGCATACTTCCATATATCCATCCTTCCCCAATAAAGGAGTTACCTGAGGTTCGTTTTCGGGGGCGAAGCGTTCCAGTATCGGGTTCTTCCACTCGGCCTAGCTCTGTCACCTCAAACTTTCACCAACATACTCGAAGCGGCATTAGTTCCTATTCGTATGCAGGGTACACATATCCTAAACTACATAGACATATGGCTAATTGTAGCTCAGTCTCATGATATGGCAGTTCGGCATCGAGATGTCGTTCTCACCCATATCAGAAGGTTGGGGTTTCGGCTGAACACCACAAAAAGTGCGCTTGTTCCAGCCAGGACGACCACTTTTCTAGGTGTGCTATGGGACTCCATGACGATGTGAGCACGTCTGTCCCCGCCATGAATCGTTTTGATTCAGTCAGCCCTACACAGAGCTAAACAAGGCCAATACATCACTGTAAACAGCTTCAGAGACTGTTAGGCCTCATGACAGCAGCCCCCGGCGTGATTCCGTGTGGTCTGCTGTACATGAGACCCCTACAGTGGTGGCTCAAATCCAGGGGGTTTTTCTCTCAAGGGGAATCCTTTCCACATGATCAAGGTCTCGCAGCACTGCCTTTGAGCCTTAAGTATGTGGAAAAAGCCCTGGTTCCTGTCTCAGGGCCCAGTGTTGAGTGCTATCTGTCATTGCCTCGTGCTTATGACAGATGCTTCTCTCACGGGCTGGGGAGTGACCCTGAGGGGCCTTCCCGCAGCGAGACAGTGGGGAGAACATCATCGTCTATGGCACATAAACTGCCTGGAGATGATGGCTGTGTTTCTGGCCTTAAACACTTTCTCCCAGATTTAAGGGACTATCATGTTCTAGTCCGCACGAACAAGACATCGGTGGTCGCTTAAATCAACCATTAGGAGGACCTGAGGTCACGACTGCTATGCAGGCTGGCACATCAGATCCTCCTATGGACCCAGAACAAATTCTGTCTGTCAGAGCAATATATGTCCTGGGCTATCTGAACATGGGAGCAGACCTCCTGTTGAGACAGGGGGTGAGATCCGGGGAATGGACACTGTGGTGTTCTCTCTCGTATCTAGCCCCGCTGGGACTGGATGCCATGCTGCAAATGTAGCTGAGGCTACGTCTGTACGCATTTCCTCCGGTCGCTCTGCTCCCTGGAGTCCTGAGAGGGTCCGGCGAGATTGGAGTCCAGCTACTGCTGATAACCCGTCTTGGCCTACGAGGATCTGGGTTTCAGACCTCACAGCCCTGCTGGGGGTCTCCCGTGGGAGATCCCCATCAGGAGGGACCTTCTGTCCCAGGTTGGAGGGGTGATACTTCATCCTTGCCCTGACCTGTGGAAACTATGGGTTTAGCCTCTGAGGAGTTTACTCTGAGGAAACTATGGGTTTAGCCCATCTCATAGAGTGTGGAACGTCAACCAAGGTTGCTCAGACCATACTTAATTCCAGGGCTCCCTCCACGAGGAAGCTTTATGCCCTGAAATGGGCTCTCTTTTCAGCTTGGTGCAGAGAGCATCAGCTGAACCCAGTCAGCTGTCAGGTAGCCCCAGTGCTGGAATTTCTCCAAAACTGCCTGTCTGCTGGGCTAGCTGCATCCACTCTGAAAGTGTACGTGGCAGCTATAACAGCCTACCGTTCTCCCCTAGATGATGAGTCACTAGGGCAGGACATGCTAATTCGTCGCTTCCTCTGTGGAGCCAAAAGGCTAAGGCCTGTTAGCACAAGCAGGGTACTGACAGGGGACTTAACATTTATGCTCGAGGGCATCTCTGTTCCCCCATTTGAGCCACTGCAGGAGGCGTCAGATAAGTTTCTGACACTAAAAACAGCTTTTCTATTAGCTATTTCTATTACCTCCAGGCTCTGTCGGTTGCACCTTCATTTCTGGAGTTTGCTCCAGGCTTGACTAAAGCCTTTCTTTACCCCAGACCGGGGTATGTGCCGAAGGTTCCCACTTATGTGGCGAGACTTGCTGTGCTGCAAGCCTTTAATCCGCCCCCGTCGTCGGACCAGGAGAAACTAAATCTGCTCTGCCCAGTTAGGGCTCTGGATAAATATGTCCACAAGAATTGCCCAGTGGCGAAAGAGCGAGCAGTTACTAGTCTGCTTTGGACCCTCAAAAGGGGGAGTCCTGCGAATAAGCAGACCATAAGCAATTGTATAGTCGAGACTATTTCAGTTACTTATCAGGCTGTTGGATGTCCTGCACCTAAATTTGTTAGGGCCCACTCCACGAGGGTGTAGCGGCCTCCAAAGCTTCTATTTTGGGCTCTGCCCTTTCTGACATTTGTTTGGCGGCAGGATGGTCGATGCCATATGCACTTGTGCGTCACTATCAACTCATTTTAGACCCCTCCCCGGGGTCCTCTTTTCTCACTGCGTAGTGTGCATTCACAGTCAGCAGTGAGTCTGGCCTAGTGGGTATTGCGTTCCCCTAGCGTTCTGTTTGGACGCAGTGTTGAAGTTCCCTTGAAAGGGAACGTCTCAGGTTACGTATGTAACCATTGTTCCCTGAGAGGGAACGAGACACTGCGTCTTCCGCCATACTCTCTTCTGCCTGTTACTTCTTTCAAGCTAATTTGAAGTTACATCTGAATGTTCAGTGCAGGCTTTTATACTTCCTGGTCTGACGTTCACGTCGCCGCCTGTGCGTGCATGGTGACGTCACCGCTAAATTACATTAGATTGATTTCACATGTGCTTCAAGACGCGTATAAAAGAGGTGTTCTCCTAGCGTTCTGTTTGGACGCAGTGTCTCGTTCCCTCTCAGGGAACTATGGTTACATACGTAACCTGAGACGTTTTCAGTCTTTTTTAATAGCATTACCTGAAAGTATTCAATTGCTTGATACTTCCATGTGGAAATAACCCTATAATAAGTACTACATACTGACCAAAACTACCAACACTACACCATATTTTTCTTACCAGCCACTTGCTTTAGTGTAGACCCCTACAATTTTACTTGAAATAAATACATTTCAACAACTCGCCAATTTCAGTGATTAGTTACAAAGAAACATTGGCCTTGAATTGGGTGAAAGTGAATATTGAAGTGGCTTTTTAACAAAGGAGCCAAACTGCTTGAATACATGACAGCGAGGTAGACACTCAAAAATCAAAATACATCTGCAAAAAATAAAGATAATAGTACTGTACAGCTTTAATATTTTGCAATGCCCCCTGCAGTGCAATTCTAAATAGCTCAAGAAGTCCTGAGATTCCCAAAATTCATATTACCGGCATCTCTAAAGATTCTAAAGATTAAAGAAAATGACAAAGAATTAAGACATGAACCTAAATGAATCACCTAGAATTACATTAAGATTATATATTAAGATTAAGTGCATATAAACCAAATGGAACAGAGAGACAAATTAAACCTTCCACAGCCCACAACTGTGTGTTTACCCTTGATGTGATTTTTATACCCCACCAAGCCTATATTACATAATATTACTATATTACATCCAAAATGTTTCACAAAATCAGCAAGAGAATTATCCCAGAACGTCATGCCAAATAATTCAACAATAAATGTAATTCCAAAGATAATTCCTATTCTTTATATAAGAATAAATATTAAACTGATTAATCTTAAAAACACAATCAACCATGCAAGACCAATGGAAAAAAGGGCTTACAAAAGAGGGGGTAAATGAAGGAAAAGGGAGTTTCTAATGTCCTAGATGCCCATCAATCCTAGTGTGTGAAGGTCAAATGAAAGAGAGCAAGTCTAAAACCTTTTATGGGGCCACCGAGTGTAAAGAGACGTGTGCACCCTGTATTCTGCATAAATGACAACTCATATGAGCAATCTCTGTCATTACCTCAGGGATAATGAGAGGGAAGATCTCTAACCACACTCTTAATCCATCTTACCCTTTGTGGACAGGTCAATAAGCTAGACTAATTAGACCTAGGCAATTAGACAGTTGTGGATTTGACCTTTGGATCTGCATCTGCAAATCCATCTTAATCAAAAACTAGCTAAAACTAAGGAGCCTAACAGAAAGAAAAATCTGTAGTGATGCATTTCTATCTTTTTCAAAACATTCACCCATATATGCCAAAATGATTATATAAAGAATAGACGGTTCTTTCACATTTGCATTCAGTTACAACATATTTTGGGGTTCTGGGTAATGGAAAGGTCGTCATACTGTGCACCCCTGACATTTCACATAAATGTCATTTCTAGTTTAAAATTTGAAGGATCAAGTAGTTCACCCTGAGAGTATTAGAAATTCTGCAGTCTCTTCTTTGGCATCTGAAGATCAATGGTTGGACTAATGGGCCAGCGGGAATATCTCTCTAAAGCATCACTGCAAAATTTCATCTCACACTGGGCCACTTTGTGGAGTTGAAATGTCTGTTGCCATGGTCAATTTTAACAGTCTTTTGTGAAGTCTGGTGATATCAAGTGTTAAGGGCTTATTTAAATAAAAACTACTGGCTCATATGAGGCAATGTCTCATAATAAGTTATTAATATTTAAACATTTTGGTAATATGATGTCCAAAGAGAATGAAGTAACCCCATTACACTACCATTAAAGTCTGATTTTTGCAGAATGGATCCATGCTTTCATGTTGTTTACTCCAAATTCTGATGCCACCATCTGAATATTACTGCAGAAAGCAAGACTCATCAGCAACATTTACTCCACAATTGTCCAGTTTTGATGGCCCAGCTCTTATTTTAGTTACAGCTGCCTTCATATCAGCTTGAACAAGTCTGGTCATTCTTCTCTGAATGGCGACATTAACAAGGCATTTACTCCCACAGAACTGCCCTCACTGCATTTTTCCTCATTTTCAGACACGTAAACCCTAGAGATGGGTCTGCATGAAAATGGCAATGGATCAGCACTTTCTGAAACACCCACCAAACCGTCTGGCACCAACAGTCATTCTTATGCTTGTTTTTTTTAGCTTGAGCAAATTATCTTGACCATGTCTATACAAGGGTGGCACAGTGGATCCCAGTATGCCGGAATAGTTTTCAGTTCGTTCTGCTGTTGTGACCCCTAATAAATAAGGGACTAAGCCGAAGGAAAATGAATGAATGAATGAATGAATGAATGAATGAATGAATGAATGAATGAATGAATGAATGAATAAATGAATGAATGAATGAATGAATGTCTACACGACTAAATACAGCTGCTGCCATGAGATTGGCTGAATAGATATTTGTGTAAACAATCAGCTGACATGGGGTACCTAATATATTGTTGGCCGATGAGTCGTGCATTTCTATATAATGAAGTTTATGTTTATGTAAATAATACATATAAGAAGATCTATACGACCTTCATGTCATTTTTTATTCCAGGTTATATATTTTTAAAAGACTTCATTAATAAAATATCCAAGACAAATTCAACAAGCAGCACCTCACACTAGTGCATTTCTCATTGTAATTAGAACTTAATGTGCAGCTCCACTCTAGTGGTCTGTTTGACACACTTAAAAGAGTCTGTGCTAATGTTTGCATTAGTGCACAAACAAAAAAGAGATCTCCTCCAAAGAGAATAAATGATTTAACTGTTTGAGTAATTTCACTTAAAGTTTTATCAGCAAAAGAAGTTTAATATAAAAGAATAACTCCTTTTTAAAAGAAATTAAAAGAAGAAAATAAAAATAAAACACGTTGTAATTGTTAACTGATGCATGTGTTTTTCAAAACCTATACGACCTTCTTTCTTACGAAGAAAACAAAAGAGGTTTCCGTATTTGCAAAATGAAAAGAGGTTCACTGTTGCTTTGAAGCAGATGAGAAGTTTTAAAACATCATATATCTGTATAAAAATATCTGTATTCCACAGAAGTAATAATAGCTTTGTATGACACGAGGGGGAATAAATGACAGAATATTCATTCTTGAGTGAACAGTCCACTTGATGTAAAACAAACACTAGGTCAAACATTCAAATAAACATAGCAATATTATCAAATGATGTGGTTGACTAATTTGATTTTTGTCTCCTTCATTTTATTCCATCCATTTATTTTCCTAACATTGCACAATTACACGATTAGTCGCACTTCATTCTAGTTTTCCCACATCCCCACAGCACATTTTTGTGTTGCAACGCACCAGTTAATAACCACTGTCCTATATCCTAACATCAGAGGTAATGAGTCTGCTAGACATTCTTTTCAAATAGTTTGATTTAGAGAGATTGCAGAGGGCTCTCGTGTAACAATGAGGGTGTGGAATGCTCTTATTTTTCCTCTCATTTAAGGATCCTAGGAAATCCCTCAAAAAAGAATCACTGAAAACAATGAGAATTCTTGAAACGCATTCTTTTTTGATCATGTCCAGACCTAACTCACTCCTAGGGAAAAAAAAGATGAATAATTTGAGAGATAAAATGGGCGATAATGGTTCCTAACCACGTTGAACCAGCACAGGAAGCTGAAAACGATAACATCTCACAAAATACGCCAAACTCATCAATGAACCAAAGGTTACGCTTATTTAAACTGGCATATACTTCAAAGACTCAAAAAGCTGAGAGTACAATCTCCAGATTCCGCCATACAACAGATTTCTGTTATGACAGGATGTATATTCGACTCTTCAGACTGATGTTTCAACTTTCCAGAGGCATTCAGTTTCGCTTGCCTGGAGGCAAGATATTCAACGATTTGTAGAAAGATTCAAAAGAGAAGAGACAAGGCCAAGAGCTGAAAGAAAAGCTGTCAGTCGGATGGATGTGCTTGCTTAAGAAACGTGTTGAAGGAGAAAGAACTTAACTATGAAAACAAATTAAATTACGCTCAGCAGTCTCTTACCTCGGTCTCCTGAAGGTCAGGCCGTACTGTTGGCACGCTAGGCCAACGGTAGGTGTGTACACAACTGGCATAAATCTCTCTACGTCAGAGGTCAGGACCCGGTAGAAAAGCTTCTCGTTGCGGTCCTGAAGGCCCATTAGAAAGACATACCTGTAAGAAAGCAATCATGAATAGTTAAACATGCATGTAAGTACATTCTGCAACAATGCAAATCTTTTAGTGTTTTTCTTTCATTATAAGAATGTTTTTTGCAGTTTAGCATTTTTATGTCATTTTGGACTTTTATGAAGATGTAGAAAAGCAAAAAGGACAATAGGCACACACTATGATTACTAAGTCCAGTATTTTACCATTACTTTTTTCTACTTCAAATTTTTATATTTATTGGTCCCCTGGGGTGTATTATAATGAATAGTTTGTTTGATGTGTGATGCAATTCCAACAACCATAAGAACACAGGGCACACAGAGTGAATACTCATGCTTTATTAAAATAGCCAATAGCATTTTACCTATATCATAGCTTTGACCTAAAGCAAATCTGTCAGTGACAGTCTAGCAATGCCAAGTCTGTCTGTCCAAGTTTCCCCACTTTAAATACAGCATTCAGTGCATATGATCGTGATAGGACCATGCACGTGCATGCTGAGACAGTTTTCCAGATTTCATTCACTCCAATGGAAAGCATAACTTGGTCTAAATCTTTTATTCCTTATAGACTATGTGTCATTCACCATAAACATTGTAATTGTGTGTAACTTAATTTGGAATTAGCAGGTATGCAATGCATTTTCTCCCTCTGGGCTTGCTGTAGACAAGTCTAAGTATTTTGTGATTCTTTCTTTTTTTACAACTTTGTGAAGTTGAAAAGTTTGAATAAGTTACTTTTTTGACATGGTTTAAAATGATATATTGCCTAGATTGGTGTTTTTGGTACAAAAACCTGGTAATAAACTGCCATTACTTTTTCTGTTATTTTATCGGTTTATTTTTCGGTGACTTTTATAATAACTTTAATTTAGATTTCAATGAGATTTTAATTAATTAGGTTTCTTAATAAATGTAGTCAAATTTAAATGCAGTTTCTGAGTTTATGTTTTTTAAACCTTTTTTTTCTTCAGTGCTCAGTATACAGAGAGTAGCTTATAGATTTTCAGGACCTCTTTGTATTATGTTATTATCCATTTAATTATTAGATGAGATTTTAATTATTAGAATTACTACTTACCCAGGCATTTAAAGCTGGCATTACAAGCTGATTTTTTTTGTGTAGTTTTTTTATTTTAGTAAAATTCACATTGAAGTTTTCTGCCAAAATGATGCATTTCAAGACAGAATGTGACGGTGAATTGGAGGGAATAGCATCCTCTTATTCTGGTAGCTTAAATTTTTCATCTGTGACAATGACAGAGAAGGGCCAGATTTCAGCAGTAACAGTCAGTCAGTGTGACATCCGCATTTAAGTCTTTTCTATTGAGCTATTGTGACAGCAGCTTAAAGCAAGAATAGACATGCCCACATCCCCAAGTGAGTGAGCAGGTGTGTCAGGGAGACAATATGAGGACCGAAGAGAAAATGGGTGAGAGAAAATGAGGAAAAGCTTAAATCACTGGATAAATCTGAATAAAGTGCCCTAGTTTAGACTAGTTAATACTACATTTTTGTCTTTAGGTATGCACTTCCAATGCTAAATACCATACTGCTTTGGACACCATGTAGTCAGGCCATGATCTTTTTAGTTAATTATACGGAATATTATTCAACTTCATCATCTTTTAAGTGACCACTGTTGCAATGTTTCATGTTAAAATAAAAACGTGGCATGATGAAAGCTTCAGACTTGGGATTTAAAGAGAAACTTTTCATAACATAGAATTTTTATGAAATTTGAATATAAAATATTTAAAGCATCTCATATATAGTATTACAATTATTTTTAAATTAATAAAAATATTAATTATTAAAATATTTTTTTTTATCCAAATATTTTGAATTTTACAATCTAAACATTGTATATGTTATGTAATACATTCATATACGTAAAATATATCAAATATATGGTATAATGTGGTATGATTAGATTAGATTAGCAGGTATAATATATAAACTCAATATATTACATATTCTCTAACCAAAACTAAGGAAATTCCTATTACCACTTTAAGATTGCTTTGAGGCAATAATGTGTCAAGTGTATCATATTTCTTTTTTGTTTACAGTGTAATGAGAGGTACGCATATCAGAAGACAAAAATGACATAAAAACAGACAGATATGACCAAGCTGTCACATTAAAAAGTCTTGACCATATGCTACTGCCTAAAACAAAGCTCAAGAATAATTGGGGGTTTTCCTGCTTATGTCAAAATACTAGGAAAAATACACACCGCACATAAAAATGCCCCTGGAGATCTTAAGACACAAGTTCCTTGTTTCAGAAATACGTTCAAGAGAAATACGTTCGAGTTCTACATCTGACCCAAATTAAAACCACGTCACATTCCCCATCAGTGTGAGCAAGCTTTCCATCAAGGAAAGAGCATAATATCTCTCTTGTTTGGCTCAGGAAAAACGTGCCCACCTTCCTCAGGCTGAAGAAACAGTTAGATGTTTACCAGGACTGGAGAGCGTAAAGGTGGGATGAAAAGAAATCAAACTCTCCCCGACAGCTTAAACTTTATTGTGACAGTCACTATAAGCTGAAATGTTTGAGTGATATTTTGGCACCTTGTTTCCTAACGGCACCTCAGGAGAGTCCACTAAACTTCAGCTAGAGTTTGACTGGATTGGCTGTATTCTGTTTTGGCAAATTCGACTGATGTTGTAAAGCTCTATGTATTCCCCATAAACTGTTCAAAGTAATGCCTTTCACAGAGTTTATACTATTTCTTCTATATGCAGCGGCAGTGAAGGGGAAGTAGTACTTCAAAATGAGGTTTTTCGACTATGTTAACAAGCGTGATAATTCAAGACACTTTTCCATTTTCCCTTCACACCCCAGTTTTTTTCTGAGATTCTGAGATTGAAACATCAAGGTTTTGGCTTTCTTCAGATTTATTTTGCTAATTGTGCATATGAAATTCAAGATTACATCAGCAGTCCCATACTCTCCTAAAAATACAAACCAAAAAACAGTCAAGAAGAACCAAAACGTGGTTTTCACAGTGATGCCTAGAAGTACTGTTTTTAGTTCCTCATAGAAGCTTTTAGTGGAAAACTTAAATAATATATAAGCTCTGTGTGAAGAACCATTTTTTATAGTTTGAAGAAACTTTTTCAACAATAAAATTGTTTTTGTGTTGAATGAAATGATGAATGTTAAAGATTCTTTATGAAGCCATGAATGCCAGTAAAGGACATTTATTTTTAAGTGTGTATTCATATGTTTACTGTACAATAGCAGACATTAATATACGGCATACGTATAATAATTCAAAAATAGGTAGTCCAGACATCATAATTTGTAATTTTAAGAGTGTATGAGACTAAAGATGTAATCTTGAATTTAGAAAGCCAAAGAGAGAACCAGAATCTAGATGGCACAACACTACAGATTTGCTTTGCTTTAAGCTCAGTTCAGTCTATATTGTAGCATGAATGAGTGAATGAATGAATGAATGTTTCCCACAGTAGTTCAAGCAACAAAATGTACAATAAACTTCTCAGTTTTGCTGACAGTCTGAACCTAAGAAGCCCTTTAGCCCCTTGATCACTGCTTATGGCAGACTGGTTTCAGAGGTCTTTGCTAAATATACTAAACTGCAACCGATTGTGAACTATTTGTTTTGTAGTCTCCCCAATCTAAACAATGTTGTTATTTCATCACTTTTCATTTGAGATAAAAATATCCTTCAAATATTTTTGTTAAAATTGTTGGTGTGTTGCCCATCGTGTCAGACAATTCAAGCAGGAAAACATCAAAATAGCTTTGATAGTCTGGGAAAGACTCCCTTCCTTTGCTGAAGCAGTGTCTTGTCTGCCAAGGTCAGGGTCATTCGTCTGAAAGAGACCCATCTAAAAATAAATCATGGCCACTGTCTGTGACAACAAACCGTGACTAGTGGTTTTGATACCATATATAACAGAATTTCCAGAAAGTTTGGGCTTTTAAAACATGGGAACAAATCCCCTACTGCTTTGAAAGTGGCAAACAGCAGCGACTAATGATTTCTGGGAAATTGCTAACTGAAAACACAGTAGAGACCTATTGATGCTATTTTGATTACTCTTTTTAGGTCCCATTAACCGGCAGGAACATTCAATTCTGATCCATTCAGAAAAATTGAAAAAGAAAACAAAATAACAAAAGAAAACATTTCAAGGAACCACAATAACAAACTTTATACATAAAGGTATTTCTGTGTTTTCACATAAAACTCTGTTTGAGTGTAATTATAATTCTGAGGGTCACATAGTAGTTTTCTCACCTGTCCAAATCTTCCTTTAACAGCTCATAGCTCCTGAGGACCCGCAAAACCTGCACATCTTGGCTGAGGAAGCAGGGTGGCAACAGGCCATGAATGCCCAGCTGCAAGCGCTCCTCCAGGGAGAAGGCCATCCCCTGCAGAGAGAATAACGAATGACTGTGTATTAACAGTTATTACTGATGAGCTTAAAAATCAAGGTGTGCAACCCATAATATGAATTTTTATTTATTTATTTTATTTAAAAGGATATTAAGCGATGACACACTGTATAACAAGATGAATTGTTAACAAATTTGGAGTCCTTTATTTTTGTAAATAAGTTAATTTTTTATTTAGGAAGTGCACATTAAATTGATTAAAAGTCTGTTACAAGATTGTTACAGACTTATATTTCAAATAAATGCAGTTACACTTGCAGCACATGTCTCAATCATTTCGAAATTGTTTTAAATTACAGAAATAAAATAATAATTGCTTTTATCTTCTAACTCGGTAGTTGTTTTGTTGCTTTGATTACTTTTATTGTCCAAATTTGAAAGTCACTTTGAATATCCGACAAATAATTTAAAGTAAATTACTTGCATTCTGTGGAAATATTATGTACAGTCTTTACAACTGCAGCTAGGATAAACAGAAATGCGTATACTTTGCATTCATTTAAATAATTTATATTTGCTTAACTAAGCTACTGCAGCTGTATTATTAAATGTTTGGTGGGAAAAGCCAAACTAATCTCCATATACCCCTTCCCTATCAGATGCTCAAAGATCTACTCCTGATTCAATGTTTTGATGGCGAAGCTTAATGCAAGTAATGCAAGCAAAGCCAAGAAAAGGTCACAGAGATCGCGGCGCAGTGTGGTGCACAGCAAAAAGGGCAAGACTGCTTCTTTGCTGCTTTGACCCTTGACATTTAGCCTGACCCTGAACTCTCCAACACAAATGCTATAGCCAGGGGGCTCTGAGTTCATATTACTAGCTGGGATCCACAGGCATGGCTGTCTATGGAGGATTATCTGTCGAAACCAAGAGCTGTGGCATCTCAAGGCAGCCTGTCTTTTCCTTATTGACAGACTTGCATCATCATTGCCGCACCTCTGGCTGCTCCATCAGAGGAACCACTAAGGAAGGCCCAAAACCCAAAAGGCTGAGCTAGATTTGTTTTTTAAACAAGCATATGCAAGCTTGGCTTTTCAGCCTTTTTTCATCTGGTTATGTTAAGTGGTCTGTTTGTAAAAAGGGTTTTGGCCTTGTAAACATGAGGAGACTCCTTTACACATGAGCAATATGCTACTGAAGCAACTGAGACCTATATAGCAATACACTGTGTACAGAGAATTCTGCTACCCCGTTTAAGAGATTCAAATCAAATACAACATTTTTGTAATGTCTGCAGTGCAGTTTAAACCTGAGTTTTAGATCCCAGTCTATATCTAAAATTAAGGAACTATAAAATACTATTATATACACTTGTGAACCAAAACATTGTGACCAGCTGCAGATGTGAAAGCAGATTCCTTGTTGAATTCATTGTTCCCAGCAGGTATTGCTGTTCGTAGCACTTTAGTTTAGGTCACAATTCACAGTATTAGCAAACCATTAACTAACACTGTTAACGTAATAAACTACTCATTAGCTGTTTGTTAATAGTTAGTAAGGTAGAAGTTGGGTTTAGCTTTTGGGTGGGATTAGGAAGGCAGAATAAGATCATACTTTATAGCTCCTAATGAACAGTTAATATCTTAATAATAGGCATGTAATAAGCCAGTTGTTAATAGTATGAATTGTGACCTAAACTAAAGTGTTACCATACTGTTTTTTATATGAAGGACACTTGCTTGAATTTTGATACATTTTATTCTTGTTTCCAATACATGATTATTCAACATTCCACCAAAAGAAAAATGAATTGACAAAGGTTATTCAATGATGTCCTTCAAAGGAGCATTTGAAATCTGTGTCTCTACCCACTGGCACGCTTCTTGCTGATTTGGTTCAGCTGATATTGACTCTCCTACAGTATTTACAAGGGCAATAAAGGCTATATCCAATAGGTCTACTGTGGCACAAGTCACACAAAAAATTAATGACAAATTTGGGAGGGATGTGTTGTCAGGTATACTGCATTTGATGAATCCTGTCCACCACTGAAAGGGCTGAGAACATGCACATGGACCTTTGAGTAGTGACAGGTTGTCTGGTCTGATAAGTCCTGTTTTCCATGTTCCATATTGTCCATGAAGAGCATGATGAAGATTTCAAAGTGTTGGTGGTTCTATTACACCAATAAATCCCCTATCTGTACCCTAACTGCTCTTTGGGGATGGTAGAAATTG
Organism: Danio choprae; assembly: GCA_903798125.1. NCBI lineage: Eukaryota > Metazoa > Chordata > Actinopteri > Cypriniformes > Danionidae > Danio > Danio choprae. Next base: position 14,327 of record CAIGQW010018611.1, read on the forward strand.
CCTGACTACTGCTCCAAGTGTTTGTGTGCCCTTGAATGGGTGAAATGCAGAACACAAATCCTGAATATCATTGGCCACACTTGGCTGTCATGTCACTAACAAATGCTTTTATTTATCAGCATAAAAAAGAAAAACATTTCAATAAACATTATAATGAAAAAAAGAAATATAAATATACTGTACACTTATAAGGCATGTTAAATATAAAATGTAAAGATAAATTAACATACTATGTACTGCAATTCAAAATCTTTCTTCTGTCAAAGCTCTTTTGTGATAACTATACAAGAATCATCACAAATGTATCATGTCAGCACACAGCATGTAACAGCACTTTTTGGTTTCTAAAACAATCCTGTGGCAAAAATAAAGACAAATTACCCAGAAGCTATTGGATGTTATTTGTAGTTTCTCTCGTGTCTTTCATTTTCCAAAGCTAATTGTCCAGTGCACCATTGATAGTCTGTATTTAAGAGTCTTGAAAATTAAATGCCGTCTTGCCAGGTCTGAATTGTGACCTTTGTGATTAAAAACGGACATTCTATTTTCTCAAAAAGTGGGTGGTTTATCCAAGACCGTCCCTAGACATACATCAAATTTCCTTTCTGTTGGTTGGTAGGGTTGTTAACATTTTAACTGCATATTAGAGCTCTGCTGACAAAACATCCAAGAGTGCTTTAACTTAAATCATCGTTTCATTGACGAATACACACATGCAAATGCACAAAATTGTTCGTTGTAAATTTTCAATCAATATATTCCTGCAAATAATGATTTGAAAAGACTCGAGATTATTTGAAACCAACAGCAACAGACATTCTCAATGAGATCAGCTCTACCTAATCAAATATAATTACTCTACAGCTCCACGAGCACTGAATGGATCCTTGTGTCAAATGTGTAATGGAGACATTGGTGGAACTGGGCCCAAACGGCAAATTAATGTCTCTGACAATGGAGATGCAGGCAGAACTCTGGAGGGCACGTCGACATGCCCCAGGACTGGCATTCTGATTGTGGCCATGGATCGCTGGACTGGGGAAAGTGGTCTGTTTGATGGCACGCATGGATGGCAAGATTAGAGCAATGAGTCCCGGAGCTCCTAGCGGAGCTGCATGGCGTGGGAACTGGTGAGGGACTTGGCGTTGCTTAAGAGCAACTCTGCATTGCCAAGATGCCAAGTGGAGTGAGAGACTTGCAAATCTTGCTCTATTTATAGAAAGCACAACAATAGTGCTGCTATCTATATTTAAAAAAAGAGCGTGAAAAGACTAAATAGGACATAAATAGAGAAGATGGGCATCGCATGCAGGGGACACTGATTTGCCAAAATCAATCTGAAATCACCCTGTGATATTACTGTAATAGACAGATTTAAATGATCAATATGAATGGGAAACATATGGGAAATGAGAAACCATGCATTAAAATAAGGTCAGCAGTGTCCATGTATGCAAACAGACTGGTAAGCCAGTTTGTTTTTACCGTTGCAAGTCATGAAGTCAATAAATACAGCAAAATTTTACATTGTTTATCTTGAGTTACAATACCTCTACGTTGCAGTATGTTTGTAAATGGGTAATGTATTTGCTTTCTGAGATAAAAATAATATACTATACTAGTACAGTAGACTAACTACACTACTGAGTACAAAAATCTACATTTTTGGAGGTGTTTTGTTTTCCAGCAGGTGGCATAAATCTTCCACTTAAGCATGGCACATTTCCATAAATGAAAAAAAAATCTAATGTTTAGAATTAATTTTACATATAATGCTGCCATTTTATATCAAATATAGTAAAATAATTACTTTGAGGCAAATAATTAAAATAGTCATGTTGGCCAAATCAAACATTTGCAACATTTTGGGAGATTCTCAAATTCCCAAATCATCTAGTTGTCAGTGTTCGTCCGCGTCATCCTCTGTTTATGTCATGTGCTTTCTTTGTCCTTCTCCCGCCACCGTTAATCTGTTCCACCTGTATGCATCCCTCTTGTGTCATTAGCCTAATCATCCCCTCTACCATTTATACCCTTTCGTCTGTGTCCATTGTTGTCCGGTATTTTGCTTCGTTTGGTTCGTGTGGCCCTGTGTCTGCCTGTCTCTCCGTATCCTGTGTGTGTTCCCCGTAAGTGTTAATAAACCCGTTTTTGTAAAGTTCATCCTTCTCCGTCTCGTCATGTTATCCTCCGCCCTCCGGGCGTTACATAATACCGGACCCACAGTTGGCGGCGTGTTTTCCCCCGATTTTCTTTTTATAGTCCTTTTTTCCCTCAGTGTTTTATTTTTCTCCCTCCGTGTTCCCTTTAATCCCGTCCGCCCTTCCGTTTCCCGTCACCACCTGCTGGAGCAGGGGGAAAGCAGCCCTGAGGACCATATCCGAGCGACTGAGAACAGCTTTCCGGGCGACGTGCTCTGCGCGCCCATCATCTGTTACAGAGCACAATCGCCCGAAGATGGTCCTCAGGGCAACACCGCCGCAAGAATGGAGTGGACACTGGCGAGTAAAGGATTTCCACTCACCGCCTCTCTGGAGGAAGATCTCGTCAGTGCCACTCCAGACCCAGTGACCAGCCAAGCATCACCATCCACCTGCAGGGAGCGCTTGCCAGAGCCCACCGCAGACGGAGAGCCCCCCGCGGCCAATGAGCCATCACCCCCTAGAGCGACAGAGCGGAATTGCGCCGTGATGGAGGGGCTTAAACACCCGTCTGACCAGGTGTGTGTGCCGGCAACACCGCCAAGAGGGGGAGTCCTGGCGGCTACCCGCGGAACCAGCGAGAGTCCTGCCCACCCCCCCTATGCAGATGGACAGCGGCTGGACACTGGGAGGCTACTCATTGGCTTCTGGAGCTTTAATTTTAATCTTCCGCTGCTTTTAGGCAGCAATACCCGTCCGCTGTTACCAGGCAGCAACCAACTGTTCCTACACAGTTTTTTAATCTTCAATCTAGAAAAAACCCTCAGCTCCAGGGTCATGAGTAGCTTCCCACGGTCCCCCAGAACTGCAGCCAGTCATCCAGCTCCAGCACTGCTGCAGTCAGCCAGCCCCCCAGCTCACGCTCCAGCTCCGGAAATGGAGCGCGCCTATGGGTACTGCCTGTCTGCGTCACCCTCTGGAGGGTGTCGCCCAGCGTCAGCTCCTACG
>CAIGQW010018612.1:0-11006 GCA_903798125.1 Danio choprae
CACACACACACACACACACACACACACACACACACACACACACACACGCACACACACCCACACGCGCACGCACGCACACACACTAAAACACTCACAATGCTAACGGAATAAGTCCTCTGCAGTCAAAGTAAAAAGGACAGATAAATTACAACTATGCTCCATTTTTCCATCAATTACTTCACAGGAGTTTTGCGCTTTGCTGTGACGCTGGCTATTAAACAGCTGACAAGCTTAAAACGCTCCATCAAAAGTGCTACAGACTGACTTCCAAAACTGCACTAACATCCCATATGAAAATAGTATTAGTTGTGCTTGACCACACAGAGACTCTTTTAAGGAAAGCTAATTCACAGAGCCCTGGAAATGAAATAAAAGGCAAAGTTATAGCATTATTAAATATTGCTTGTGTGACTATGATTTATGGATTGCGCAGATTTGGTATATTTTATAGATGAATGTGGACTGCATTTTCTACAAGCATGTAAAATATAACAGTGTCTTGTGGGACGCCTGTACACAAATCACAGTTAATGTGATCCACATGTCTCATTGGACCCCATTTCGACAGAAGATTAATGTAAGGTTCATGTAAAGCAGTAAAATAAGCATGATTAAATAATTTAGTGGGGAAAATACACCTCACTCAAACCAGCTGTCAGCTTGACTTGAGATTCTCTAACCTCTGACACTTAAATACTGAAATGTTTTAACATATTTCAGCCACACATTGCTACTACTACCTTAATTCTCTGTGCCATTATTGCTACAAGGAAATATTCCCTTATAGACTTTGGCCTATTTTGACATGATACCATGAGGGTACCATGAAGGTACCATGAGTTGAATTTGTCAGCTGCATATAAATGATATAAATCTCCCATTGCAGCACATCAAAGAATTTCTGTTACATTGAGATCTGGTTACTGTCGAGTCAATATAGTGATTCACTGCATGTTCAGTAAACTATTTTGAAAATATCAGAGCTTTATGTTCTTTTATGCTGTAGGAAGAAGCCATCACAAGATGGGCACACTGTGTTCATAAAGAGGTGGACATGGTAAAACACAATACTTATACTGAGGTGTTTAAATAATGCTCACTTGGTATTACGGGGCCCAAAGTGTAGCAAGAAAACATTCTCCACATCAGTGGTTCTCAAACCTGGACCTGGTGTACCACATACTACCACCAGTCTGTATATTTTGAATGTTTATCTTGTTTAACACACCCAAATTAGATAACCAGCACATCAGAACAATACATCAACAAGGAACCGTGTTCAGGTTGACATGTTCCCTACATACACTGTAATAAATATCTGTAAATGAGCAGTTTTCCATACTTTGTGATTCACAAAATTCACTGTATTTATGCTTTTGAATTGCATTATGGGACATTGTCCTTTCTTCCAACAATTTTTAACCTTGAAAAGTTCAAAAAAGCGTTTTTAATTAACTTTTTGATTAACGTTTTTAATAGTTTAAAGTGACATATAGTCTGATTTGGGGTAGTATTTTACAGTACAAAAACCTTGTAATAATCTGCCACATTTTCTGTTATTTTACAGATTTTTTTGTTGTGGATGTATTATTTTTTATACATTGTATTATTTCAAACTACTAAAATGTCAATAAAAGTCACTTTGTTCAACATCAAAAGTCGACAGAGCGGAGATCAAGGTCCCATAATGCAATTTACAACCATAAATAAAGTGGAAAATACAAAATAATATAATATTATAAACAATACAATATTTTTTACAGTAAAGTGTACATACACTGCTCTCTACCACTTTCACATGGGAAATTGGCTGAACTCAAAGTTTACTTCACTTTAAAAAAGGTTTGCACTGCACTGTTCATCAGACGAAACTTATTACAGAGTGTATTACATAGTGAAGAGTTATTTAACCGCAATCATCACATTTGCATACAAGTCACATCTTGCATGGTTTTATACCCTTTGAATTGAACCCACTTCATTCACACTGGAATCCTGACAGATTATCCTGTGATGTCCACTTTGCAGGGCACTTATGGTTGAATGGAACAAATCTCTGAAGCGGTAAGAGAAACATACAAAACGTGCAGAACAGTGGTAAGCTAGGACCAGGTTTGAGAACTGCTGCTTCACACCATTACACCAGCAACAGCAGCAGCGAGAACTGTTGATGAAAGCAGATCTGTACTTTCATGTTGTTTATGCCGAATTCCTTTTTACAATCTTCTGTTGTCCAGTTTTGATAAATGTGCAAATTGTAGCCTCTCTCTTATTTTCTTAGCTGACATACTTTAAATTGTACCACTGTGCTGCTTTTGTCAACTAGACATTCTTTTTACCTTTTATTCAGTTTTGCAACCTCCTTTTTTGCATGTGGGTGCAAGAAAGCCTGTGTTAGGTGAAAAATGGACAAATCCGACAAATCAAAGAGGATGCTTGATGAAAACCAATTGTGTTGTTCAGGACATATTTATTCATGTAAAGCTTTTCTCAAAACAAACAATCCAACTATATATTCCAAAGCCTCCTCTGTTCACTGTTGGTGTGCTCCATCTACAGTGCCCATTGAGTATCTGCTATAGCTGTGACTCCTGCCAAATTTCTCCTCATCTGAATAATTCTAAACAGCTGCATCTGCATGTGTCTAATGAGAAAGTATACTCAAAGAAAAGGTCTGTTCAAACAAGATACCAGGAGTGCACAGCATTTAAAAGTGTGGAGCAGAACAAAATATGCTTAAGAACCCTATTAACATCAACAATAACAAACAGCTAAAGAGATTGCCATATGCAGGCAAATTATCCTGTCAGTCTAGACTTTGCAAGCATGGTATGCCATGAAAGAGTTGTGGTCTATGACTTTTGTTAACTTTTAAATCTCTTCAAAATTCTGATGCTTGTTTAGAAAAATAAGCCTCACAGTAAAGTTTTAGTGATGAGAAACTTTCACATACCCACATGTTGTGTTCAAATGGAGAGGTAAATTGAGAAGGAAGTTTTATTATCTGTACCTCGGGTCTCTCAGCTTAATTTTTGCTGAAATGTCTGTCAGCCTTTGCAAGTCCTCATTACATGTGTTTGAAAGCCTTGAATAGTCTGTATCTCAGGATGTTAATCACATCATTGTTTCTAAAGTACTGGAGTGATGTGAAACCTCACAAAGCCTTTCAGGTTATAAAAACCTGAGACTGAGTGCACATACAGGAAACATTAATAGTTCAATAATGGCCCATAAAAGTTAACATGATTTTAAGGCCATGAGTCCTATGTTTGGTGTTCATGTCTACAAACAGCTCGGTCCAGAGTGGTCATAAACTGAATACAGATCAATCTAAATTTAACAATATCCTTTTGTACATATTTATTGACTTTGCATCTGTAACCAAACATAAACAGTTTGCTATATCAAAAATAAGCAACATGGCAAGTCAAGCATAACTAATGGCAGCATGTCTGAGCTTTTGTCCCCAAAGGTTACTTTCCCACAGTTTTGAGGGGGACAAAATTGCCCAAAGGCTTATTTATTGAACTAAATCACATTTAGTCACTTCAGACTGAGATTCGGTTTTCCCACAGGAGTTGTTGAACTTATCGCAGCTGATAAAATAATAAGGCACTAAAATTAAATGTGGGAGCGTCGGCGCATTGACCTGTTGGATGGGGCCTTTTTTAAGATTTGACACCACACTGCATTATAAAATGCTGCAATGGTGTTCTCCACAGCAATAGAGCCTGCAAAAGAGAGTTCTTTCCTCCCCTTGAGAAAATCATAGCATGCTGCATAGTGTTTCACAAGCCCTTATTAAACACAATCTGGCATTTTCAATTCATTCCCAAACTATTAAAAGCTCTCTTTTACAGTCAGGCCAACTTTTTTTTTTTTTGCTGTGACTTCCCTACTTCACTTCATTTCAGAGAAACAGTATAGACAGACCAGAGTCTGGAGCTTCACTTAGCAATTTACTTTATATAAAAGCTAGATTTAAAGAGATATAAATGATAAATTCCCAGAATATATCTGTTAAACACAACAGAAATAAAATTAATAATATACTATTCACTTTCTTCAAGGCAACTTCAACTGCAACAAATGGACCTTTCATCAATAGATTTTTCATAGAACAAGTGCCCCTCTGAATTAAAATTCAATGTTAATTTTACTATACACTTGGTTTTTCACCATTGATATACAGTTTGTTCCAGTTAAAATTTTAGTTTAGTTTATATGACTCAAACAATAAGAGCGTCCACCAGGAAAGCAACTTGGATAATGAATATGTACATTATTGATGGGGCCTCACAGTGGCGCAGTGGGTAGCACGTTCGCCTCACAGCAAGAAGGTCGCTGGTCGCTGGTTCGAGCCTCGCCTGGGTCAGTTGGCGTTTCTGTGTGGAGTTTGCATGTTCTCCCTGTGTTGGCGTGGGTTTCCTCCGGGTGCTCCGGTTTCCCCCACAAGTCCAAAGACATGCGGTATAGGTGAATTGGGTAAGCTAAATTGTCCGTAGTGTGTGAATGGGTGTGTATGGATGTTTCCCAGAGATGGGTTGCAGCTGGAAGGGCATCCGTTGCGTAAAACATATGCTGGATAAGTTGGCGGTTTATTCCGCTGTGGCGACCCCAGATTAATAAAGGGACTAAGCCGAAATGAAAATGAATGAATGAATACATTATTGATTGCTGGTCATTATTTGCCACATCACACCCTGTGACATCAAAAAGACATACTATATATTTCAAACCCAGAGGTTGAAAATTGGCAAGAAATGCTCAAAATTTAATTAGTTTTACAATTCAAATGAAAGGAGGGCACTGTTATCTTCTATAATGTGCAACATAAACACATTTACACAAACTATTAGAAATTGTTGTCTACGGCTTCATGACCCAATAAACTTCCAAATCATAACCAAACCAATGCTACATTTTGACATAATCTCTGAGACACAGGCTTAAAAGGATCCACCTACATTTTGAAGAGGGGTGGAGAGCAGAAGATTATTTGTATTTAAAGAGACACACGCAAAACAGCTATGTGTGACACTTAAGACATACTGTATTTTACATTTTGTAAAAAAAAGAAAAAAGAAAGAAAAGTCATAATTGGCCCTCTTTAAGTTAACTTTCACATTTTCAATTTTCGGCTGCACGATGGCGCAGTGAGTAGGGCGATCGCCTCACAGCAAGAAGGTCGCTGGTTCGAGCCTCGGCTGGGTCAGTTGGCATTTCTGTGTGGAGTTTGCATGTTCTCCCCGTGTTGGCGTGGGTTTCCTCCGGGTGCTCCGGTTTCCCCCACAGTCCAAAGACTTGCGGTACAGGTGAATTGGGTAGGCTGAATTGTCTGTAGTGTATGTGTGTGAATGAGTGCGTGTGGATGTTTCCCAGAGATGGGTTGCAGCTGGAAGGGCATCTGCTGCGTATAACATATGCTGGATAAGTTGGCGGTTCATTCCGCTGTGGCGACCCCAGATTAATAAAGGGACTATGCCGAAAAAAAAATTAATGAATGAATGAATGATTTTCAATTTTCATTTAATTGTGAGGTACAAGCTGTTCCATAACAAAATCTAAGTAAATTAATTACACAATAATACTGTACCCTCTTCTTATGCATTCCTACATAATCATAAAACAACAGAAGTCAAGTGTTAAGTGATGTGTCATGTATAACTAATTGCATAATGTCACCAAAACAGGTCCTTTCACAGAATCATCTCAATATTCTTATCACTGGCAAATTATGTGCACTTGGCTAAGACCTATAACCTCTAGGAATCAAGCATAATATTCTATTTGAATTTAATCTAGACATTCTCTTCTTTTTAAACCAACCCAACCAATGAGGACAAGCATCCTGCCAAGGTGACTGGAAATTAAAACAACCTCCAAAAGCAAATAAATGGCAGAGATCCATACTAACACATCTGGATCAACAGCTAACCTAAAATAAAACATCTGGACTGAGAATTTGTTGGCCTCTGAGCACCACCGAGGAGGAGTCCATATACCACGGCTTGGCATGTGTGGAATTGAAGACCACAGGTTTAAAAGTAAATAAAAATGCAGATAATTATTACAACATTGTTTGAGAGAGCAACACCTGTTTTCCTCTGCATCTGATATACTTTATTGCTCCCTTTATATTAACTGACACTAAAATCTGGTAAATGTGTATTGCTAACCTTAAGGTCAGAACCGTGTATTTGTACAGAATGTGAGAGGCAGTGTGTCAGGCTTTTTAACAATCCATTGCGTGGGAGATTCCTGAAATCTTTTTATGACTGGAGGGATGTATACTGTAGCTCAAGCACATCTTCAAGTGGTCATAATATCGTAACTTTGAGAGCTCTGCTTAGGGCAACTTTATTTCTGAAATGCTTACTTCTTGCCAAAACAACAACTTGCTGAGGTCTTAATAATTATTTAAACACAACCCTTCTACAGTTGGTGATAGTATGTTCAAAAAGAAATAAAATTCTGTTCGTTTGGAAAAGCTTTCCTTTAAAAATATTAACCAGGGCAATTGTGTTCAATATTAATAATCAAATGTTTCTTGAGCAGATAAATCAATCAAATCAGCATATGAAAATTATGACACTAAATTGAACGAGGGGCAGCACGGTGGCGCAGTGGATAGCACAATCGCCTCACAGCAAGAAGGTCGCTGGTTCGAGCCCCGGCTGGGTCAGTTGGCATTTCTGTGTGGAGTTTGCATGTTCTCCCCGTGTTCGTGTGGGTTTCCTCCGGGTGCTCCGGTTTCCCCCCACAAGTCCAAAGACATGCGGTATAGGTGAATTGGGTAAGCTAAAATTGTCCGTAGTGTATGAGTGTGAATGGGTGTGTAATAAAGGGACTAAGCCGAAAAGAAAATGAATGAATGAATAAACTGGACGACTGCTGAAAATCTTAAAAGCTTTCCAATATTTTCCTATTTCCAGTAAAATAATGTACATTTTAAAATCTATTAAACTAGAAATTATTTTTGGTAACTAACTAATTAGGCCTCACAGTGGCGCAGTGGGTAGCACGTTCGCCTCACAGCAAGAAGGTCGCTGATCGCTGGTTCGAGCCTCGGCTGGGTCAGTTGGCGTTTCTGTGTGGAGTTTGCATGTTCTCCCTGTGTTGGCGTGGGTTTACTCCGGGTGCTCCGGTTTCCCCCACAAGTCCAAAGACATGCGGTATAGGTGAATTGGGTAAGCTAAATTGTCCGTAGTGTATGAGTGTGAATGGGTGTGTATGGATGTTTCCCAGAGATGGGTTGCAGCTGGAAGGGCATCCGCTGTGTAAAACATATGCTGGATAAGTTGGCGGTTCATTCCGCTGTGGCGACCCCAGATTAATAAAGGGACTAAGCCGAAATGAAAATGAATGAATGAATGAACTAACTAATTACCTAAATAAATCATTTAAAAAATATATGCATAAAAAAGTAGCGATATGGTTACTACGTAACCCTCATTCCCCGAGGGGGGGAACGGAAATGCTATGTGGAAACTTCCACTATGGGGATTTCGTCAGAAAGCCAATCATCTGAAGACTAATAAAACAAGCCAATGAAATGCCAATGAGTTGGCAGTGTCAGCGCACACAGCTGGCAGCAATCATAATCAATTTATGTATAATAATGCCAGCCGTGCCTCGTTACAATACCTTTTCAAGCTGAAGAAGCCGAACTACAGCTGTCAGCTAAGGCGCAATCACTGTAATCACGGCGAAGGAACATACCATTTCGGTTCCCCCTCTTGGGGAACGAGGGTTACGTGGTAACCATATTGTTCCCCAGCGGGACAAGAACTACAATGCTATGTGGAAACTTCCAATATGAGGGAATGTATGGAAAATGCCACAGTGATTGAACCTTACCACGTCGCTGGTGAGAGGTTAGCCAGATTAGCTCTGTGCTTAGGGAAGCCTCGGTCAGGGAATAAAACCACTGGCAGTGGGTGCTCTTGGAGGAAACAAACAGAGAGAGAACGAAATACAGAAATTGCCGGTGACGTGGAAGAATGGAGACATGAAAATACGAAAATACTTTTGCAAGAGCGAGCCACAACCTTAGCTGTGCAACAGACAAGCCATCGCAATGATGGCATGCACTGCCCGCGAGCACCGCATTAACATACTGGACCCCCAGACATGCCACGCAGTGCTCCTGCCCATCATCTGGGGACAGGGAACCACCGCATCCAGAAACGTACGGTCGGAATGACATCTTTAAAAAGACACGTTGCACAGCCATGTTGCTCTTTTAGGGAACTTGCTCTTAACATACAAATCGCTCTTGGAGAACCGGACCAGAGAAACGCCTAGGGACGGGAGAATGGACCCAGCTCGACCGGCGCTGCTTGCGTTGTAGCTCACTCTGGGACCGTGAGAAACAGCCTGTCTGTAGCCGCCAACTTTCTCTTTCTCTCTCTCTTTCTCTTTCTCTTTTTTTCTCTCTCTCTCTCGAAAGAAGTTCGGAGGAACAGCAAAATGATTCTTTCAGTTGCGTGAGGCTTCTAAAAGTTAAAAGGTATTGTTACGAGGCGCGGCTGGCATTATTATACCTTAATTGATTATGATTGTTGCCAGCTACGTGCGCTGACACCGCCAACTCACTGGCATTTCATTGGCCTGTTTTATTACTCTTTAGATGATTGGCTTTCTGACGAAATCCCCATAGTGGAAGTTTCCACATAGCATTGTAGTTCCCCTCCTGCTGGGCAGTATTTTCTTCTAAAACTTCTAAAACTTCAAAATCTTTTCTTAAAACATAGAAAAATCTATACAGAGATACTTTTAAAAAAGACCAACACCTTTGAATGGTAATGTTTAAAAAAATAGTAATTTAGTCGTTCATTCATTCATTCATTCATTCATTTTCCTTCGGCTTAGTCTCTGATTTAACAGAGGTCACCACAGCGGAATGAACCACCAACTATTCCAGCATATGTTTTTATCCAGCGGATGCCCTTCCAGCCGCAACTCAGTACTGGGAAACACCCATAGACTCTCACATTCACACACACACACACTGCCAATTAAGTTCATCCAATTCACTCAGCGCATGTCATTGGACTGTGGTGAAAACCGGAGCACAAAACCCATGCAAACACTGGGAGAACATGCAAACTCCACAAAGAAACGCCAACTGGCCCAGCTGGGACTCGAACCAGTGACCTTCTTGCTGTGAAGCAACAGTGCTAACCCCTGAGCCACTGTGCCGCCTAATAGTCAATCATATATTTTCAATGTTTTGATTTGTTTTGTACTCAAAATACAAAGCACTCTTCGATAAAATATATTTTCTCATCCTCAAAATACTACAAACTGACTCACAGAAACTTTTTGCACTCTGATCAATATCTCATCATAAAAAGAAAACTGCCCCACAGAAACAACTCCGACTCCTACTTGGGCTAAAGCAAAAAAAAATAGAATGAGTCGGCATGTCACTGTGGTTGGAAAATGAGCTTTCTGAGTAACTGAAGGGCACTCACATCAATCACAGAATAGTAAACCATATAACATCTTACCCGTTAGGAAATGAGTTCTTCTTAAATGATATTCAGCGCTCACATACAATACAGCACATCACCTACATCGTGCAAATTCACAGGACAGAAATACACCAGAGGCCTCCAACACAAATAGAGTTTCAAACTATTCTGGCATCTCTGCCAGCACTTAATAACTTAACAAAACTTCCCTTTCAAGGGAACTTTAACACTGCGTCCAAACAGAACGCTAGGAGAACACCTCTTTTATACGCGTCTTGAAGCACATGTGAAATCAATCTAATGTAATTTAGCGGTGACGTCACCATGCGCGCACACGCGGCGACGTGAACGTCAGACCAGGAAGTATAAAAGCCTGCACTGAACATTCAGATGTAACTTCTTTGCTTTCAAGAAGCACGCACGTGAATGCACCCTTTTTGTCCAACTCAATACTGATAATGCACACACAAATACAAAAAAACTGACGAAAGTCACTGAAAGAAACTTTAAATCGTGTGTGTCGCTGTGTTTATATCTTATTACAGCCGGTGACACACTCGAAATGTGCTTACAGTGTTTGGGAGTGGAGCATTCTCTGTCAGCATTCGAGTATGTTGACTGTGATGTTCTCTCTCGCAGAGAAAGATTTTTTTTTTGAGAAAGATCCCGCGGCTCATATTCCTCGCGGTTCATGTCTCGCTCTTGCTGAGGCAGAGCATCGGCTTAAATCGTGTGGATCGCAGCTAGCGTTTGCTGGAAAAAAAAGGAGAGGGGCTTTGTTCTCTCTGTCTTTTTTCAGCGAGTAATCCTCTCTCGGGAGTGTTAGAAGCCCGTGCTGCGGTTTCTTCTGCGCCTCGGGGGAGGGCGGCGTCTTCTGTTTCCGAGGAAACGGATACGTCGCCGCAACATACACAAAGAGGGTCGAGGGATCTGCCACCCTGTCAGTAAAATATAAGGAGTTAAAAAGTGGAGGTTATATTGCCATTGACTGGCAGGCAGCACGCGAGCAGCAGAGCTGCAGCTCTCGGGTATGTTAGACGAGAGAGAACTGCCCAATAGAGTATATCCTCCACAAAGGGACCATCCCCTTTTGCCCCGAGCTGCATGCAGCAGTGATTAAATCATGGAATAATCCATATTCAGCATGTTTTATGACACCAAAAACTGCTATTTATTCTTCAACTCATGGGCTGGGAAAAAAAAATCATGTAAAAATATGCCACTTATAGAAAAAGATTTGAAAAAATCTTTTTTCCATCAGATATTAAATCAGTTAAGGTCCCTCCTTTGCCCACTAGACATGAAGTATCCCTCAGAGGTCTAGAAAACAAAGCGTACATGACGGCAGGTCAATTAGTAGGATGTCTGCATACTATGACAGTGCTGCAGGCATACCAGCCTGATTTATTAATTTTTAGATGGTGGGGGAGCGACGCCCGGACAGCTTCGAGAAGCTCTTCGGGTGTTAATCGCGATTTATCTGATAGAGTGAAAAGTGCTCTGGCTCCTTTGGGGGGTTATCCCCCC
>CAIGQW010018616.1:0-17315 GCA_903798125.1 Danio choprae
ATTGTGCTACCCACTGCGCCACCGTGCTGCCCGCAAAAAGATGTATTTTATAGCAACTTGAAAGTGAAAGCAAACTTCATCCCACAGCTATCATCCCGCAGCTTCATCCCGCTATTATTTCTAATAGCAATCGTGGTCGTAAAATTCAAGAGCGTAAAACGTGTGAGCCCGTTTTCAAAGTGAGCGCCTTCGATGTTCATCGTGCTCGAGAATAACTGTAGCGTGTAACTGCTTTATTCAGGAGGGTTGGGAAAAACAGACTCGACACTGGCAGTCAATTCCTGTCCTGGAGTTGATTCCGGTGTTCTGTCGATTTGCCCTACCTTGTCAGATTGTCCTACCTCCTATTCAAAAAGTAGGTAGCACATTTTGATGACGCAATATGCTACCTATCAGATTTTGCTATCAGTGTAAATTTTAATGTGGACTAGTGTGATAATATCGCTCAAACCTACCCAATCCCTAACCCCAACCTCAGAACCATTCAAATACAGTGTTGGTAGCATAATCTGATGGGTAGGATAAAATGTCAGGACACCGGCACTAGGTTCATTGAGACTCTTCTAGAGTCGACTCCCCATCCCTACTGTTTGGCGCCATCTTGTGAGGTTAGTGAAGGCTGCTTTCAGCCATTTTACTTCTGTCAGCTTTCATTTTAATGATAAAATTGACAAATTATTCAGCTCAAATCAATCAGTTTGTGTCTAATTGTTAATTTTCGTGTAACAAGCAGGATAATGTACATCTAGGCAGTTAATAAATAATTAACTGGCGGAATAAAGCCCCTTCAGTATTACACAACAGCTGTCAGGCTATAAATGTACATTATCCCATACATAGTTCAAATTGAAACAGTAAGTGCTTATTAATTACACACAGCTTATTAATTTTGGTTAAAACATGACTGTTATTCCACTGGCTAATAATTAACATATAGAACCTATTTTAAAATGTCAGCTCCGTTAACATAGGACAGGGAGAAAATATATAGATATATAAATCACCTTCTCTCACGACGCTCTTCTCTTCCTCTAAGATGTTATGAATTTTCAGTGGCGTTTAGCACTCAGAAGCAGCGTGTCGTTCTGGAGGATGGAGTGCAGATAGACCTGCGAGCAGCTCGGGTGTGTAGAGATGTTTCATCATACATTCAGGGGCTTGAATCATTTTCCCGCGGGTTTCAGGGAGCGCGGGATGAGGGATGACGACGTTTATTTAGTGCTTCATATGTCATATTTCCGAGGCGCGCCGCATGCTGTGATCATCAGTTTCGCAGCGATAAATGTGCATACTCGTATCGTAATCTACATAAACATTAGTATCTGCAGCAAAAATTCAGTGCACGCGCGCACGGACGCTAGGCAGTTCTGACCGCGCGCGCGCGCTCCCGTGTGTCCACAATCAAGTTCAATAAGGCGCGAGCTCAAAAGTTGTGTGCGGTGTGGATCGGGCTAAATTGAAGCATTAAGCTGCCATCACTCCTGGCCGTGTGCAGAATCAATAGATGCATCCTGAAAGTGGCTGCAGAAGTAATTTACTCAGCGCTGGTCACAACAGATAGGCAAATTCAGCTCCAGCACTCACGCGCACACACTGTGACTGAAGAATGTGCTGATGAAGGCTTTTCCAAATAGCTGCACTTACGAAGTGTGTGACTAGACTTTCGATTAAGATGACAAAGCCGGAAGCAACAAGCGCTGTAATTTAATCCAGTGCAAACACGAGGCTCTGTACCTCGAGTAAGATCATCCTTTGAAGTCCATTTAGTTTCAAGATGGATCCGTCGTGGTCGGGCCAACCTTTAAAAGCCAAGATGATGGATTAAAGCCACAGAAGAGAGCTCATTTGTATAAAGATGTTCGGAGGGGTTTGTGAAATATCACTAATGCAATCGCTGGAGATGATATCTGGGAGCGCTTTTGCATTCCCCAAGCCTGTATTTGTCGCATTATTGGAAGGGTTTATTCAGATCGGATTTAAATCGAGGATGATGCATAAGACTGTGAACCTGTTTTGTATTTAAACACTTTAAAGGATATGATGAACCTTTTATTTTGCAGTGTTTATTAATGTAGGGTGTCATGAATAGCATGTGTATTAAGGCATTCAGGATAAATGGGTTTTGTAAAGGCAGTTTGAGTACATTTAGACTTAAAGTTCAGGAACAGAAGTGAATAGAACCCTAAAAAAGTACCAGATTATAAGAGGTTTGACTGACTAAAAAGTAAAGGCTTATAAGATTTGTTTGTACTGTCACTGTAAGTTCCCAGCAGGCACTCTATGTCATAAGACGTTATTATTGGGTTAGATTTAGGTTGGAACGTCAGGTGACCAAAATACAATGTCTATAGTCAGCGTCTAAAGACAACGTTATTTTGACGTCCAATAACGACGATTTTAGGTTGTGTTGGAAAGTGGAGAAAGTTGGAAAGCCAACATCTTAAACCAACATCATATTGACGTCGAATACTGACATTTATTCATCAGGCATGGCAACAAAAATCCAACGTCTGATAGACGTCATAGTGGTAACGTCCACACAACTTCAAGCTGTAGCATCATTAGACGTTGATATTTGGTTGATTTTAGGTTGGACGTTGGCTTCAGCCTGATGTTGGGTTCTGACGTCAACCCGATCTTCATTTCCAAATCTCCAAGACGTTGGGGTACAACGTCAATCAGACGACATGTTGACGTCCTGTGCCTGCTGGGTTGCCAAATCCCCATGAAATATTGACCAAGCTAGCAAATTTTTTGGTTCCCAGAACATTTAGTTAAAGTCTAGACGGCATACAGCTGCGGATGCTCACATCAACAGCATCATTTTTGTGACATTGTACAACAATAATTAACATTTTTACATTACTGTGAGGGGTGTGGGGTAGGGTTGGGGTAGGGTTAGACATTGATAAAATACAATTTCATGGGTAATTTAATAAGTAATATGAATAATACTAAGTATTATTACATTTTTACACGACTGTGATGGTTGGGTTTGGGGTCGATGTTAATAAAATAAAATGAATGGATAATTTATTGAATAATATAAATAATTCTCATTAACTTCCGGCTGCAGCTGTCTCCCTTTTAAGCAACAATCGCACATTTAGGGAATGCTACTACGTTCTCTGAATGTTGGTTCTTTACGCAAGTAGAACATTCACTCTATGAAAGGAGAATCTTCTTTGTGAATCAGACTATACTATGCACACGTGATCTCTGTTTATGCATAAAGCCCAGATAAATTGTAATTGAATGTAATTACACATATTGTTCCTCAGTTCACAGTCTCAGTATCGAAACACACCGACAGCTATGCGCAATGTGATTTCAATAGCTGCGACGGCTGATTCAGCAGTGATGGCATAGATTCAGCGGTGAGCACATCTCCTGGAAAGGTTGCCAGAATATATTATTAATCGCTAAATTACGTTTATTCATTCTGCACTGAAAATCAATTGGTACACTTGCACACGCACATTAACCAAGAATAATGTAAGAAAGTGGTTCGTTCTAGCTATTTCTTGATACATAATGCATAAACTAACTGAACCATGAATTCTTGCATATAATTATCTCTCTTTCTAACAGTTTTAGCTTCTGTACTGATACATATGTTCATTTAAAATGCAATACATTGAATAAAAAGCCATATAATATTGTGATATTTTGTCTTAACCCGCAGTATAGAGTGACAAGAAACTTGCTCATTCATGTTTTCATTACTGAGCCATAGTGCCGGGGAGCCGCACAAAGCTTCGTTAAACATCAAATACTTATTCTTATCATCTGTGATCATTCTGTTCAAAGAACTAAGGGAAAATGTTCCCTTTAAATGACGCGTTAGTTAAAACTTTGATAACCCCTTCATCTCCCGCCATGCATATTTAACACCTTCGAAGTGACCCGCTGCTGACACGATCCGATTTGACAGGAACTCCCTCTTTTCATCAAGAAAGAAAAGGAAAGGACGCCACCTCAGCTTTAATGACCACAGAACGTCTTTCCCACACACTGTTTTATTCAACACTTATTTTGTAATCATGATTATTTGATCAGTGTAATTGCTCTGATGCACAGCTCGAGTTACGTTTCAATGTTCTGCAGGCTCATCCGTCGACGGGAGGCACTTCCTGCATCAATTAAGCCATGTAAACATTTATGCCAGACATTCAGGGGCGGGCTGCGGGAAAGAGAAGCTTACTTAAAACAGTGAGCTTAACATATGGCAGCCTTAAAATAAACAGAACAACAGAAGAAGAAGAAAAAAAAACAAAGAGTTCAATCATACTCCCACCAGAATGTGGGGTTTATAAGCACTGATGTATAGAAAAACAACAACAACAACAACAGCACATTGTTGGAGGTATAAAAGAAGCTTTTAGCAACACGGCGTTTGAATCCACGGGACGTGTACATACGAAAACGCATTTTCATTAAGCACAAAGTGTTGAAATGATCAGCTCACATTTAGAAAATAAAGGATCGGGGATTTACATTCTGGTCTCTGGCATGTAAACACTACTACGCTGTCCACATCTGAACTCTCCACACATGCAGTTTGGCCGTGTGTGATTTTTTTTTATTTTACACATTCGCATTGCATTGAAGAAAAACACAAAGCATGAAATTGTAAAGACGAGAGACCACACAAGAAGAGAGAGAGAGAGAGAGAGAGAGAGATGTAATTAAAAAACAGTTTAGTAGTGCACACCAGTGAAATCTATATTACAGAGTCTATAGAAAAAGCACACAATGATAATCTTCAAGCGACGACCTCCGGAGGACAATTTCTCCTCGTTTAGATCTCTTTATCAGCAGAGAAACACTGCGGTTGGCATTGAACGGACACCCTTGTGCTTTGGGCCACAGTTAAAGGACTGCGAAAATGGCCCAAGTTTGGCTCCTCATTAAAAAAAATGAATACGACCCTTGAGTTGTTTTTTTTTCCCCGCCTCTGAATGCCCAGATCCCAGGCTGCACGGATCCGATTAGATCGACGATTGCGAGGACGGACTCCTGATTGTCATGTTATGAAATAACATCCAAGGTTTCTTTGAATTTTTTCCTTAGTTTTTCCGAAGTCTTCAGTAAAGACCAAAAAAAAAAGTTTACGATTTCAAAATATACAGAAAAATTACGTTTATTCCAAGCTAGTGATGCTTGAATGTGTTGAGGAATGATGCGGGAGAGACTCACCTTCAGTGTTTTTTTGAAAAGCACACCTTGTTAAACGTGCGTCTGCATCCGCTTCTGCAGAGGTCGGGTCAGGTCTGAGTTCTGGGATGAGGATTGCGAGTAGTGGGATGAGGACGACACTGAGGCTTTGCTGGCTTTGTCGAACTGCACGTATCCGTCCTGCTTGCTGTAGCTGCTGACGCTGCTGTCGCACTGCGTGTCCTGGAAGGAGCTGGAGTCGCTCAAGGATCCCCGCTGGAACTCGCGCTCGCAGAGCTCGATGGAGCTGCTGCCCATGCCCAGCACAAAACGCTGGCTGTAGTCGTACAGACGGTTGGGTCCGGCGCCCAGCGTGTTGTAGATGTTGGTGTAGGACATGCCGGTGGGGACGCGGTGCTTTCCGAGGGTCGCCGTGGCTGGGTTTCGCACCTCAGCGTTTTGATTGGCTGTGAGAGAAATGGTCGGGGTCGACTGTTCTTTGAAGGTGTTCACACTGTAGTAGCCGTTGGTTGGATCCTACAAGACATAAGAGGCAAAAATTAATACATTTAATCAATTATTTGCACATTTTCATCAACCACCAACTATTTTGGCATATGTTTTACGCAGCGGATGCCCTTCCAGCCACAACCCAGGACTGGGAAACACCTATACACTCTCTCATTCACACACACTCTCATATACTACGGCCAATTTAGTTTATCCAATTGACCTATAGCACGTGTTTGGACTGTGGGGGTTTGGACTGTGTTTGGACTGTTTTCCACCCGGAGGAAACCCACGTCAACACAGGGAGAACATGCAAACTCCACACAGAAATGCCAATTGGCCTAGCCGGGACTCGAACCAGCGACCACTGAGCCACTGTGCCACCCCCATAATTAAATTTTCCAATTCAAAAGTTTACAAATGTTAGAGACTTACTTTGTTTACCCAATAAGTGTTTCTAAATGGATTTGCATTATAAACTCACCCATGTTTCTTTCGGCTTAGTCCCTGATTTATCAGGGGTCGCCACAGTGGAATGAACCTCCAATTATCCTGGCATATGTTTTATGCAGCAAATGCCCTTCCAGTCGTAATCCAGTGCTGGGAAACTCACATACACTCTCTTATTCACATACACACTCCTAAATTATGGCCAATTTTAGTTTCTGCAATTCAGCTGTAGCGCTTGGGACTGTGGGGGAAACTCAAGTGTGAACAAAGTGACCTTCTTCCAGTGCTTGTAAACCTTGCATTGTAAACCTTACATAAAAGTTATTATTTTTATTTCACTGTCGCCTCACAGCAAGAAGGTCGCTGGTTCGAGTCCTGGCTGGGTCAGTTGGCATTTCTGTAGAGTTTGCACGTTCTCCCCCTGTTGGCGTGGGTTTCCTCCGGGTTCTCCGGTTTCCCCCACAGTCCAAATGTGGTAGGTGAATTGAGTAAGCAACATTGGCTTTAGTGTATGGGTGTGTGTGTGAATGTGAGAGTGTATGGGTGTTTCCCAGTACTGGGTTGCAGCTGAAAGGGCATCTGCTGCTTAAAACATATGCCAGAATATTTGACGGTTCATTCCGCTGTGGCGACCTCTCATAAATGAGGGACTAAGCCGAAGGAAAATGAATGAATGAATGTATCCGAAATCGCGCCCTATGCCCTTAAATATTGCCTTAAAATATATTCCTATATTCCTTAAAATCTTTGCCGTCATCGTTACATGATGTGAACAGGCCTTTAAACAACATATACAGCACAGCACATATATAGTGTAAGCTATATTTTTTCTTTTGTGCTGAAATATTGCACTAAATAAAGCATTTAATGAATCGTCGCCTCAAAGAAGTCAATAAAACACTAATCACATCAAATGATTCTCTCTTTTTGTTGTTCTCGCTGTCGGTGGACGTTTCGTTGGATGATTTCCTGAAGCTTGTCATCTAATTAATCTGTTTATCAGAATCTGTTAGCACAATTATTCAGTTAAGCGAACAATTATTTACTAATCACAGGACTTGCGCCGTACACACTTTTCAGCTCGAATTAAAAGCCAGCCGAGAGAAAGGATACTGATTTTCCTCTCATGTATTTGCGAGCTGTGAAAAGCCAAGGTCAAGTTCAGCTCACACTAATTATAGGCAGTGTGACATGGAAATTAGGGAACAGACTGATAACTGTCCCACGCTAAGAAGATTACATGGTTTAGTGGTGTGAAACAGTCATCTCCAGCATAAACAGTCAAATCCTGTTATCAGCTAATTAAATGGGCCTTGACGATTCATGTCGGCATTAAATATGCAAAATAATCTCCATAAAATTCATTTTTATTTTATTTTTTGCCCAATTTTTATGAAGATAACATATATCTCTCGCTCTCTTTTATTAATCCTAGTGGCCTTGCGGGAAAGCTGAGGTGAAATTCCTGGAAAAATAAGCAGTACAGTGTGCACTTTCACTGCTGTCAGAGTCAAGGCCGCACTGGCTGGAATGGAAGATTTGAAGATTGACAGGCCATGACGCTTTCACCTTCGAGAGATTAAGGCAGGTGTGGTTGTGGGAAGAAAACAAGATGACAAACTTGGTTTGATGGAAATTTGAGAGGTGCTGGTGCAAAACTCACTGCTTCGAAATCTCTATCATACTCTTAGTTTTAGAAAGAATTTGTCCAGAGCACCAAAAACGTAAGGAAAAGCATCTATTTCATGTGTGTCTCTTTATATGCTAATGAGCTTTCCAGAAGAGGGCGGGGCCTTTACAGCTTGTGCCTCAGTTACTCCAGCAACAAAATAATCAGTTTAAACTCCTGATGTACCAGCCTGATCTCACGAGAAAACGTAAGTATTTTACGTTTTGTCAGTTTTGTGGCTAATTCATACGAATTTGTTCTAAGTTCAGTCGTACGGAAATGTATGATTTTAAAAAGGAGGCGTGGCACCCAACCTCACCCATAAACCCAACTGTCATTGGGGGGATAAGCAAATCGTACTAAATTGCACAAATGAGATCGTACGTATTCATACGAATTAGCCACTGAATTAAAAAGTTACAAATTCCCGTGAGATTGTGTTGGGTAAATGGAGTCATGAAACTCAACACACACACACACAGAAAGTGCTTTCTGATAAAGAGAAGAACTCCTCTGGGGTGTAACGTTGTGCTTTGCAGCTTTTGTCATGTTCAAATAGCAACATTATGTACAAAAATAAAGTTACAGTGAAGATCTTTTTGCATGACCCAAAAATGTTTCACATTAGCTTTGCAAAAAATGCCTGCATTGCCATTAGAAACTCTGCGTTCTCTCTATGCCAAATGTCTTTTGTTCCCCTGAGCAAACATGTTCGCTCGTGAAGAAAATGTTATGGCCAAATTCAGTTTCTCAGGGGAAACACACAACATTTGCAAGAAAATGCTAAATAACTTCAATAGGATTTTCCTGAACAATGTGAATCAATTGGTACTGGGCCGCACAAGTAATCATTCATTATTTCTTTTTTATTTATTATCTGAGTCTGAATGATCTTTTATTTTGAAAAATCTTTTATTTTGAAAAAACACCATATTCCCTTGGTTACATTTCGCTCATTTGAGCGCCAAAATTTAACCCACAAGCAGCAAAATGAGTAAAAAACAGACGTCTTTGGAAAGTTTCTTTGTGAAGGGGAAAAAGCCCAATGAAGGACCCACGAACTGCCAAGGAATGCATCCGCAACCCATTTGTCAACAAATCAGGTGAATCCAGTATGTCTTTGCAAGAAGAAAATTAACTGCTGGAGATTGCAAAAGATGGCGGCCATTCACATATCGTGTCTTTTCCGCATGCAAGTTCGTTGTTTTCAATGGAGGCACGTGGCTTGTGCGCGCATATTGGGAGCGACATGCAGCTCGAGTCACGTGACAAGAACTGACTGATCAGCTTTATACTTTGTATAATATACACATTTCGGTAGACTAATTACCTAATTATAATGACAAACACAGAACACCCAAACACTGCAGTGCTTTTTAATTTTCTCCGTCAATAAAACTTGTATCAGAGCTGCAGCAATGTTTTGTCACCTTGTCATCCTCTGAGAAATTGGTTAATGGTCGCCTAGCAATCTATGTACATGCACCCCCTACTCCCCATCCCGGGCCGCGGTAAGATTGTCAAGCGTTGACCGTTTCGCGGTGAAAAGGTTGGGGACCACTGGTCTAGAAGTTGATAATTGCTCTAAGTCTAATGTGTGTCAAAGCAGTTTTCATTTCTTTTATTTTGAAGAAAAAAGTGATTTTTGATCACTGGTTACATACTGATTCTTTTTCAGATGGTATAGAAGTCCAAGTCATGTCTAAAATTCCTTTAACAATTGAACTTAAATCTGCAATGAACTCTGATTTTGCGAATAAAACTGGAGCATGTCATGGCATTTTTCTTCAATCTTTCTTGTTTAATCGAATGCGTTACTTGCATTTCCTTGTAATTATCTGTTGCAATACAATTCATACGAAGGTTAAAATATTCAAGATTTTCTTTTCATCATAAATCACGCTAATCAGAAGCAAAGCATACGTTTTATCTTCAATCATTGTATCCTTATAAATGCTGCTCAATAGCAAGCCTCAAGATTCGATCTCTAGTTAGTAACTCTTGCCCTGGCGAATATATGACTAATAATGGATTTGTCTGTTTAAAATGTGCATATTGCAGAGATCAAGCCCTTGAAAAGTTGAGCTTTTGAAATAATCTGAAAGGCTGAAAAATTCTAGACAAAAGATCCAGACGAAAGTCTAGCCAAGCGGCTTTCATTAAACGAATTAGCATGCGCATTCAAGCAAAAGCCTCAGTGTTTCTCAATTACCAGAGGACATAATGAAGACTAGTGCTCTGGAGATCTGACGTGCAGTCCGTCAGTGCGACAACACGTCCATTTATGAACATTTTGTTTTATATAATGGACTCTGTATGGAAAAAGAAAAGAACCCAGAGAACGAGAGTTCCCACAACTCTGCTTTATTAGATTCTGCGAGATTACGCGGCTGTTCTATTAAATCTGTTTTTTATGAGTGTGATGGAGAAATGACTCTCTGGGGTTGTTTAATGGTGACAGATGCAAGTCCTGCAGAGTTCTCCCCCCGTCTTTCCATCCCTCTGTTCATCACCTTAATGTGTTGTAGCTCCCTCTCCTCCTCCTGCAGGACCTCCAACTGTTTCAGCACCGATTCTTGCTGAAAGTCGGCTCGCTCCATCTGAAAGCAGAGAGAAAGTAAGATGATGATGTGCTGACTGCTATCGATTTCAGCCTGTAAACACGAACCGGAGAATTCCAGCATCTGCGGCTGCAAAAAAGAAAAAGCACAGAAATTCCCTTGAAGCTCGGGTCTGATCTGAACCTGGTCAAAGTTCAAGGATGCTGCAGTGCTGTAATGTGATTTGAGAGCTGTGGGCGAAAAATACCTGTATGCTAATGACTCAACAAATTCCAGCAGGAGTGAGTGCTGGGCAGTAATGAGGTGTTTTTTTTTACTTGTATTTATATGGATAGTGTTGTCATCATTTACTCACCCTTTAATTGTTCCAAACCTGTTAGAGTTTAACCCTTGTGCACTGTTCAAATTCACTACCCTTTTGTTATGTTCGGGATGAAAACATCTACTGAATTAAACTGCTGTAAAAATGCATCAGATCAATATTTCTTTCACTTTTTTTTTTTTGCATAAATCTGTTAATCAACCTCAGTCCTGATCAAAACCTCTAAAGTGCTTAGAAAATGGCAGGATTTTAACTCTTTAATAGCCAAGTTCACAAATGATGTCACTGATTTGATGAAAAAACACACACAAAATTACATATTTTCAATATAAAAAGTAATTGAGGACTGGATTTTTTCCCTTTTATCACAGTCTTGGACATGTGAATGATTTGTAACAACGCTGGCTTTGATGCATTGTTAGATTTTCATTTTTTCTCCCTAAGTGAAGTTTATTTATAAACTAATTTCGAGAGGATCATGTGCTTATGATTGCTTGATCCCCATAAATAACCAGAGTTCCCTTATCGCAGTACCTTCGTCTTGAAGAACTCCCCCCACCCACCCCTACTCCTCCTCCTTCCTAGATGGGCGACACGGTGGCCCAGTGATTAGCACTATCGCCTCACAGCAAAAATGTCTCTGGTTAAAGTCCCAACTAAACTAGTCGACATTTCTGTGCGGAGTTTGCTTGTTCTCCCCGTGCTTGCGTGGGTTTTCCCCGGGTTCTCCGGTTTCCTCCCACAGTCCAAAAACACGCAATTTAAGTAAATCGAACATACTAAGCAATACCATTGCCAAGCCCTTATAAGTATACATCTCTTTTCAGCCATTCTTTTAGCCAGAAATAAGTCGGAGGAATTCATCGAGATCTACCTGCAAACGGGAGGGAGCCCAGGGCTCGAGGATCTCGTGAGCTCAGGGCTCTCTCCCGGGACAGCATGCCAAACAAGCTATATTACCAATCATCAGCTAAGTGTGAACTCTTGAATTTACCGTTGGTGTCTGTTTTTGCCCCATTGACTTCCATTATAACCACATTTGGTGGTGCATAAATACACAGTCTTTGTTTTTGTTTACTCCATGTAGTTCTGATAGCTGAGATGCATATTTTGATTTTCTCAGACACATCGAGCTAAGGTCACTCTCACGCACTCAGACACACATAAACACACTTTAATTTGCTGTTATACTCCATATAAAATCCAAAAACTAAGCTTTTTTTTGCACTGGCCTATCTAAAGGGGTTAATGGTGCCAACTGATGATCAATAGTAAAAATGACAAATTTGACCTCTTCCCAACAGGGAAAACCACCAACAATCAAAAATGCATGATTATATGCTGTCATGGTTTTGCAATCAAAAAATGTGGTTTTAAGTCAATTTTTAAGTCAATGGCGCAAAAACAGCCTCCTTAATTAGGGAGAAAAATGTTTCAAGTACTTGATTTGTGTACTTTGCCCTCCACAAACTGTAGTATATAAATGATCCTATAACTTAAAGGCGTACTCAGTTTGCAAGTACATAATAAAATATGAATGCTGCATTAAAATTATTGCCTATCTAAAGGGGTTAATGGTGCCAACATATGATCAACAGTAAAAATGACACATTTGACCTCTTCCCAACAGGGAAAACCACCAACAATCAAAAATGCATGATTATATGGTTTCATGGTTTTGCAATCAAAAAAATGTGGTTTTAATGGAAGTCAATGGGGCAAACAGCCTCATAAATTAGGGAGAAATTTTTTTAATTAATCAAAATAATGTATCAAAGGCAATGTTGTTTCACATGTCCAAGACTTCGATAAAAGGTCCAGTCTCAAATTTATTTTTATATTAAAAATACGTCATTTCGTGTGTTTTTTTCCACCATTTTCAACAAATCAGTGACATCATTTATGAATCTGGCAATTAAAGAGTTAAAATCCTGTCATTTTCTAAGCAATTGAGAGGTTTTGATCAGGACTGAGGTTGATTGACAGATTTATGCAAAAAAATGTGAAAAAAATATTATTCATTCATTCATTTTCATTTCTGCTTAGTCCCTTTTATTAATCTGGGGTCGCCACAGTGGAATGAACCGCCAACTTATCCAGCATATGTTTTACACAGTGGATGCCCTTCCAGCTGCAACCCATCACTGGGAAACATTCACACACACATTCTCATTCACACACTACGGACAATTTAGCTTACCCAATTCACCTATACCGCATGTCTTTGGACTTGTGGGGGAAACCGGAGCACCAGGAGGAAACCCACACCAACACGGGGAGAACATGCAAACTCAACACAGAAACGCCAACTGACCCAGCCGAGGCTCGAACCAGCGACCTTCTTGCTGTGAGGCGAACCATGCTACCCACTGCGCCACCGTGAGGCCGAAAAAATATTAATCTGATGCATTTTTACAGCAGTTTAATTCAGTGGATGTTTTTATCCCGAACATAACAAACGTGAAGTAAATTTGCCTAGAGTGTATCGTTGAGTTATTTATTTTTTTTTAAAGAAATCAAAGCATTTTCTTAAAATATGTGTCAAAATACGATTTGTCACCAAAAATCATTTTGCTAGCTGAAACACAGCTAGCAAATTTATGGCCAAATTAAGACTCAAAATCACCCCAGAGTGCATGAAAACACCCCCAACAGCACATAAGGGTTAATTCCTCTGCTGAAAACAAAAGAGCTACAAATGTATGGCATTTTTTAGCAATCATTTTAAAAGTAATTACCTCTGAAATGTTGCTTTCACTTTTAATACACCTACTTCTACTCGAGTAAAAGGGAAAAGAAGCACTAGGAAAGAAAAATATCTGCACTTTTTTTTTTCCAAGTACTTGATTTGTGTACTTTGCCCTCCACAAACTGTAGTATATAAATGATCCTATAACTTAAAGGCGTACTCAGTTTGCAAGTACATAATAAAATATGAATGCTGCGTTAAAATTGTTGCCATTATGAGTGAGTTTAATTCATGCGCTGACACTCGTTAATCTGGTTCATGATATGATGTATCATGTGTTGCATTTTATACAAATGCTTTCCTCTCTGGGAGGAGAAATGAGAAAGTTATTTATCCATAACAGGCATAATCTAACACAATAATATATTGAGCATTATATTATGTATTGTTATTAAAGGAACACTCCATTTTGTTCAAAAATAAGCTCATTTTACAAGTTAAACAGTTGTGTTTTATCATTTTTGAATCCATTCAGCCGATCTCTGGATCTGGCAGGAGCACTTTTAGCTTAGCTTAGCATAGATCATTGAATCGGATTAGACCATTAGCATTTTGCTCAAAACGACCAAATAGTTTCAATATTTTTCCTATTTAAAGCTCTTCTGTAGTTACATTGTGTACTAAATCAGACGGCAAATTCAAAGTAGTTTTTTTTCTAGATAATTTAGAACATATTTACTCATTTACAGTTCCTGAACTAAATCTATTTGAACCAGAATACACGAAATTCAGGCAATTTTCATGTGCTGCGTAATATCATTGTGCCTGCTACAGCCATGGTATGACAGTAAAGTTCCTTAGTTATCACGCCAGAATGAGAGTATAGTTCCTAACCATATGAGCTTAGAAAATAACAACATTTCATTTTCTGTCAACTTTTGTACACAAAATAAGAAGAGTCAAGCTTTAAATACAAGAATTATCTCCTTTTATTTTTAAGCTAGATGCTGATGCTCTAATCCGATTCAATGATATATGCTAAGCTAAGCTAAGCTCAAAGTGCTCCTGCCAGACCTGGAAATTGGATGAATGGATTCAAAAATGGTAAAACTCAACAGTTTTACTCTAGGGAAGTTGTAAAATGAGCCTATTTTCAAGATAAAGTGGAGTGTTCCTCAAAAAACATTAAAATAAATCAAAGAAATCATCTACAGTTTGAGCTGCAGAATCAGCGGATAAAAACTTTGATGCTCCATAGGAGCCAATTTACACCTGCATTAGAGCTCTTAACAACCAGACGGATGCTAGCCAGATGTAAAGGAAGTCAGAGAGAGGTGGAGAGGGGGATTAGCAGAGCAAACTCACCATCATTTGCTTCATGTTGCTGTGCTCTTCCGGCTCTCTGGCTGCGTTATGATCCTTATGTACAATCTCCACTCGGATGTCATTTTTAGCGGACACGACTCCTTTGAGATCTGGTGGAAATCGTTCTGATTAGACATGAACCACTACAGCTTCCCTTGAGCTTTGACATGATTCTGATTCTGGGGAACATGAACAACACTCACTAGTGAACAACATGCATGGTTTTTTCCCAAACGGGGCAGCTAACCCATATGGATATCTGATATTTGGCAATGCATTCAAATTACATATGCGACATACGAGCTTGTTTTTGGGTTTCTCACCTATAGAATGATACATAAACTATACGCAACATACATTTCAAAATATTTCACATTTATTAGCTATAATTTTGTGTAAGTGTTCATATATTGCCATATATGAACCTATACAGTTTTTCTACATTTCTCAAGTGCTGTTTAATGCAAAGAATATTTTGCATAACTAATTTCTAATAACTGATTACTTTTGTCTTTGCCATGATAACAGTACATAATATTTTACTAGTTATTTTGCAAGATACTATTCAGCTTAGTGTGCAAGTTTAACTAGGTGAAATCCAAATATGAACTTGTATGTCTTACACTACCTTGTCGTCAATCCCAGTTGTAAGAGCAACAAATAATAACTTGACTTCTAGTTGATCATTTGAAAAAGTGTCAGAAGGTAGATTTTTCCGATGAATCGTCTGTTGAACTGCATCCCAATCATCACAAATACTGCAGAAGACCTATTGGACCCCGCATGGACCCAAGATTCTCATAGAAATCAGTCAAGTTTACAAATCATGGTTTGGGGTTACATTCAGTATGGGGGCGTGCAAGAGATCTGCAGAGTGGATGGCAACATCAACAGCCTGAGGTATCAAGACATTTGTGCTGCCCATTACATTACAAACCACAGGAGAGGGCAAATTCTTCAGCAGGATAGCGCTCCTTCTCATACTTCAGCCTCCACATCAATGTTCCTGAAAGCAAAGAAGGTCAAGGTGCTCCAGGAATGGCCAGCCCAGTCACCAGACATGAACATTATTGAGCCTGTCTCTGGTAAGATGAAGGAGGAGGCATTGAAGATGAATCCAAAGAATCTTGATGAACTCTGGGAGTCCTGCAACGCTTTCTTTGCCATTCCAGATTACTTTAATTCATTTATTTATTTAAAGTTTAAGTTATTTGAGTCATTGCAGAGATGTATGGATGCAGTCCTTCAAGCTCATGGGAGTCATACACAATAATTAATTATTTTTCCACTGCACCATGACTTTATATTCTATACTGTACATTATTTCTGTTAAATGACAAGACTTTTGTCTAAGCAAAGTCAGACCTTACTGTCCTGATTAAATAATTAAAAATCAAGGCATAATCATATTTTATTTTGGTAAAATAAGCATAATCTAGAGGCCTTTGCCTTTCATATAAGCCACTTCTGATACCACACGATCAACTACAAGTCAAGTTATTATTTGCTGTTCCTAAAACTTGGCGACAAGACTTTTGTCAGGTAGTCTATATGTAATTTGCATATATTGCCATATGTCCTATTTCTATACGGGAATGTGCAAGAAGTGAGACAAGGGCTTACTTTCGCTTTTTACTGTGCCGGAAATCTCTCTCTGTCTAGAAGAGAGGGACACTGGGAGTGATGACATCACCAGGTGCATGTCCTCTATGGCACACGGTCACAACATGCAAAGGAAGCAAGATCACTTGTTAAAAAATGAGGTCTTTACAGTCGCACTCAGATAAAGTCAGGCGGAGGAGCAGGAGCTAGCCGCTAATGGAGGCAATTTGCGAAAGGCAAGATAAGACAATAAAGACCTCAGATAGAGGAAGACGTGAGGAAGGTGTGGGTGTGCTCTTATCATCTTACGCTACAGTGTTGAAGAACTACTCAGGAAAGGTGGCTTGCTGGTCTACAAGCTTCTGGTGCCCTAAACTACTGTCAAGTCTACTTTTCTCAACAAGCAGCATTACGGTTTAAGACCTACACTGTAAAAATGCAGGGCTCCACACAATTCCTACATGCTGTCTCAACACATATAATTTCGGCTTAGTCCCTTTATTAATCTGGGGTCGCCACAGCGGAATGAACCGCCAACTTATCCAGCATATGTTTTACGCAGCGGATGCCCTTCCAGCTGCAACCCATCACTGGGAAACATCCATACACACCCATTCACACTCATACACTATGGACAATTTAGCTTACCCAATTCACCTATACCGCATGTCTTTGGACTTGTGGGGGAAACCGGAGCTCCCGGAGGAAACCCACGCCAACATGGGGAGAACATGCAAACTCCACACAGAAACGCCAACTGACCCAGCCGAGGCTCGAACCAGTGACCTTCTTGCTGTGAGGCGAACGTGCTATCCACTGCGCCACTGTGAGGCCATCCTAATATCAATTAAGTTAACATAATTTAAGTGGATTGAACGTAAAACAATTAGGTTGCCCCCCCAAAAACCTCAAGGGTTGTGTTGTTTCAGCTCATATTAAATACGTAGTTTGAACAAGAACATTTACATTTCGACATCAAACAGTTTCTGA
>CAIGQW010018617.1:0-10554 GCA_903798125.1 Danio choprae
GTAATTGTGACAAACATCACTACTTGCTATACACTTTAGACACATACACTTATTTAAAACATACTTTACATGCCAGTTTGCACATAATAGCTGCACATATAACGCTGTATATAGTTATATACCTGTACATACACTTGTCAACCTGCATATCTGCATTCACTACTTACTTCTATTTTTAAAATATATTTATTATCTGTTTTTTGTCCTGTCTCTGTGATTCTGTTGCACTGTAGAAGCTTCTGTCACGAAAGCAAATTCCTCGTATGTGTGAACATACCTGGCAATAAAGCTCTTTCTGATTCTGATTCTGATAATAGGGTGATTTTATCAATATGTTTATTGGCTACTCTGTAGTCTATGGTGAGTCACCATGTTCCATTAGCTTTTTTTACAGGCCAAATGGGTGAGTTACAGGTACTGTTAGTTTTAACTAGCACTCGTTGCTTCAGTATTTTTTTTATAATAGGTTTCAACCCCCGTATAGCTTCCTTACTGATAGGATATTGTATGGTAACTGGAGGTGGAGTTCCTGTCAATTTAACTGGTTCTACACCTGTCAGAAGCCCACAATCATCCTTGTCTAACGCCCAAATTGGATGATTCTGTAAGAAAGCATACTCATGAGCGATTGCATTATCAGTAGAAACTTGTACTGAAGAAATTTTATGCTAGCTGTTTCTGAGGACATGTCTAAAGTTAGATGTAATTGTCTTAGTATATCCATGCCTAGAATTGCACCTGTATTTAATGGAGCACATAGCAATTTTGTTGTCAGAGTTTTTGGGCCAAATTGTACCTCTATGGGCGGGGTTTCAAACAAAACGGAATCATCACCTATTACACCTGTTAAGGAAAGTTTAGTTTTGTTGTACGAAATGTTTAAATTTGTAGCCAATTTCATAGGAATTACTGTAATTTATGCACCTGTATCAAGCAAAAAATCAATCTCTTTATCTTGAATGCTACCTTTTACAAAAATTATTTTGTCATTGTGATGTATTACAGGGGAAAGGTAGCTACTCACAGCCCCAACAATGAGTTTTTTTTTCTGTTCTTGTTGTGCTCTTAGAAGAGCCTGAGCAAGCTTGTCTACAGCATGCTGCAGTAGACAATGGTGGAACTACTTCGGGGTTGCAGGCAGGCTGAGAATGAGCAGAGTTATGCACTGCATGTCTTTTACTATCTTGCAACTTCTTCCTACACTCTTTCTCCCAGTGTCCTAATTTTCCACAGTAGTTGCATTTGCCTTCTCTTTTAGGCCACCTAGTGTCTTGTTTTTTTTGTACTAAATGTAGTTGCTGCTACTCTCACTTTTGCTTTAACATCAGCATCTTTTTCCCATGCAGCTAACTTGTCTAGATTATTTCTGAGAGTATTGTTATACCAAGTAAGATCTAGAAATGGCAATGCTTTCTTGTACTCAGTCTGACCATCTGATCAGATGCGAACTAGTGGTCCCTTGTCATCTAACACATTTTCAGGGTCCTCAGCAATTCCACTGTAAGCTATGGCTGTCTGACAAAACCTCTCAGTGAATTAATTCACAGATTCATTTTTTTCTTTTGAGCACAGTTAGTGACTCTGGACCAATCTATTTTGGGTCCCATTATATTTTTTTGAGTTTTCAAAACACCCTCTCTCAAATCGTCTTTACTTACATGTTGTAGATCAGAGACAGCAGCTTCAAAACTGCTGAATTCTGATTCTGTTAGAATTTGAGACATTAGCTGTGTAACTTGTCAATGACATGTCATAAAGCCGCATTTTGCTGATTAGTGCTCTCCTAAACTCAGAATAATTTGTGCGAGCTGAAGGTAAACTTTGAGAGAGTCTTTCTATATCTTTAGGTCCTAGGGCTTTGGTAACAGTTTGAACTCGGACAACAGAAGCATTGGAAGAAACACTTTCATTTTCCTCAATTCTCTGTGATCTTCTCCTAGCACCACAAACATTTACTGACTCTACAGGTACATCTGTTTCAAAGAAAGTTTGTAAGTCTGGATAAATATTATCAGACTCACTGATTTCTTCAACATCAGCCTTATCTGAAGTTTTATTGTGATTCAGTTTCTTTGTCAAAGATGCTACTTTAGCACGGATCTGTTTGTTCTGCTCCTCTAGCTCTGAGTTGCGCTTAGTTTGTTGTGTGGCTAGGGCTAAAGCAAATTCTCTGTGACAGCAGATAATGCCTTTTACATAGTTTTTATGAATGCTGGCACCTAATACTTTTTTACATTCATCTACAGACCAAATTTTGTCTGGATGGATCTCATAATTCTGAGTTAGCCCTTGTCTAACTTTCTCAGTGACTATTATGTCCGTTTGTACTCCTTACATTGATGTAAATTCCTTTTCTGACCACAAAGGAGTCGCAAGACCACCTTTTTAATTTGTGGGGATCAGTCTAGCATTCTTCTTAAACATTTTGTGAGATTCTGGGTTACCACACAAACAAAACACTAAAAAACTGATCTGATCAACAGACTGTATGTTAACACAGTTAACCTTCCCTGGCATAGCAGAGGACAAACACAAACTACTAGCACTTCACGCTAAACAAAAAACAAAACGGTAACAAATATTAACACGTAAGGTTAATCTTCCGTGCTTCACAGAGGATAACAGATTTTAGCACAAAAAAATGCTAAACTTCCCTGCCTGAACAGAGGATAACAGATTTTAGCACAAAAATGCTAAACTTCCCTGCCTGAACAGAGGATAACAGATTGTAGCACAAAAATGTTAAACTTCCCTGCCTGAACAGAAGATAACAGATATTAGCACAAAATGCTAACTTCCCTGCCTGAACAGAGGATAACAGATTTTAGCACAAAAATGTTAAACTTCCCTGCCTGAACAGAGAATAACTTATTTTAGCACAAAAATGCTTACTTACCTGCCTGAGAACAGAGGATAACCTATTTTACCACAAAAAGCTAACTTCCCTGCCTGAACAGAGGATAACAGATTTTAGCACAGAAGGCTAAGTTCCCTGCCTGAATAGGGGATTACTTATATTAGCACAAAAATCCTAAACTTCCCTGCCTGAGAACAGAGGATAACAGATTTTAGCACAAAAAGCTAACTTCCCTGCCTGAACAGAGGATTACTTATTCATCTCTAAAATAAAATTTAGAGAATAACTTAGCTAACCAAACCCACAGCTGTTTGTTAACTCTTCTCTGATGGCACAGAGGCTAACCAAATGTACTGGTTTGTACAGTTCATTTTATAGAGTGAAAACTCAACAAATCGTGGTTGAACTGAAAAGATTCAGTCTGGAGAGAAGTCTGATCGTTCTTGAGCTTGATCTTTTAATCAGAATTCAAGTAAATTTAACTTCCAGCAGGGTTGCAGTCACCAAATAGTTGAGAATATGTGACCTCAGCTGTCTAACTTCAAATTGCTGGAACTGGAACGATTCCGTCTTGAGTGAAGTCAGATATTTATCCGGGTCACGGCACCAAAAATGTTGTGAATTTCTAGAAGAGACCAAAACCAGAAAGACTCTCAGGTAATGTTCAAAGCAGAATCCTTTAATAAGAACTCGGCAACGCTGTGGTGTTCATCGAAAAATCTCTTAAACTCTAACTAGTGCAAACAGGCACTTAGTTTAAATAAATCTTTTTACAGACATAGGTGGAGACAGGAGAAAACAAAGCATGCAAATGAAAGTGTTGTTGTCAGCAGGGTAAATTGCATTTCACAGCCCAATCTCATCAGCATATAAGTACCCATTCATGATACATTTTAGCATGAAGACAAAGCATGCAAATTGCATATTGGAGTCAAAAACCTGTCCTGCCACTGTACCAGAGAAGGTGTTACCTAGCCATTTGTTAGACAATAGACACAGCTGTGCTTTGAGCTTACAAATTTGCATTACTTTGGAGACATGAAACTGTGTCTCACATATAGGCTTTACCAGAATTTGTAATCTTTCACACTCTAGCAGATGCATTTTTAACCAACTGAAGTTTGTTAATTAGACCTACAGTACAATAGTCTAACTGAGAGGTCATGAAAGCATGAATAAGCATTTCCGCATTAGACATTGATAGCGTATGTCGAAATTTGGCAACATTTTTAAGATAAAAAATGCAGTTTTACAGATTTACAGATCTTACCTTTAAATGACAAGTTGCTTTCAAAAATCACCCCCAAATTTTTGACTGAAGATGAGGACTGAACTGAAAATCCATCAAGGGTTAGACAGTGTTCTAGGTTTTTGCGTGTGAGGTTTTTGGGTCCAATAAGCAAGACCTCAGTTTTATCTGAATTTAGTAATAAGTTTTTAGTCATCCAATTATTAATATCAGCTATACAATCTGTTAATTTTATGAATTTGTACAAATTATCAGGTTAAGAGGAGATATAAAGTTGTGTAGCAGATCTTGCACTTTAAAGCCTTTCTAAAGTTAAGTATACTTTCTTTCAGTCAGATGAAAAACCTCTAGTTTTGATTTCTTACATTTACGTTCCATTTTCAGGCTTCTTTTTTTTCCTAATCTTTTTTAAGTGTAACAGAGCAACTATGTCTAAAGTGCTAGAAAGGACAGATAGTTTCAGTTGCAGTGTCAAGCTCTTCTAGGCTCTTTGGAATGCTTAGGAAATTAGAAAGATCAGCTAGGTTACTGACAAAGTAATATTTAGTGCTAGAGGTTATCGTTCTACCATATTTATAAATAGAAATAGACCTATCAATGCACAATAAACGAGATTAAATAGTGATCTGAAATGTCATTACTTTGCTGTACAACTTCAACATTATCTAAATCGATACCATGTAATAATATTAGGTCTAAGGTATGATTATGTTGATAAGTAGGTCCTGAGACATGCTGTTTCATTCCAACAGAGGCTAGTATGTCTAAGAAGGCCAGACTTTAAACCTCTTTTTCATTATTTATATAAATATTAAAATCATCAACAATTAAAATTTTATTTGTGGCTAAAACTATTATGTAAGAAAACAGAAAATTCTTTTGTAACGTCGGTGTGGTGCCCTTGAGGCCTATATACAGTTGCTAATTGAAATTTAGATTGAAATTTATTGTTTATATAGCACTTGTTTATATTTATATTACACTGAAATATACAACACTACTTCTTCAAATGAATTATATTTGTCAGATCGCTGAGTGACACTAAAAATATTAATATATATTATGCCAAAGCCTCCACCTTTCCCATTAAGATGAGGCTCGTGTTTATAATAATATCCTTGAGGTGAATAATTGTTTAGGGTCATGTAATCATCTGGTTTTAGCCAGGTTTCTGTTAGACAGAGTGCATCTTACTTTAGATCTTATATCAAATCATTAACAAAAAGAGTTTTAGAGGAGAGTGATCTTATGTTCAATAATCCGAGTTTTATCTTTAAATAACTTTTATTTTCTATTTGATGAACAATAATTACATTGTTTCTATTGAAATTGTTTGGGGGTTTTTATATTTAGAGGTTTGGGGAACAGACACAGTATGTTATATTATTTAGGTGGCTCTATGTGCTGCAGATTATCAGAGTTTGGTAAACTCTGAAGGCTATCAGATTTATCAGTTTGGCCAGTCTGTCTGCTCCCTGACCTGGGCCCAAGTTGGTCAACTGCCAACCCTAAAACTATAAACCAGATTACTAGAGAGGAGAGCTTCCCCAGCCCGGATGGGATTAAGACCATCTTTCTGCAACAGGTCAGGTCTACCCCAGAAACTTGGCCAATTGTCTACAAGACCTATGTTATTCAGTTGGCACCACTTAGACATCCAGCCATTGAGTGATGAGAGTTGGCTGTGGAACTCGTCACCACAATAAGTGAGCAGGGGACCAGAGCATATTACAGTGTCTGACATTGTCTTTGAAGATCACACACCTCTTTAACATTACATTTAGTGATCTCCGACTGATGTAGCTGAACATCATTAGCACAGACGTAGATAATAATCTTACTGAACTTACATTTAGATTTAACTACCACTTTTAAATTTGACAATGTCAGGCGTTCTGGCTCCTGGCAGACATTTGACTATGGTGGCTGGTGTCTCTATTTGCACGTTCCATACTATGGAGTTGCCAATTTCTAGGGCACTTTCATTCAGGTTTCTCAGTGGGTGCATCACTGAGGAGGCAAAACCTGTTTGATGTTGAAACAGACATAAAGTGTTTTCTCCCACCTCTAGATGCTCTCACAGTAACACAGCCATCTTGCTGCCAGCACGCAACAACCTGAGCCAAAGTATGTGCAGGGCATGCTTTGCTAGTCGCAACCCAAACCTTATGTAAAGACCTAGCACTATAAACTACCCTCAATTAAGGTTTGGATGTGTGTCACTAATTCTGAGATCTTCTCTGTCAGCCTGACTATTTCTCTACATTTATCACATGTAAAACCCTCCTTGCTGAAAAAAAGAGATACACTAATCACGTGGCAGGAAATGCATGTGAGAAGAACTGGAGAAGCCTTTTTTTTACTCACTGTGAGTTGAAGTAGATTCTGACTTACCACTGGAATCTGATTAGTTAAAAGGAGCTGGAGCATGTTTATGAAATGAGCAATAGGCACTAAATAGAGAGAGAGAGAGAGCAGAGCACCTGCACGAGACGATTTACAATATAATATAAAGAGGGCAATTAGATGAAGTACTGTAAGTAAATAGATTCTACGACGCACGTAAGAGAGAACAGATGCGAGTAAGCAAACTTGAAAGTGAGAACAAGAGATAAAGCAATAAGGATACGCAAAAGTCTGTATGAAATACATAATTACTGCACAAATTACAGCACAATATAAAGGGTGCAGTTAGGCGTAAGTAAATAAACTGTACGACGCATATAAGAGAAAACAGATGTGACTCAGCAAAACTGAGAAAGTAAAGCAAGAAAAGGTGAAAAGTGAAAAGCACAAGCAAGAGTCTGTATAATAACTACAACAATGGGTTGTTTACACATGAGACGTGAGGTGCGACACTGTGTTTGTGGAAGAGATTTAAAATGAAAGAGCTAGTAATTAATTTGATCGATGGAGTTTGAGAGTCTTGATATAAAATTGAAACAGCTATATAGGACAGAGAAAACAGGACAAAGAAGAGCTAAAAAGTGAGCTAACAATTCTTACAACTGGACGGTTGAAATATGTTAGCTGCGATGCTAACACAATGTGCTCACAGTGGTAGTGTTTGATATTTATGGAGTTAATATTTAATTTGATCGGCGGAGTTTGATCATGCTAACTAGTAATTAAATTTAGAATAAAATCTGAACTTCAAGCAGAGTAGGCAAGCAAAGCTACAGCTATACTCTGCAAGAGAGCAACAAAAACAACAGAGCAACAGGAGAGCAACGGAAACAGCACTTTTGTATATGTATATAGCACAGCCAATTATTTGAAGTTCAGAAATCAGAAATTTCCCAAACTATAAGTGCAACCCATTAAGTATATTGAAACCCAATCCCAAACCCAATTGTTTTTCATTAATCATGTGGTGTCCAAACATTGTATTGCTATATCCCATATACCACAGAGATGCCTCTGCTTTTATTGACATTATCAGTTCTTGGATTTAAATAAAACATGTGATTTGGAGTAAATCTATAATTTTGAGAAAATTACTTTTTATTTTTCTTATGACTTTTTCTTTAAATTTTTAACTGAATCTGTGGAAGGAATTAATTAAGTGATGGTTGAGCACTGATGATGAACACCTGCTGTTAATAAGCAGAAACACAGAACAGAAACACAAAACTACTTAAAACTACTAACACAAACACCAGCCGCAGATTCAGTTATTACTAACCTGTTTGACTTTGACTATTTTTGTCAGATGTCTACAAAAGTCCAAATGAAATTTATTGTCAATGAACTGTTTTAGTTATGTTTATGACTAAAGTTATCACTATGTTTAGTTACATTTTGCAAAAGAAACAACAAAAGAGAACTTATTTTTTTTCAATGTAACCATCGTGGAGAAAAGTGGTTAATTTACTTGGGCTCTTTGACTTGATTTCTAATGTTTTTTTTTTTGCTTGCTATGACAAGTATAAAGAGAGTAAATATGATCAGATTAACTGATCCTGTATTGATTCTTACTGTTGATTAGTTTAACTCTGCATTGTGTTTGACTTTGCAAATTATGTTTAAATGATGGCTTATCATTTAAGAGACAATATTTTGTGTTTTTCAAGAGAATGGACCTCAACTGTAGTTTTATTATTGTTTTAAAACACATTGAGCATCTGAATCACTTTAGAGACACAGTGTCAGTGTTCGTCCACGTGTCATTTGTTTTGTCATGTGATTCCTTTGTCTTTCTCCCGCCACCGTCATTGTTCATCTGTTGCACCTGTATGCATCCCTCTTGTGTCATTAACCTAATCATCCCCTTTACCATTTATACCCTTTCGTCTGTGTCCAGTGTTGTCTGGTATTTTGGTTCGTGTGGGTCTCGTCCTGTCTTCCCGTGTATGTTTCCCGTAAGTGTTTAATAAACCCGTTTATGTAATGTTTATCCGTCTCCCTCTCGTGATGTCATCCTCCGCCCTCCGGGCGTTACATAATACCAGACCTACAGTTAGCGGCGCGCTTTTCCCCGATTTTCTTTTTTTAGTCTGTTTTTCCCTCAGTGTTTTATTTTTCTCCCTCCGTGTTCCCCTGAATCCCGTCCGCCCTTCCGTTTCCCGTCACCACCTGCTGGAGCAGGGGGAAAGCAGCCCTGAGGACCATATCCGAGCGACTGCCAACAGCTTTCCGGGCGACGTGCTCTGCGCGCCCATCATCTCTGGCAGAGCACGATCGCCCGAAGATGGTCCTCGGGGCAACATCGCCGCAAAGATGGAGTGGACACTGGCGAGTAAAATATTTCTACTCACCGCCTTCCTGGAGGATCTCGTCAGTGCCACTCCCGACCCAGTGACCAGCCAAACAACATCGTCCACCTGCAGGGAGCGCTTGCCAGAGCCCACCGCAGACGGAGAGCAACCCCCGGCCAATGAGCCAGCGCCCTCTAGAGCGACAGAGCGGAATTGCGCCGAGATGGAGGAGCTCAAAGTCCCGTCTGACCAGGTGTGTGTGCCGACAACACCGCCCCGAGGGGGAGTCCTGGCGGCTACCCGCGGAATCAGCGAGAGTCCCGCCCACCCCCCCCTATGCAGATGGACACCGACTGGACACTGGGAGGCTACTCACTGGCTTCTGGAGCTTTAATTTTAATCTTCCGCTGTTTTTAGACAGCATCTGCCTGCCGCTGTTTCCAGACAGCAAACAACTGTTTCCGCACAGTTTTTTAATCTTCCTTCTCCGGAAAAGCCTCAGCTCCAGGGTCATGAGTAGCTTCCCACGGTCCCCCAGAACTGCAGCCAGTCATCCAGCTCCAGCACTGCTGCAGTCAGCCAGCCCCCCAGCTCTCGCTCCAGCTCCGGAAATGGAGCTCGCTTGTGGGCGCTACCTGTCTGCGTCACCCTCTGGAGGGTGTCGCCCAGCGTCAGCTCCTACGGCCTCCGAGCTGCGGACTCCACCTCGGCCCTTCGACCCCAGGGCTCCGCGTTGGCTCACTCCTCCCTCGTCTTCGTCGTGGGCCGTCCGCCCACCAGCTCCGCCAGGTTCCCTCGTCCCTCCGGCTCCACCTTGGTCAGTCGTCGCCCTTCCTACGCCTCTGGACTCCACTCATCCGGCTGCACCTCATCGCACCGTCCCACCGGCTGCGTTGAGCTCCTCCATCCCTCCAGCTACGCCTTGGTCCTCTGTCGCTCTGGCTACGCCGCGGGCTTCCGGAACCCCGCCGTCGCCTTGCTCGGGTGAGCCGCCTGCTTCGCCCGGCCCTCAGAAGCCTCGGCGTCACCTTCGCCCTTCGGCTCTCCGTCCCTTCCTTGGGCTCCACCGCCATCAGCGGCGTCTCCCTCGGTCGGCCCCCTGGAGTCAGCAGCCACTCCTCCTCCATGGACCCTCCCTTCCTCGACTCCGCCCGGGGCCGTCCTTCTGGCTGTGTCCTGGGTCCTCCTGCTCCGGTTCCCTTCCTGTCTCCCCCTTGGACTCCTCCCTTCTACCCTCCTCCGTTTTGTTTCCTGTTGAAGGCGCGAGGACGCGCCTTCAAAAAGGGGGGGGTACTGTCAGTGTTCGTCCACGTGTCATTTGTTTTGTCATGTGATTCCTTTGTCTTTCTCCCGCCACCGTCATTGTTCATCTGTTGCACCTGTATGCATCCCTCTTGTGTCATTAACCTAATCATCCCCTTTACCATTTATACCCTTTCGTCTGTGTCCAGTGTTGTCTGGTATTTTGGTTCGTGTGGGTCTCGTCCTGTCTTCCCGTGTATGTTTCCCGTAAGTGTTTAATAAACCCGTTTATGTAATGTTTATCCGTCTCCCTCTCGTGATGTCATCCTCCGCCCTCCGGGCGTTACACACAGACATCAAGTATCAGCATATGCTTCTCAGCAATGGTTTGAGATTTTTTGCTGCAGTGCACGCTAGAAGAATCAGACAACATTCATCCATAGTTGCCAGCCTGCACTACAGAAAAAACTCACCATTATTGAGAAGAATATGCACAGTAAAAAAAAAAA
>CAIGQW010018619.1:0-16877 GCA_903798125.1 Danio choprae
GGCCTCCAGCCCAGCCGGCTCCCCTCAGGCCTCCAGCCCAGCCGGCTCCCCTCAGGCCTCCTACCTTGCTATCCCTGACCAATCCTCCCTGGGTCGTCCCTCCTGCTCCTCCATGGTGTGACCTTCTGCCACCCTGGATGGTCCCTTCGGCTCCACCCTGGCCCCCTGCTGGGGTCCCTGACCTGCTGAACCCATCCTGGTCTGTCCCTCCAGTCCCGCCCTAGACTGTCCCTCCTGCTCCTCTCTGGATTCCAGCCTGGACTCCCATTCCTGCTGCCCTTCTCTTCCTGTCTGCCGGGTCCCTGAACCTCCTGATCCTCCCTGGTTTTACCCTCCCATCCCTCCCTTGTTTGTCTTGGCTCTCCTCCCTCCCTCTCTTCCTGATGTTTTGCATGTTCACTTCCCTGTCTTGTGTTGTCTGTTGATGTTGCCTGTTTTGTCTTGTGGTGTTTCTAGTCGGTCTTGTACATTGTTGGATGTTCCCTTTAGGGACACCAGGTGGCGTCCCTTTTGGGGGGGCTAGTGTCAGGGTTCTGCCACTCCTGTCTTGTAAATTCATGTTTTGGTGGCAGAGTCCAGACACTACTCATGTCTTGTCCTGTATGTTGTGCTCTGCTTGAGTTTTCTCGGGTCGAGCACTCGTTTTCTGTTCTTGTGCCATTGTATGAGCGGCATTCTCATCCGCGCGCTCCCGCGTAATGTGGGTGCGCTCCCGCGTAATGGTGCATGTTTACATACTCCACGTGCCGTGTCATGTGAACACGCGGTTAATGAGTTCTCTCATTGGCTGCGTGTTCGAGTCTTGTTTTTGTGTGAGCACATGGCTTGTGTTTGTTTGTGTCATGTGCTCTCCCGTCTATTGTCTACTCCCACCCTCCTTGTTAACCCATTATTAGTTTATTCTGTTCACCTGTTTGTGTGTTAATTATTTGTGCTTATATTCTCCTCATGTCTGCTGTCCTGTGCCAGTTCGTCTTCATCGTCGTATATTCCCTTGTCGTGTCCTGCCTAGCCTTGTCCAGTCCTGCTCTTTCCTGCCAGCCCAGTCAAGTTTGTTTTTTGTCTTTTTGTTAATGTTTTCCCCCTCAGGGTAGTTTGTTTTGCCTTTTGTTTTATTTTTTGATTATTAATAAACCCATTTTCCCTGCATTTGAGTCCTCACTCCTTTACCTCCACCCACAACCCTGACACTCTCGGCTTATAAAGGCCAAAAACAGCAAGTGATAAAAACTGCTTAAAACAATGAAAATATTAATTCCTTTTGTTTTAAACAACATTATATGCAGTATTAAACATGTTTTAACAAATTGCAAGTGAAAACTAAGTGAAATGAGGGAGTTTGCAAAACAGCTAATTTCTGCGTTTCAGGAATCAGCTTTTAAAGGCCAAAAACAGCAAGTGATAAAAACAGCTT
Source organism: Danio choprae (assembly GCA_903798125.1). Lineage (NCBI taxonomy): Eukaryota > Metazoa > Chordata > Actinopteri > Cypriniformes > Danionidae > Danio > Danio choprae. The sequence continues at coordinate 1,415 of CAIGQW010018619.1, forward strand.
AAAACAATAAAAATCATCATTCTTTTTGTTTTAAACAACATTATATGCAGTAATACACGTTTTAACAAGTTGCAAGTGAAAACTAAGTGAAATGAGGGAGTTTGCAAAATAGCTCATTTTTCCATTGTAGGAATCAGCTTCTCTCGGCTTATAAAGGCCAAAAACAGCAAGTGATAAAAACTGGTTAAAACAATAAAAATCATCATTCTTTTTGTTTTAAACAACATTATATGCAGTAATACACGTTTTAACAAGTAGCAAGTGAAAACTAAGTAAAATGAGGGAGTTTGCAAAATAGCAAATTTATGCGTTGCAGGAATCAGCTTCTCTCTGCTTATAAGGCCAAAGACAGTAAGTGACAAAAACTGCTTAAAGAAATGAAAATCATCATTCTTTTTGTTTAAAAAAACATTATATGCAATATTAAACAAGTTTTAACAAGTTGCAAGTGAAAACTAAGTTAAATGAGAAAGTTTGCAAAACATCTAATTTCTGCGTTGCAGGAATCAGCTTCTCTTGGCTTTTAAAGGCCAAAAACAGCAAAAAAAAAAAAACTGCATAAAACAATGAAAATCTTCATTCTTTTTGTTTTAAACAACATTATATGCAGTATTAAACATGTTTTAATAAGTTTCATGTGAAAACAAAATAAAATGAGGAAATCTGCAAAACTGCCCTTTTCTACGTTGCAGGAATCAGCTTATCTCGGCTTATAAAGGCCAAAAACAGTAAGTGACAAAAACTGCATAAAAATATGAAAATCATCATTCTTTTTGTTTTAAAAAAGCATTATATGCAATATTAAGCAAGTTTTAATAAGTTGCAACTGAAAACTAAATTAAATGAGGAAGTTTGCATTGCAGAAATCAGCTTGTCCCGGCTTGTAAAGGCCAAAAACAGCAATTGATGAAAACTGCTTAAAACAATGAAAATCATCATTCTTTTTGTTTTAAACAGCAGCATAGGCAGTATTTAACATGTTTTAACAAGTTACATGTGAAAATTTATTGAAATGAGAGAGTTTGCAAAAGAGCATATTTCTGCATTGCAGGTATCAACTTGTCTTGTCTTGTAAAGACCAAAAACAGCATTTGATTAAAAACAGCTTCAAACAATGAAAAATCATCATTCTTTTTGTTTTAAGTAACAGTATATGCAGTATTTAACATGTTTTCACAAGTTGCATGTGACAATTTATTGAAATGAGAGAGTTTGCAAAAGAGCATATTTCTGCATTGCAGGAATCAGCTTGTCTCGGTGTCACACCCTCTGCACGTTCCATCAGCCCCAGTCACCATTCACACTTTCCAGCCACTACACACCGCACACAATCACCTGATTACTAATCACAAACACCTGTCCACTTAACAACACTCACCTGCTCCAGCCATCATACACGCACTATATCAGCTCACCTCACTTGTTCACTTGTTGGCTGGAATCGTCATTGGATGGTCATTCTCTCCTTGTGCTCTTCCTGATCATCTTCTGAATCATCTTTGTACGAACTCTTCATCGAGGCTAACTCATGTTACCAGTTTGCTCGACTTTAAGGGAAGTGATGTTTGCTATCCTAAAGACTGTTCACTCGTATTTCCACTTGCACTATGGTGTGAAGATTACTATTGTGTTCTAATAAACACCCTGAAAACTAATCCTTTCATCTCTGCCTTCTGTGACCGTGACACTCGGCTTGTAAAGGCCAAAAACGGCATTTGATTAAAAACAGCTTAAAACAATGGAAAATCATCGTTTTTTTGTTTTTTTTTTTTAACCGCAGTATTTAACATGTTTTTAACAAGTTGCAAGTGAAACTTAAATGAAATGAGAGTTTGCAAAACAGCATTTCTGCATTGCAGGAGTCCGCTTATAAAGGCCAGAAACAGCAAATGACAACTGCTTAAAACAATGAAAATCATCATTCATTTTTGTTTTAAAAAACGTATGCAATATTAAACATGTTTTAATAAGTTGCAAGTGAAAACTAAATGAAATGAAGTTTGCAAAACGGCTCATTTCTGCATTGCAGAAATCTGCTTGTAAAGGCCAAAAACAGCAATTGATAAACTGCTTAAAACAATGAAAATCATCATTCTTTTTGTTTTAAATAACATTATACGCAGTATTAAACACGTTTTAACAAGTTGCAAGTGAAATGAGTGACTTTGCAGAAGTGTCATTTCTGCATTGCAGAAATCAGCTTGTCTCAGCTTTTAAAGGTCAAAAACAGCAAACGTTAAACTGCTTAAAACAATGAAAATGGCTTTTCCAGGACAAAAACAAAAATTGATAACTGCTTCAAACAATGTGAATTTCATTGTTTGAAGCAGTTATCAATTTTTGTTTTTGTCCTGGAAAAGCCATTTTCATTGTTTTTTTGTTTTAAACAATATATGCAGCTTTAGACATGTTTGAACATGTTTCAAGAGAAAAGCAAGTGATTTTGAAGGAGACAGAATTGCAAATTTTTTTGCTCCCTTGCAGAATTCTTGCTCCTCAGGCTGAGAATGGCCTTTTCAGGCCAAAAACAAAAAGTGATAAAAACAGCTTTAAACTATTAAATTCATAATTCTTTTTGTTTTAAAAAAACATATGCAGCATTAGACATGTTTGAACAAGTTTTAAGGGAAAAGCAAGTGATTTTGAGGGAAACAGAACTCATTTTTGAGCTCTCATGCAGTATTCTTGCCCCTAGACTGAGAAATGGCCTTTTCAGGCCAAAAACTGAAAGTGATAGAAATGGTTTGAAACAATTAAATTCATCATTTTTTTAGTTTTAAACAACCTTTATATGCATTTGTAGACTTGATTGAACAAGTTTCAAGGGAAAAGCAAGTGATTTTGAGGAAGACAGAAAAGTGCTCATTTTTTAGCTCTTATGCAGTATTCTTGCTCCTTGGGCTGACAAATGGCCTTTTCTGGTCAAGAACAGAAAGTGATAAAAACTGTTTGAAACAATGAAATGCATCATTCTTTTTTGTTTTAAACAACATTATATACAGCTTTAGGCATGTTTTAACTAGTTTCAAGGGAAATAAAGTGATTTTGAGGGAGACAGAAAAGTGCTCATTTTTGAGCTTTCAAGCAGTATTCTTGCTCCTTGGGCTGAGAAATGGCCTTTTCAGGCCAAAAACAGAAAGTGATAAAAACTGCTTGAAACAATTAAATCCATCATTCTTATTGCTTTAAACAACATATGTTGCTTTAGACATGTTGTAACAAGTTTCAAGGGAAAAGCAGGTGATTTTGAGGGAGACAGAAAAGTGCTCATTTTTGAGCTCTCATGCAGTATTCTTGCTCCTCGGGCTGAGAAATGGCCTTTTCAGGCCAAAAACAGAAAGGTTTATAAACTGCTTGAAACAATTAAAATTCTTTTTTTTTTGTTTTAAACAAGGCATGCCTACGTCCTGAAGTCTATTCGCTCTCCGAGAAGTACCCCGGACATGCCAGATCAGTGTGATGCTATACTCCTTCAGCTGGCTGGAGCTACTGGATAATTAATTCAATTCTGTCCCCCTCTTGTACCCACTTGGAGATTTCTCTTAGGAGAGCTCTGCTTGATCCACTCGACTCAGTATCTTTAAGATTTCTGTTCAGGTAGACAGCTCTGCTGATCGCGTTGGCATCAGTCAAGAGGGTCGGGTATCTGGAGGCATTTTCAGTCAGCGAAGTGTGCCATCAATTCGGGCCTGCCCACTCTCATGTTTTCCTGAGGTGCCCGAGGTTCTTACAACGTTTCTTTTACACTACATAGTGAACCTGCAAGCGCTGCCCACGGAAAAGGCAGACCCAGCCCCTTTTCTTGCTGTGTTCCGGTTGCGCTCTGCGCTATGTGACCGCATTAGAGCTTATGACTCTAAGCAGCTCCTTTTCTGATTGGCAGAGGGAAGTGCCGTATCCATTCTGAGGTTGGCTCACTGGATAATGGATGCCATCTCCCTCGCTTCGGTGCCAGGGTGAGCCGCGTCCCTCGGGAGTGAGAGTGCACTCGATTGAGTATCGCCTCCTCTTTAAGCATGCGGCACCTCTCTAAGAGACATCTGTAGAGCTGCGGGCTGGGTGACACCGAATACATTCGTAAGAGTCTATATCTTTGAGTGGAGCTGATTTTTCTCATGTGTGCTGGATAAAGCCAGTGAATGAGGAAATTCGGTACGGTGTTAAAACACGCTTGCTGCGCCTTTCTCTCTAACACAGAGATACAAGAAATATAAATAAGCCTTTTAAGAGCTTCACAGATAAGTAAGGTAAGTTAGGGCCAGGGGGAACGTTGAAGGGCTGCATCTCTGGTGATGACAGTGCGCTCATGCCGGAGCCTGGCAAACCTCTCACCAGTTACATAAGGTTCAATTGCTGTGGCATTTTCCATATATTTCCCCATAGTGGAAGTTTTCCACATAGCATTAAAGTTCCCCTCCTGCTGGGGAATGGAACGGTTACTACGTAACCCTCGTTCCCCGAGGGGGGGAATAGAAATGCTATGTTCCTTCGCCACAGTGATTGCGCCTTAGCTGACAGCTGTAGTTTGGCTTCTTCAGCTAGAAAAGTTATTGTTGCAATGCATTCTTATTCATGAATTGATTGTGATTGATGCCAGCTTTGTGCGCTGACACCGCCAACTCATTGGCTTTTTATTGGCCTGTTTTATTATTCTTCAGAGTGAGTGGTTTCTGGCGAAATCCCCATGGTGGAAGTTTCCACATAGCCTTTCCGTTCCCCCCTCGGGGAATGAGTGTTACGTGGTAACCATTACGTTTTTCACTTTTAGGAGACAAACTCATTCACCATAAAAACATGTACCTTAAAATTAATTAGTTAATTTTAGCATACAGTTAATTCCATTTTTCACATGATATCAGGCCTAGAATGCATAGAGCATCAACAGCCACAAACCTAAGTGTTTCTCACTTACAGTAAGACAATCATGTACTTTAAGGAGGAACTAAATTAGCCTAGGTGTACATTTTAGTAATAAAAAACAACTGTTATATGTTTTTATGGAAATGAAAAAGTGTCTAACACAATTACAAATATAAAAATGCAATCAGCCTATTACTCTTGCCTGTTTTTTTTACTCCATTCAGGTCAATTTTGGCCATGTCAGTTTCTCTCACTACAAATTCTTGCATAATTAGAAGATAAAGAAAATCATTTTTGTTAGTTTAATCATTCATCTTTTAGTTTTTACTCTTTGTTTTCCATCTCTAACTATGTTTTCACTTACATTTAATGTTTTCACATTAATGAAGTTCCTCAGTCTCATACTAGCATTTACCCTCATTGTAATCCTGGCTTTGTCCACTTTATACTCATTCAACTTTCTTTTTTTCTTCTTTTTAATTTTGCTAAATCATCATGAGATTAGATGCCACCATTGGCTGTGATTAATATACAATATCATAATGTTCTTATGATATAAATTATATTACCTTAAGATAGTATAAATTTTAAAATCATTTTATCACTGGTCTCTGGAGGGGCTGTTTAGTAATTTGTCTAGAATGACTGGTTATCATCTTATTGATCTTTTGGAATGTCACCATTTGATTTGGCTCTGGGCTGCATTTGTTTTTACATGTTCACTATGCGCGCAGGATAAAGTCAAACTGGAAACCAGTCGTAAACTTTATTGCCTAGATATTTAGTGAATTGCAAGCACATCTCCAAGTCAATCATTGCTCGGTTTAAAGAATTTTGTGAGTTAGTCACACTTTTTTATTTTGAGCTTAGTTGTTATTAGGTGAGCATTCTTTTGTAAATCTTTCTTAATATGTGAATGTTTGAAAGTTTGGCACACCAGGGCAAATGCAGAATACACATCTAATAGATTTATGATCTTATCATGTCCATTGTTGGGTGTAATTGGTTAAGAAGTAAATAGTCACTGCAATTTAACATTAACTTTTCGTAAAGAGCCAAGTAAGGGATTACTTCTCATTCTTAGGTAGTTTAACTACAATGACATAATACACTTGCCTTAAATGCTATAAATAAATTCAACGGTTCTATATAAATCAATTCAGATAAGTAGGGTGATGCCTGTTTTACATATCTCAAACAATGAAATGTGAATTTATGAAAATATAGTGTCATTTATTTTAAACATTTTGTCAACATTTTTTCAAAATAATACTAAAAGTTCCTGATTGTTTACTTCTATTGCCCATGCAATTTATGTTGAATTTTAATCTTTAGATTAAATTACTTATTGAGTAACTGAGTTCCTTTACAGACAAAGCCATTAGAAACATAACTTAACTACAACTGTAGTGATGTAATTAATAATTTTGTTAATTCAGATTTTAGAATCCAATATCACTTTACATCATTTGACCTGCCTGGTAGCAGTATTTGTCAATAGAAATATTACTTTACAATTTCTACAAACGTCAAAAGGAAATCCCAAGGGCATTCTTTTGGTGAAGGTATTAAAATGCTTCTTTAACAATTAAAACTTTAGAGAAAACACCAAGTCAAAGTTTTTCTGTTTGGAAATAAAAACTTAAAGACCTGAGGTTTAATTTTCATCTAAAAAGAGCTTTATTTAGAAATTGTATTTTATTTTTTATTTTTATTGCACTGTATATCCCCAACTTTACTTTACACGTTTAATACAAAGATTACAATAATAATTTTCAATTAATCTAATTACCAATTTCAAAATTCTTAAAATATAAATACTGCTTGTTTGCAATGTTGCAAAGTTATTGCAACATTTGCAATAAACAATCCTTAGTGGAAACAGTTATATTCAGAATTTAGATTTTCATTAGCCGTTCTTTAAGTACCAGAATAAAACCTAATAAATCCTTATTTTCAGTTAATGGTTCATCGTTTACCCAAAGTTGCTTAGAGTCAGTATACTGGCCAGTTACATTTGTTCACAGACACATCCTCGCCAGTTCTGGTTCTTAGATAGAGGATATAACTGTAAACTAAGTTCCTTTAAGTAATATTAGGCCGCCCCATGCTTGCTCATACATAAAGAAAGTTTGATTTAGCCACTAGGTTATATCATACCAAATCAGTGATTGTCAGAAATCAACAGGTCTCTGTTCCTATGCTCCATCCATTGAGCCTGAGCAATCCTTGTCGTAGGCTGCGGAAACATCAGCCCAAACAATCTACTAGATTTAAATGATTTCAGGAGATATTAGAGTTAAACAAGCATTTTACATTTATTTGTCAGGCAAAGATTTTCCATTCCAATTCACATAATAAACAAAATAAGCCAATTCAGATTGTACAACATCAATTACCCAAAGATACATTTAAGAGTTCTAACTGCTGTTTATAGTGTATTTAAACAAGATGCAAAATGGATTGTTATAGACAATGTCTGGTGCATTAAGACAGAAGGAGTGTGTTCTACAGGTGGTTGTCAAGCCAGCTCATCTGTGTGGAGCACGCTCATGCATCATACCATTATGCGATGCATTAAGTGTATGCTTTACTAAAAAGAAAGGTCTTTAATCTAGTTTTAAACTGAGAGAGTGTGTCTAAGCCTTGGACAATATCAGGAAGGCTATTCCAGAGTTTAGGAGCCACAAATGAGAAGGCTCGACCTACTTTACTCGACTTTGCTATTCTAGGTACTACCAGAAGCTCTGAGTTTTGAGATCTTAAAGAGCGGGTTGGATTGTAGCGAGACAGAAGGTTGGTTAGATAAACAGGAGCTAGATTATTTAAAGCTTTATAGGTAAGAAGCGATATTTTGTAATCAATATGGAACTTAAAAGGTAGCCAGTGTAAGGAGGATAAAATAGGGGTGATATGATCATATTTTCTAGACCTGGTAAGAACTCTGGCAGCGGCATTTTGTACTAGCTGAAGTTTATTAATAAAGGATGCTGGGCAACCAGCGAACAGAACATTACAGTAATCCAGCCTAGAAGTCATAAAAGCATGAACTAGCTTTTCTGCATCTGAGATGGATAGCATATTTCCTAACTTAGCGATATTTCGCTAATATATATTTAGCGATATATACATGTATGTATATATATATGCATATACATGCATATACCTCTGACCAAGGATCCTTTGATTTGGGTCTTACACTGAAAACTTTTTGATCTACAAAAGTTCTTGTTTTATCTGGTTTTATCTAACAACTGTGGCTGCAGTGGTATCTGCCATCCTACTGTGTGGGGATGGTGGCTGTGTAGATATCTGAGCCCAAAAAAAAAAATTTCTCTCTTCTATCTTGTTTTCCTGCTGTGATGTCTGTGGTGTTGTCTTTATTTAATGTCCCTGCTAAAAACCTATTTTAAATCCTTTCATGAACGTTGTAAATACTACACACCAAAACGGGTTTAATTTGATTTTAATGAAAAAACAAAACTAGTTTTTGTTGTTGGTGTAGTTGTCATTTTTAATCCTGGAGCGAAGCGGAGTGGTAAAACGTTTTTTTTTTTTTAAATAAAGTTTTCTTTAAATAAACAAAGGGGCCTTACGGTGGCGCAGTGGGTAGCACGTTGGCGTGGGTTTCCTTCGGGTGCTCCGGTTTCCCCCACAATACCAAAGACATGCGGTACAGGTGAATTGGGTAAGCTAAATTGTCTGTAGTGTATGTGTGTGAATGAGAGTGTGTATGGATGTTTCCCAGTGATGGGTTGCAGCTGGAAGGGCATCCGCTGCGTAAAACGTATGCTGGATAAGTTGGCGGTTCATTCCGCTGTGGCGACCCCAGATTAATAAAGGGACTAAGCCGAAATGAAAATGAATGAATGAATGAATAAACAAAAAAGGAAAAATAAAAATGCTGACACAATCAAATATAATATATTCACAAAAAAAATAAACGCGTTAAATAAATAATGAGAATATTATTCATAGTGTCCTTAATCATTATACACAGGCACAAAACAGATCTTCATTCAGTCTTTTTAAAAATGTATATACTGGTTAAAAGAAAAGATGAATGTTTAATATATCTTAATTTATTTCATTATTTAAGCAAATATATTCTTTTACTCGTATATTAAATAGTTTTTTTGTTTTTTTACATCGGTATGATACGTGTTTTACGTAGGAGGTGGAGACTGTCAGCACATACCCACTTTTCACACATCATTTTACGACAGACTCTAATGTCAGGGCCCTAAGAGTAAATTCGCATGGCTTTTCGGAAAACCGCTGTGGTTGAAGACTCCTGCTTTTGAGTTTATTTTTGAAAAAAAAAAAAACTGTTCAGGAAAAAATGGCTAGCTCCTCTAAAGGTAAGTTTATACCAGAAATATCAAATACCTTTGTTTAATGCAGCTGTTTTTATTTTTATACACTATTATTAAATCAGCCGTTGCTTAAATGGCGAACTGCCCCTCTCTCTGCAGACCTCAGGACTTCAGGCGATATGGGCTAAGATTTTAGCGCTGGACACTGATGGTATGACTTGTGTATATATATATATATATATATATATATATATATATATATATATATATATATATATATGCGTGCGTGCGTGCGTATATGTTATGATATGTTTTTGCTTATACATTACAGATTGTGATGATCAGTGATGTGATATTTCATGATTTTCTTCTATTATTGTCACCATCAGAGTTTAAGAGACTTGCTGAAAACGGTTCCCCTCAAGGTAAAATTAGTTTTTTCATGCTCTCTTTTCTTTTTTATGTTTTCTACATGCACTAAAATTAGTCTGTCTCTTTTTTACTAGCGTGTATGAACAGGTCATCTACCCCTCAGAGTGTTCATGAAGATACATCACTAGGTATTTTTTTTAGCAATACTTTTCTTTTCTATTTTTCTATTTTTTTCTATATGCGCTAAATAAAACATTGCTGTTTTTACTAGCGTGTATGAGTAAAATTGTTAACCACGTTGGTGTCTACCGGTCTACTAGAGGTCTACACCACAAGTACACTCCCAGGCCCGAGCGGTATGTATTGTTGTATATATATATATGTGTGTGTGTGTGTTTTTTTTAAGATGCTTTATATTTTTTTCCAAAATAATAATAATAATTGTATCACCCATCCCTTTTATCTTAGGGTGTAAAAGGAATATCATGTCAAGTGACAGTTGTGTCGGTGGTGTTAAGCGGAAAGAAGTCACCACCACAGCACAGGTTCATGTGGATGCTACATCCGACGAAATAAGTGTTATACCAAATACACCCGAACCAAAACGACCTAGAAATTCACAAGGTATGTTATCTTTATTCATGATATAGAAAAAAATAAATACGTAGTTGATGTGTATACTCACTAGTTTTATTTACACACAGGTCAGGCCATTCAAAATGTCGTTCCAAGTCAGGACAATGTTGAAAAATAGAATGACGATATGGTGAATGTTTGGAATGTTTCCGAGTTGCCAAACGAGACCCCGGTTCACACAGCCAGTACAGCACAAGATTCAGATTCTGATGCACTACCATCCAACCAGGAGGCTTACAAAAACAACCAAAACACAGAACGCCGATTGTGGATCAATCAAACACATATGCAAAAACTATCACGGATGAAATCCTGAAGAACAGGCAGCTTCTTTTTAAGCTGTTAAATCGTGTGAACAATATTGCATCGCAGCAACAGAGAGATAAACGGACCAACAAACTTTTCATCGCAACCGTTACAAAGGATTTAAAGCAGCAAAAAATTGCTCTAAAGGAACTTGCTGCCTTAGTTCGACGAGGCAATGCTGATCAACGGGTATTACTTACTGATCATAAATAAAAAGTAAATGTATTGGCATTGTTGGTCAATGCACTTAAACAACAATCTGGGTAAGTTGTTTTTTAAATACCTGTGTTTTTCTACACCGCATTTTATGTATAGTATTATGTTTTAGGTGTTCTTTTTTAGCTGGTTTGCATATCTATCATTTTATTTTTGTAATTGATTATTAGTGGTTTGAATGATTATTTTCAGTAATTGATTTACTTAGTGTACAACGGTTGGAGTGTTCAATTGCATTAAATAAATTTGTTAAAAATGGCCACAAAACGTTGTCTGGATTCAGATGGTAGTGAATGTCGTACTGTCAGATTCAGAGGAGATAGTGACAATGGTCTCCACCCCCAACAAAGCACTACAGAAACATTGTCATTTATTTCAAACAGTTGAGGATATGGGTAGACCAAGGTCTACGACCGACGTGTTAATAGAATTATTAAACACTGTTCAATCAATGTCCGATAATCAGCCAGAACCATGTTTTGATCCAGATCATTTTATAAATATGTCACAGAACATTGATGTATGTGACGAATGGTCGACTTCTGATTTTGATCTGAATCACTTTTTAAATACATCTCAGAACATTGATGTGTCTGAACAGAATTCAAAGACAAATCAGGATCAGATTGTTTCTTGTCAGACTGGTGAGGGGTCTGATACACATCCTTACCAAACATTTAACCCCACTGCTGCAAACATGGGTCTCAGTCAAGATGAGATAGAAACACTGGTGAGACAGGGTGGTGTTGTGCACAAGTACACAGTAATCCCTAGAGCACGGTTTAATGGTCTGGAAGTTCGTACACTCATAAATCTGAGGGAGATATTGTCCACAGATTTAGCAGACTACACAATATTTTTACACGAGTTGTTGTCTGAAATAGTTTCATTCTCCAGATTATTAGCCGGCGATGGTGGTGTAATAAACATTACGTTGAGAGAAGAGAGTCTTACATCTGATGTTAATACGCTATTGTCACGCTAGCACATAATGAGGTGATTAGAAGGAACAAAATGAACTTGTTTTGCCCTTCAAATATCACAAATAATCTGTATTTTACTATTTGTTTAGCACACTTTCTAAACCCTCAGAAGACCACATTCAGAACTTGAAGCAGTAGCAGCAAAGATGCAAACAACTGCCGGTCACACTGTTCAGTACAAAATAGCATTTGACGACATAGCAAGATTTGAACAGATGTTGAACATCAAAATTGACCTTTTATCGCTCGAATACTGGGATGTTGGAGAAGTATACGACCACAGACGAGCCACATTCCAAAACGGCATATTTATACCTGCATGACGTTCATTATTTTTTAATCAAAAATCTAAAAGCGTTTATTGGTACACCATACGTTTGTGAGTTTTGTCACGTAGGCTATACATGTCGACGAGATCACAGATGTAAATATGTGTGTGACATTTGCAATTACCCATTACAGTGTAATGACTGTTTGCGCTTCTGTAGATCAAGGCACTGTTTTGAGATGCATAAACAACCACCGCCCGGGCAACAGCATGCACAATGCGATGTTATAAAATATTGTAAAAGGTGTAACAGTCGTTACAACGTCAGTGGATCCAAACCCAAGCCACATCGTTGTGAAGCTGAATATTGCATCCACTATGGTGAAAGTTTGGCTACTGGCGGCGAACATGAATGTTTTATTCAGCCACACAAACCGATGGAACAGAGTGATCGTTACATTTTCTATGATTTTGAAACACGATTTGAAAATGGTAAACACGTAGCAAATTTTGTGTGTGCGACATTTAACAGGGAAGAATTTGTGGCCGAGTGTCACACCCCCTGCACGTTCTATCAGCCCTGGTCACCAGTCACACTCTCCAGCCAATACACAACGCACTCAGTCACCCGCTTACTAATCACACACACCTGTGCGCTCATCACCTTCACCTGCTCCAGTCATCACCACCACACTATATAGACTCACCTACTCCGTTCACTCATTGTCTGGTATCATCTTCACACGATCACAACTCTCTCCGTCTTCTGATCCCGATCATCTGCCATGGCTTTCTGCTACTCGGCATCCCCAGAGACTAACCCCTGTCATCGGCTTGCTCAACTAAAGGGAAGTGATTCTATTGACTCCTTGAACTGATTGCTAGCACCTCGGTGCGAAGACTGCTTATGTTTAATAAATACTGATTGAACGATACTCTTCTCTCTGCCTTCTGTGATCCGTGACAGGATACCTAATACCTAATACTTCAGGGATTGCCGCTGACTCATACCCGGAAGCAGCGGCGTTGAGCCAACAGCCCACGAATCCTCCAATAAACCCGCTCGCGATGGCGAGCTCAAATCTCTCTCGTCCCACCAGTTACGCTGGTGATCCTAATACCTGTGCTGGATTCGTGCTGCAATGCTCTCTTTATATTAAGACCAACTCTGAATCCTTCCCCAACGAAATATCCAAAATCGCCTTTGTGATCTCTCTCCTCACGGGCCGAGCACTGCAATGGGCTGACGCCCTCTGGAACGCCAGCAACCCAGTCCTTCACTCCTATCACTCCTTCACCCAGCACTTCAAGGAAGTATTCGGCACAGCACTCACTCCACTATCAGTCCACGACGAACTCATCTCACTCACCCAAGGAAAACTCACCGTCCATGAGTACACACTTCAGTTCCGCACTCTCGCCGCCAGTAGTGGGTGGAACCAAGTAGCATTGCTCGCCGCCTACCGACAAGGATTGACACCCAACGTTCGCCAGCACAAGGCTATCAGTGTCTCTCAACACCTCAATGCTTGTTCCACCCCTACTATCTGTCACAGAGCATCTCATCCTCACTCTTCACCCTCGCTTTCCACTGTTGATACCCCTCGTCTTCATCTTCCCTCATCATCTCCAGCCGACTCCGAGGAGCCGATGATCACAGACACCTACCACCTTACCTCGGCTGAACGCAACAGACGACTCCGTCTTCAGCTCTGTCTATACTGTGGAGAAGCATCCCATCTCATCTCAGGCTGCCCAGTCCGTCCGCCTCGTCCCATGGTGAGTGCTTGTTCCATCACTCCATCCATTTGTAACATTCCTCATCTGCAAGCCACTCTAACTGTTAATTCTTGCGATTTTTCCATCGATGTCCTGGTGGACTCCGGAGCCACTGGAAACTTCATCTCCACTCATTTTATCAGTAAACATCGCATCCCTAGAGTGATTAATGAAACCCGGTACCGAATATACACCATACAAAATTCACCATTGGGCGAGGGCCAGATCACCCGTCGGACACGCCAAGTCACTTTGACGATTTCCCCTGACCACCGGGAAAAACTCCACCTCCTGGTTTTGCCCAGGGCCAACGTAGATGTTGTGTTGGGTCGACCCTGGCTGATCCAACACCAACCCACCATCAACTGGAGCACCGGACAGATCCTCGACTGGAGTAAGGCCTGCAAGGAACACATTCACCAGCCATCGAACCACCAGCCATCTCTTCCCCTTCACTCAACCACCGTAGCTCACTCTTTCGTGGACCTCACTCGGCACGTTCCTCCCACCTACCACTCTTTCCTGGATGTCTTCAGTAAGGAACGTGCCACACAACTTCCTCCTCACCGGCTCTGCGACTGTAGCATCGACCTGTTGCCCAACGCCAAGTTATCGCACGGTCGCATCTACCCTCTTTCCCGTCCTGAACACGAGGCGATGGAGAGCTACATCCACGAAGCCATCAACCAGGGTTTCATCCGGCCATCCAAGTCTCCTGCCGCATCGAGCTTCTTCTTCGTGACCAAGAAGGACGGAGGGCTCAGGCCGTGTATCGATTATCGGGTGTTGAACGAGGCTACGGTGAAATTTGCTTACCCCTTACCACTTGTACCAGCCGCTCTTGAGGAACTCCGGGAGGCGCGAGTTTTTAGTAAGCTGGATCTCCGCAGTGTGTACAACCTGATCCGTATTCGAGAAGGAGATGAGTGGAAGACCGCCTTCATAACCCCTACTGGCCACTATGAATACTTAGTCATGCCCTATGGGTTAGCAAACAGCCCATCTGTATTCCAAAACTATATGAATAATATCTTCAGGGACCACCTCCATAAATGTGTTATTGTATACATCGACGACATCCTCATCTACTCCCGTAACCTAGAAGACCACCGTGATCAAGTCAGTCAAGTGTTGCAACGTCTCCGTAAGCACCAACTCTATCTCAAAGCCGAAAAATGTGAGTTCCATCTATCCACCATCTCCTTTCTCGGCTACGGGATCTCCGCTGCGGGGGTCCAGATGGAGAACGCCAAGGTGGACGCCGTGAACAACTGGAAGGTACCCCAAACTGTCAAGGAGCTCCAGCGCTTCCTAGAATTTGCCAACTTCTATCGACGCTTTATAAAGAATTACAGCTCTATCTCTTCACCCTTGTCATCTCTTCTCAAAGGGGGTCGGAAAACCATCGCCTGGAGCTCCGAGGCGGATCGCGTCTTCCGACTTCTCAAGAGCAAATTCACCGCAGCACCCATCCTCAGACACCCGGATCCTACACGGCCCTTCGTGGTTGAAGTCGATGCGGCAGACGTAGGAGTGGGGGCCGTACTCTCCCAGTGGTCTGACAAACCCAAAGCTCTCCAACCGTGTGCGTACTATTCCCGTAAACTCACTTCTGCCGAACAGAACTACGGCATAGGGGACCGTGAGTTACTGGCCATCAAACTGGCCCTCGAGGAATGGCGGCACTGGCTGGAAGGGGCACAATTTCCATTCACCGTGATTACGGA
>CAIGQW010018621.1:0-14522 GCA_903798125.1 Danio choprae
TGTGGATAAGAAAACAATGCTTATTAGTCCTTAAAATCTGCGTGGGATTTGAATGTAATGTAATATTGCTTGAGTGTTTGCTAGTTAAGCTTTCAGAGAACAGAATTAAAGGAATTTCTCCCTTAAGCTTTTGAGATTAAGGTTTCTGGTCTTATATCTTGGTCTTGGTATAGAACTATTTTGAGAAGTAACCAGGGACAAAAATCATCCCAAAGTGACCAGAGAAAGGAATTTTATTAATCGAATGTTTTCCAAACCTGTATGTACGGAGGGTGTGGATGCAGTATTTGGGAATGTGGATTTATTTTTATTTTTTTTTGAGGTGTAAATTGTCATAAGTATCATAAATCACATGAAAGCTGAATAAATACAGTTTCCACAGTATTTGACTGACAAACAACTATTTGAAAATCTGGAATCTGAGGGTTCAAAAAAGCATAAATATTGAGAAAATCGCCATACAACAATCCAAATTAAGTTCTTAGCAATGCACATTACTAATCCAAAATTGAGTTTTGATATTTTTACAGTAAGAAATTTACAACATGTCTTCATAGAGCATGATATTTACTTGATATTCTACAGATTTTTGGCATAAAAGAAAAAATTATAATTTTAACCCATACAATACAACTATTGCCAAAATATACCTGTGCAGCATGAGATAGAGAGATAGTTGATTTCAATATTAATAAGCATTTTCAGATTTTAGATTTCAATTGGTAGAGTAATACTTGGTTGAGAAGTAATACTTTTGAAAGTTAACAAATATTGTATTTACTGCACCTACAATGCTGCTAAAATGGATTAGAAGCATTGAGGGTACACAAAGCTTCCTTGTAAAAACAAAAAACATGAAAAAATATGTGAGAATTTGAAAAGAAAACTTTGATATGTTGTAAATTAAATTAGGAGAGAATATCTCACATGTACACTACATGTTGTGTTTTTCGTGTTGTCACACTAGAGGAAAATAAAGCAGCGGACCAAAAAGAGCTCATGCCCAGATATTCATGATATGTTACTCTTCTGACGTCTACAAATAATACATGAAAATGTATAGCTTATTCACCCAAACTGGTTGATAAGGATTATTTGTAATGCAACCTTTAGATTTATGTGTTTCAAGTGGAAAACTTTGAAGCAAATTAGTGAATCCCACAATTTCAAATGCTAACTAACTTTTAAACACTTCAGCCATTCAGGAGTGGATAAAAATAGGTTTGTGTTTAAAATCACTCACACTGTGAGTGCATGGAGGTTGTGAAGTGCATGGGGGTTGAGTTTCAATAATCAAGCCTTGGTTACTAATAGTGCAGTCTAACAAATGAGATGTGACATCTTTAATTATGGTGGACTTCGATTGGCTTTCTGGTCACAGGCTTAAAGACATAGAATCAAGGGAATTATGCCACTTAGTAAATAAGAAGCACATAAAAGCTGCACACAAAATTCTGGGATACTGCATAATAAAACAATGGAAATGCCAAGATCCACACATCTCCATGCCTATAGGAGACACACTATAGGAGACTCTATGCCTATAGGAGACTCTTCCTCTCCATATGCACCAGACACTTGATAATAATAAAAAACCCTGCTAATCTTACTTAGACTTGTCATGGCATCTATATATTGCGGTCACTGGTGATTTCAAGTTATTCTTTTATCCTTATTTGTAAGTTGTTTT
This sequence comes from Danio choprae, assembly GCA_903798125.1. Classification (NCBI taxonomy): domain Eukaryota; kingdom Metazoa; phylum Chordata; class Actinopteri; order Cypriniformes; family Danionidae; genus Danio; species Danio choprae. Next base: position 1,691 of record CAIGQW010018621.1, read on the forward strand.
GAATAAAGCATCTGCCAAATTAATAAATGTAAATATCATGTCGTATTGAGTAAAATCAAAACTGCCAAAATTGACTGTTAGCTCATATTGCTATTCTTGGGGTAAGCAATCTGCAAAATTAATCCACAGAAGAAGAAAAAAATTGCATATGTAATCATTGCATATGTTTAATTAATATCTGAAAATGTGCTTCGAGAGAATGTGTCTCTAGAATGGCATTTTTAGTTATGCCAGTCTGACGCCTTTGGCAGAATATCCTGAACCACTCTCCACTTTGGCAGAATATCCCTAAGCATAGAGAAGAAGAGTTTCATCCAATATTCCAATGCTATCTCACAGCCATTCGTAACTTTTTGACTTAGTACAATTTCATACTAATTAGCCACTATCTCATTCATACAATATAGTATGGTTTTCTTATCGGCCTTAAAGAAATGTAGTGAATCCAATGGATAATTTTTTCAGTGTGGTATAGCATTTTCCTCATTTTCTATACTATGCTATAGTTGTGTACTGTATGTAGCAATGATGCTGTATTGAACAGAATATTTGATAGCATTTGTCTTTGTGTTTTAAACCAACTATAGAGGGTCTATAAATCTCAGTTTTGTTTAATAACATGTTTTTATTTATATATTTAGTTCAGCTGAGAATTTCACAATATGGTACATTGTCATGTACAGTAGGTTGACCTATGACAGTACTGTTTTTGTTATTGTTTAAGGCTACCAACCTCAAAAATCAAATGGCAATGTAGCACCAGGAGGTAATATCAATCTTTCAATCTTTATCATTCTTTCTATACTTGTTGATGCAAATAACAATTTCATCGCAAAATTATTTGTATGTGTTATTGGAAATAATTATATTGAATAAATTGAACAGTTTACCCAAAAATGAAAATTCTGCAGTCATTTACTCAGCTTTAGCTTGTTTCAAAACAGTTTTGAGGGGGTTTTGTTGAAAGCTAAAGAAGATAATTTGAAGAATGTTGGAAACTTGTAACCATTGCCAATCATACTAAGAAAAACAAATAATATGGAAAATATCAAACAAGTTGGAACAAGTCAAGGTTGAATGAATGAATGATGAAAGAATTTGGGGGTGAACTATCCTTTTAACATTACATTTTCAACTTAATTTTCTGATATTGCAAATATTCTGCTTACAAAAATGCACAACTTATTAAATCTCTATTTTCAGGTTATGGTTCAAATAACAATGCAGCAAATCTAAAAGGAAATGGTGAGCAAGAACATCTGACCTAGACCAATACTTAGTCAACTAATATTAACAATGATGTAATTAGTATATTAACTTTTACATCTACATTTTATTTGTTTACTTATTATGTTTTTGATATGCATTTCTTTAAATACAATTATTGAAAATTAGTTCCTATTTTTGAACGTGCATCTGCTGTCTTTCAGGTGCTTATGGAGGTGCACAAAATAAGCCAGCAAATGGAGGCCGTCTCCCATATGGTATGAACGTCTTTGAGTGCAACATTAGTAATAAAAATATAAAGGAATTCCTTATTATCCATTACTCAACTTTTGAGGTTTTGACTCATTCAATTGAGTTTTGAAAAACAGGTTGCATCATCTAAAGCATTTTATATTATTTGGGGAAAAAAGTTTAAAAGGTTTAGTAGAAATAATTTTGAACAAACCAATTTGATTTGTATAAATCGGCGCATCGGTGGAGTTGCTCTTTACTGTTTCGTCCTTCAGCAGAGACATTTACATTACACTGAATTGCCATGTACATTTCAACTGACAACTGAACTGAAGCGGTTTCAATTTACTAGAACTTCATATATGTTAAGCTGATTTGATAAAATCGACATTGAAAAAAGCACTGTAGTAAAAAAGATGAATTGAATATAAATGCATTTACAAAATGAAAACTGATAAACCTGACAACCATAAGTCTCGCCTAAGAAATTTTCTAAATGTGTTCATGTTTCTTTGACTTTAAGGTTTGTGCAGTGTCTGGTTTAGCTGAAGATCATTTTAGTTCTTGTGTGGCTATCATTTATTCTTCTTTCTGCACAACTTTTTTATTGCAAAGCATTCCTGTCATTTATTATTGCAGGTTATGGAAATGGGAATGGTAATGGTAACAATGGCTACAAAGCTCCATCATATGGGGGTAAGTTTAACTTGAAAATTCAGTGTTTGTGGTTAATTGAAAACATCGTTTGTTTCAGCATCTAAAACTGCCATTGTGTGTATTTTCATTAAAGGCTACAGCAATTTATTGGGCACTCATCCTAGAAAAGGAGCTGGTCTAGGTGAGTTAATATTCTAAAATCAGAATCAGAATCGGTTTTATTGCCAAGTGTGCTTACACACACAAGGAATTTGTTTTGGCCACAGAAACTTCCAGTGTACATAAAGTGACAAGTGACAATACGAAATAAATATGAAAAAGACAACAAACATTGAACAGAGATGCAATCAGTCAAAAAGCTGTGGATGTTGAATTGTATGTACAGATTTATTATAAATATACAAGTTATAAGGTGCTGTGTACAAATGCGTAGAGAAAGTATTGCATTGTATATTGATATAAGGTGTTGTGTACAAGTGCGTATGAGAAAGTATTGCACGTTTATTGCACAGTAATGGAATATTTAACTGTTCATGAGGTAGAGGTAGAGGTAGATGGCCTGAGGAAAGAAACTTTTCCTGTGTCTGGCTGTTTTTGTGCTTGGTGCTCTGTAGCGCCGACCAGACGGTAACAGTTCAAACAGGAAGTGCGCTGGGTGTGAGGGGTCCAGGGTGATTTTGTAAGCCCTTTTACTCACTCTGGAAGAGTACAGTTCTTGAAGTGTAGGAAGGGTAGTGCCAGTGATGTGTTCAGCTGTCCGGACTATTCGCTGTAGTCTGCGAAGGTCGGTTTTGGCAGCTGAGCCGAACCAGATGGTGATTGAAGTGCAGAGGATGGATTGGATGACAGCTGAGTAGAACTGTACGAGCAGCTCCTGGGGCAGGTTGAACTTCCTCAGCTGACGAAGGAAGTATAGTCTCTGCTGGGCTTTCTTCACAATAGAGTCTATGTGAATGTCCTACTTCAGGTCCTGAGAGATGGTGGTTCCCAGGAACCTAAATGACTCTACCGCAGCCACAGGGCTGTTCATGATGGTGAGTGGGGGGAGTGCAGGGGGGTTTCTCCTAAAGTCCACTATCATCTCCATCGTTTTGAGCGTGTTCAGCTCCAGGTTATTGTATCTGCACCATAAAGCCAGCCTCTCCACCTCCTGTCGGTATGCAGACTCGTCACCGTTCCGGATGAGGCCAATAACAGTAGTGTTATCCGCAAACTTCTGGAGCTTTATGGAGGGGTCTTTTGCAGTGCAGTCGTTGGTGTATAGGGAGAAGAGTAGTGGGGAGAGAACACATCCCTGGAGGGCGCCAGTGCTGATGGTGCGGCTGTCGGATGTGATTTTGCCCATTCTGACTAGCTATTGTCTATCTGTCAGAAAGCTGGTGATCCATTGACAGACAGAGCTAGGAACAGAGAGCTGGGTCAGTTTGTTCTCGAGCAATGATGGGACAATGGTGTTGAAGGCAGAACTGAAGTCCACGAACAGAATCCTTGCGTAGTTCCCTGGTTTGTCCAGATGTTGTAGAGTATAATGCAGTCCCATGTTGACTGCATCATCCACAGATCAGTTTGCTCTATAGGCAAACTGCAGAGGGTCCAGCAAAGGTCCAGTGATGTCCTTCAGATATGCTAGCACCAATCTTTCAAATGACTTCATGGCCACAGATGTTAAGGCAACAGGTCTGTAGTCATTGAGTTCTGTGATCTTTGGTTTCTTCGGGATTGGGATGATGGTGGAGCGCTTAAAGCAGGATGGAACTTTGCACTGTTCCAGTGATCTGTTGAAGATCTGTGAGAAAATGGAGGCCAGCTAGTCAGCGCAGGTTCTCAGACGGGCTGGTGAGACACCGTCTGGGCCTGGTGCTTTCCTTCTCTTCTGTTTCCTGAAGATCTGACGCACATTATCCTCACTGATCTGAAGTGCAGGGGGGAGAGGGGGATGGCTGGAGGTGTTAATGGATGTGAAGAGAGATGGTCACGGCGGGTGTGGGGTGTCTGGTCGGCGGTCTCAAAACTACAATAGAACATAGTTAGCTTGTTTGCAAGTGATGTCTTTCAGGCCTTTCCACACTGATGCAGGGTCGTTGGCAGAAAACAGCTTTTTGGCATAGCTCTTCTTAGCCACACCAATCTCCTTTGTCAGTGTGTTCCTGGCCTGATTGTACAGGACCCTGCCCTCACTCCTGTAGGCATTCTCTTTGGCCTGACGAAGCTGTCTAAGTTTTGCTGTGAACCATGGTTTATCATTGTTAAATGATAAGTAAGTACTGGTAGGAATGTATAACTCCTCACAGAAACTGATGTATGATGTTACAGTCTCTGTGAGCTCATCCAGGTCGGTGGCAGCAGCTTCAAAATCACTCCAGTCAGTGCATTCAAAACAGGCTTGTAAGTCCTGCTTTGTGTCGTTGGTCCATCTCTTAACAGTCGTTAATACTGGCTTAGTAGTTTTAAGTTTTTGCCTGTAAGTTGGTAGAAGATGAACCAGGCAGTGGTCGGAGAGTCCTAGAGCTGTTCTGGCGACGGAGTGATATGCATCCTTTATTGTTGTGTAGCAATGGTCCAAAATATTATTGTCTCTGGTGGGGCATGTAATATGCTGTTTAAATTTAGGCAGCTCATGTGTGAGTTTTGCTTGATTAAAGTCACAGAGAATTATAAACAGAGTCCGGGTGTTGTTGTTCTGTCTCTGTGATCAGATCAGCCAGCTGTTGCAGTGCAGTACTCATGTGTGCTTGTGGTGGAATATAAACACCGATGAGAATGCACAAGGAAAACTCCCGCGGCGAGTAGAATGGCTTACAGTTCATGAAAAGCACTTCCACATCAGGACAGCACATCTTCTTTAACACAGTTATATCCGTACACCACCTTCTGTTGATGTAAAAGCTAGTTCAGCTATTTATTTTATGGTCAGATTTTAGGTAAACATTGTAGTGGCTATTTTCTTTAAAGAGGCTCTCTCTATGGTCAAGAAGACAAAGTCTTACCCGAAATGTTTTTTAAAGCTTTATTCTTTGCAAAGAAGGTCATACAGTCATACAGCAACACAGGTTTCTGCAGAGTGAGACACAGAAGGAAGAGTGCGTTCTCCTTTTATCTAGTTTTTACTACCCACAAGGTCACCATACGTGGATTGCAGTTTCGTTCCCATCCACATATAGCCTAACTGGTTAATGTATACAGAAGGACAGATGATAAACAGATGTCAAAGTAGCCACGTATGGCCTAAGTAATGTATATAAAAAAACAGACCTCGTAATGTAAATAAATAAATTTCCACCACAACATCAAGATCCAAATAAGCTATTCTGCCAATTTTGTCACAAACAGGGTGTAGGCCTATTTTCCATAACACGTCTCTATTAATGTATTTTACAAATACTAGTTAAGTGATTGATAATCGGGTTGTTGTAAGACTTTCGTCAAATGTTTATTGATATATGAAGTGGGAAGAAGGTCACTGATTTGAGTCCCAGCTGGGTCATTTGGCATTTCTGTGTGGAGTTTGCATGTTCTCCTCTTGTTGTCATGGGTTTCCTCTGGTTTCCCCCACAGTCCAAAGACATGCACTATAGGTGAATTGAATAAACTAAAAATTGGCTGTAGTGTACTGTACAAGTATTCATAGCGCTTCACTAGTCTTTCAGTTTCTGCTGTTGAAAAACATCCCCACAGCATGATGCTGCCACCACCATGCTTCACTGTAGGGATGGTATTAGCCTGGTGATGAGCGGTGCCTGGTTTTCTCCAAACATAATGCCTGGTATTCACTGGAGTTCGATTTTAGTCTCATCAGACCAGAGAATTGTGTTTCTTATGGTCTGAGAGTCCTTCAGATGTCTTTTGGCAAATTCCAGGCGGGGAGTGGCTTCCGTCTGGCCACTCTACCATACAGGCCTGATTGGTGGATTGCTGCACAGATGGTTGTCCTTCTGTAAGGTTCTCCTCTCTCCACAGAAGAATGCTGGAGCTCAGACAGAGTGACCATCGGGTTATTGATCACCTCCCTGACTAAGGCCCTTCTCCCTCGATCACTCAGCTTAGATGGCCGGCCAGCTCTAGGAAGAGTCCTGGTGGTTCCAAACATCTTCCACTTACGGATGATGGAGGCCACTGTGCTAATTGGAACTTTCAGAGCAGCAGAATTTTTTTTCTGTAACCTTCCCCAGCCTTGTGCCTCGAGACAATCATGTGACAGACAATTCTTTTGTCTTCATGCTTGGTTTGTGCTATGAATACTTTCCGAATACACTGTATGTGTGTGAATGAGTGTGTATGGATGTTGGAAGGGCATCTGCTGTGTAAAACATATGCTAGATAAGTTGGTGGTTCATTCCGCTGTGGCGACCCCTGATGAATAAAGGTACTAAGCAGAAGGAAAATGAAAGAATGAATGAATAGTAAGTGAGAAGTTAATGTTGGTGGTATGGTTCTGTTCTAGGCAATGTTCAGCTAAAACAATGCACAATTTGGGTTTGATTATCAATAGCACATTTATCATCTGACAAATAGCTGTAACTCACAAATCTTGAAAATCAAGATAATAAAAAAGAATCTTGTGTATATAGTTATAAAAACTATCTTGTGTACTTGCCACAATAAACAAAAGCTTAATGAATAAAATAATAACCGAAAACACAACTGAAGACTGCCTTCCAAAGAAATAAATTTGTATTTTTGAATGACCAAGAACAAGTCCTGATTTTAATCCAATTGAATTTATGTCATGACCTGAAGATTATTCAAAATTAATACACATATGATGAGCAAAGTATAACCATGTTTAAAACTCACTGGTATTCTCTCTATATTCTCTATATATTTAATAATGCTTTGATAAATGTGTTTCCTAGGTTATGGTGCTGGGCCTGCAGCAACTAATGGACAAGGTTCAAATCCCGGAGGTATTTATTCATTCATTCATTCATTCATTTATTTTGTATATAAAGTTTATAAATTATATTTCTAAATTGCTATTTTTAAAGGTATAATTCACCCAAAAATGAAACTTCTGCCATTATTTACTCAACCTCCACTTGTTCCCAATCAATTTGAGTTTCTTTCTTCTGTTAAACACAAACAAATCTATTTTGAAAAATGCTGGTACATGGCACCAATTGACTTTCGCGGTGGGGTAATTTTTATTTTAGGTGAACTATACCTTTAATTATTTTACATTTTAATGATTATTATAGTCTTACTAGCTATGAAATCAAAATGTTGATATCAGAAATGAGCAAAGGAAAACAAATGTACTGTTGTCCAGTTTTTTGGGACATCAAATAGGGACTGGTAATATCAGTTGACCCAAAGTAAACCTAAATAGCAACATTTGGTACAAAATGGAACCAGGCAGGCATGTTTCAAGTCATAGTGACAGACTGTACAATGGCAAAAGGTGCCGGTATACTTAAAACAAAGTTATTTTTTATTTCTCATTTGATGGCAAAAAGAAGTTTGAAAAGACTCTTATGGTATACTGTTTGCAAACAATCCAACACTTTCACTGTAGTAGGAGGGGATGTAAATGTGTGACACTGCTTGCATGTACCCCAAAACACAACGATGATGGCTGAGAGTGAAGAACAGTTTCATAAAGATCTTACAAACAATCTTCTCCACTTGAAGTGCCACCATGGTGCATCTTTAAAAAAAATTTATGTGCCACGGTGAGACACCTAATTGTGCAGTCATTGTGTGCAATTGCATAGAAAAGATGTGGTGTGACAAAGTGGGCTTCTTTTCCAGTGTGTGACCCCCTCTGACTCTTTAAAATCTCTCTGCGATTGATCGTACCAGCCCTGCTACTCCACTTTATAGTTTATTCATGTGGCTAGTGTTGTTGTGGAGGCGTAGTTCCAGAACACACCCGCTGATTGGCTAATCGCCATGGACCCATAGTAGCTCAAAGGTGTTTAGCCGCCAAAACCAACTCCCCCAAAAGTTGCAGAAATCAAAGCCCACTACTTTATGGAGAAACCTCATACACTTTACATTATGGTTGTTTAGAATGATAGCAAAATCTATAAGGTAAATTTTTTATGGTCTTTTCATTTGTGGCCATTATATAAAATCAAGTCAAGTTGAGATTTACATTCCAATCCTTCTTTATGTGAGGACATATAGTACAACGAAATGTCATGTCTCATAGTACCATGGTGCCACATACTAGTTAAACAAACATACATCAATAAAAAAAAAAACTATATGCACAGCAAAGAACTTAATTTAAAATTTAATCTACAATAATAAAAATGTAAAACAAACATTTTAAATCTGTTAAACATGTAAATCAATACAATTGGACTTAAGAATTTTTTTTTTTAATTAGGCGCCTCTCAATATATGGGGAATACAAATGGTGGAACAAAGGGACCCAAACCAGGTAAAACTGTTTGGCTTAATATGCATATGGTGTGTAAATGGATGTATTTGTATTTCCTTTGTCTGATTTTTCTACATAATTTAAAACGTATGTGTGTTGGGTTTTAAAAGGATATAGTGCTCAAGCTGGACTAGCCAATGGACAAATAGCCAAGCCTAATGGTAACTAGCATTTGATTATTACCATTATAAAATCCAAACTTACACCGCATTGTGTAGGATGTATATGCACCCCTTTAACTGCACAAACATATAATTCCCTATTGTTATGCATACTAGTGTGGCCCCATTTAGAATAACCTATATTACTGGTAGAAAAAACGTTTGTTAATTCCAAAAAGCTAAGTTAAACGAAGCATATCTGATCTAATTTTTAATGATTTTTGTTTAGGTTATGGGGGATATCCTAATGGAGGTGCAGCTAATCAGCCTAAAACAGGTATGCTATTGAATGTCATGAGCACTACATGCTACATAAACAGACAGAAAGTAGCTCTTGAACTAAAGGCAGTACACATAAAAACTTGCATAAACTGTATGATTTGTTCCTGAAGGAATCTTCAATGAAATGGTTACATATTGATCATTGCGTGTAAAAAAGAGTTGATCCATAAAGCTAGTTTGTTGTGCGGAAATTGCATTACACTGGTCTAATTTTTTTCCTTATTAGGATTTTCTCAGTATATGGGGTATCCCAATGGTGGAACTAAGGGACCTAAACCAGGTAAACCTTTATATCTGTGTGTAATTTGTTTATTATCATTTAAATCTTGTGTGTGTTTGGGTCTGCTTCAAAGGATATGGTGCTAAAGCTGGACCTTCAAATGGACAAAGAGCAAAGCCTAATGATAAATAGCATGCTATTATTATTGTCAGAAACTTATTACTATCATAAAGCAATAATTTAATTGTTTATTAATCCAGCAACTGTAGTGTATCTGTCAGTGTTCTGTCCATGTGCCTCTGTTGTTTTCGTCATGTGATCCCTTTGTCCTGTCTTTCCCGCCATCATCAGTGTTCACTCATTTCACCTGTGTTTATCCCGTGTCTCCTTAGTTAATCATCCCCCATCTATTTATACCCTTTCGTCTGTGTACTTCGTTGTCCTGTATTGTCTTGTTTCAACGTCGTTGTCCCGTCTGCCTATTCAGTGTATCCAGTTTTGTAACTCGTAAGTATTTGTTTAATAAATCCGTCTTTTGTTATATTCCGTGTTCCGTCTCATCATGTCTTCTCGCAACGAGGTGTTACATAATACCGGACCCAAAAGTAGCGGCGTGTTTTCCCCCGTTTTTCTTTTCCTAGTCCTTTTGCCCATCAGTGTTTTATTTTTTTTCCCTCGTGTCTCCCTGGACCCCATCCACCTTCCTGTGTATCTTCACCTCCTGCTGGAGCAGGGGGAGAGCAGCCCTGAGGACCATATTCGAGCGACTGTGAACAGCTTTCCGGGCGACGTGCTCTGCACGCCCATCATCTCTCGCAGAGCACGATCGTCTGAAGATGGTCCTCGGGGCAACATCGCCGCATATGTGGAGTGGACACTGGCAAGAAAAAGATCGCTACTCACCGCCTTCCTGGAGGAAGATCTCGTCAGTGCCACTCCCGACCCAGTGACCAGCCAAGCAACACCTTCCACCTGCAGGGAGCGCTTGCCAGAGCCCACCGCAGACGGAGAGCCACCCCCAGCATATGAGCCATCGCCACCAAGAGCGACAGAGCAGAACTTTGCTGAGATGGAGGAGCTCGAGACACCATCTGATCAGGTGTGTGAGCCGGCAACACCGCCAAAAAGGGGAGTCCTGGCGGAGATCCGCGGGACCAGCGAGAGTCCCGCACACACCCCCCCCCCCTCCTACAGATGGACAACGGCTGGACACTGGGAGGCTACTCATAGACTTCTGGGGCTATTATTTTAACCTTCCGCTGTTTTCAGACAGCAAACCTTCCAGTCAGCTGTTTCCATACAGTTTTTTAATCTACCTTCCTGAGGAAAACCCTAGCTCCAGAGTCATGAGTAGCTTCCCACGGTCCCCCAGAACTGCAGCCAGTCACCCAGCTCCAGCACTGCTGCAGTCAGCCAGCCCCCCAGCTCGCCCTCTAGCTCCGAAAATGGAGCTCACTTGTCGGTGCTACCTGCCTGCGTCGCCCTCTGGAGGGTGTCGCCCAGCGTCAGCTCCTACAACCTCCAAGCTGCGGACTCCACCTCGGCCCTTCGACCCTAGGGCTCCACGTTGGCTCACTCCTCCCTCGTCTCCGTCGTGGGCCGTCCGCCCACCAGCTCCGCTAGGCTCCCTCGTCCATCTGGCTCCAGCTTGATCAGTCGTCGCCCTTCCTACGCCTCTGGACTTCATTCTTCCGGCTGCACCTCGTCGCACCATCCTACCGGCTACGTTGAGCTCCTCTTTCCCTCCAGCTGCGCCTTGGTCCTCTGTCGCTCTGGCTCCGCCATGAGCTTCCGGAACCCTGCCGTCGCCTCGCTCGGGTGAGCCGCCTGCTTCACCCGGCCCTCAGAGACCTCGGCGTCACCTTCGCCCTACGGCTCTCCGTCCCCTCCTTGGGCTCCACTGTCATCAGCGGTGTCTCCCTCGGTTGGCCCCCTGGAGTCGGCAGCCACTCCTCCTCCATGGTCCCTCCCTTCCTCGACTCCACCCTGGGCCGTTCTTCTGGCTGTGTCCTTGGTCCTCCTGCTCCAGCTCCCTTTCTGTTCCTTCCTGCGACTCCTCCCTGGTACCCTCCCCTTCTACCCTCCTTCATCCTGTTGTTTCGTGTTGAAGGCGCGAGGACGCGCCTTCAAAAAGGGGGGGTACTGTCAGTGTTCTGTCCATGTGCCTCTGTTGTTTTCGTCATGTGATCCCTTTGTCGTGTCTTTCCCGCCATCATCAGTGTTCATTCATTTCACCTGTGTTTATCCCCTGTGTCTCCTTAGTTAATCATCCCCTATCTCTTTGTACCCTTTCATCTGTGTCCTTCGTTGTCCAGTATTGTCTTGTTTCAGCATCGTTGTCCCGTCTGCCTGTTCAGTGTATCCAGTTTTGTAACCCGTAAATGTTTGTTTAATAAATCCGTCTTTTGTTATATTCCATGTTCCGTCTCATCATGTCTTCTCGCAACAAGGTGTTACAGTACCCTACTGAGATTAATTTGCATTATCACTAGCATTCTGTATTGTAAAGTTTTTGAAACACCACTAAACTGATTTGGGATTGGTTTTGTTAAGGATATGGAGGATATCCTAATGGAGCTGCAGCTAACCAGCCTGGTACAGGTAACAAAATTGATTCTACAATTTAGTTTATGGGCCTCACAGTGGCGCAGTGGGTAGCACGTTCGCCTCACAGCAAGAAGGTCGCTGATCGCTGGTTCGAGCCTCGGCTGGGTCAGTTGGCGTTTCTGTGTGGAGTTTGCATGTTCTCCCTGTGTTGGCGTGGGTTTCCTCCGGGTGCTCCGGTTTCCCCCACAAGTCCAAAGACATGCGGTATAGGTGAATTGGGTAAGCTAAATTGTCCGTAGTGCATGAGTGTGAATGGGTGTGTATGGATGTTTCCCAGAGATGGGTTGCAGCTGGAAGGGCATCCGCTCCGCTGTGGCGACCCCAGATTAATAAAGGGACTAAGCCGAAATGAAAATGAATGAATGAAAGTTTAGTTTATTGCAGTATAGATAACACTGAATTCTAAAAATTAAATGATGCTTCTCTAAAGTGTTTTTCTCTACATAGGCTCTTCTCAATATAAGGGATATCCCAATGGTGGAATCAAGGGACCTAATCCAGGTAAACTTGTTGTGTCTGTGTGTAACATGTTTGTTGGCCATTTCTTTTTACTTTGCTGGATTTTTCTTTATCACTTTTGTAATAATGTGATTTATGTAGCACTTATGACTTATGTATCACTTATGTTATCACTTTTCCTAATCTTATGTGTTTTGTCTTCTGTAAAGGATTTGCTGCTAATGCTGGAGTGTCTAATGGACAAGGAGTCAAGCCTAACGGTAAATAACACATAATTATCACTGTTAATTTACACGGCTGTCTGTAATACTAGGTTCTGATTGGTTAGTCGAGGCATTCCAAGGTATGTTATTCCAAGATAACAACTGCTGCATAACACAGGCTTATCCAGGTACTTTGATTCATCTTGTCCATCAGTGAATCATTCACATTATATACATACATTCACATTTATATTTACATGGTTGTCTGTCATGCAAGTGTTATTGACTGATTTTGACTGTTGGGCACTGTTTTGTGACTGAAAAATGCATATTACATATTATGTTTTGTGTCTAATTTGTTTTGTGGCAGGTAGCTGTGTAATAAGTGGGATAAAGAACA
>CAIGQW010018623.1:0-14718 GCA_903798125.1 Danio choprae
TGCAGTACATTTGGGGACCTTTATGTCGTACAATGCAATATGACTGTTATTGTGATATCACATCAGCTTTTCAGTACAGGCCTGAGCAATTACAGTCAGTCTGCAGCCCAAGACTGGCTTCCCACTGGTAGATTAAGCAGGGATGTGAGGCGACATGAGAACTAGATTGTTGTTGGAAGTGGTGTAAGTGAGGCCAACAGTGGGTCCTGACCCCAGTATAGTGACAGGGAAACAAGTCATCTTTATTTCTATAACACTTTTACAATGTAGACTGTGTCAAAGCAGCATAACATGAAGAATAAAGCTGGGGAAACGGTATTATTTTAGATTGTGGAAACATTCCAGCATATGAGGGTAGTGGTAGAGTGCTGATGTAGTTCTAGTTCAATTAAGCCAGATTCAGTTCATTTGAATAAAATGTCACTTTTGATTGACTGAGGAGCAGCTCCACCACAAGATCCAGAACTCCACCACTGGACAGAAGTGGAGAACACACCTTGGGAGAGAGCAGGATCAGTCAGGGTGACCAGTTCTCCTCTGGCTAAACGTAAATAGACAGAGCTGCAGTTTGAGATGTCAGTGGGTCTTTTGGGATGTGTTTCCAGCTATGGATGCTCTGATTAATGCAGCCTAACAATCCTTCAGTCATGCATGTCTTTTACTCCTGCCATTCTGAAACAAGGCTTGCTGAACTGTACTAAACTCTAAAATCTGGACTTTACTTGAACTTGTTAAGCTGCTTTGACACAATCTACATTGTAAAAAGCGCTATATAAATAAACTTGAATTGAATTGAATTGAATTGAATTGCATCTTTGCATTGTGATCTTGCGTATCTGGGATGATTATATTGTCTGTGTGCTGATATAAACATAGATTAAACATACTCAATACTAACATGCCCTGAAGCAATGATTTGAGTGGCAGTGAGTTCAAAGCTGTTTATTTCTGTTCAGTAGAAGTTGTGTTGTCGTCTTGACTGTTTCAGCTCCTGACGTGTCTGTTGTGAGCAGCAGTGTATCTGGACATGAAGGTGAGTCCAGTGTTTTTACAGTTATAGATACAGGAATACACAGAAACACTGGTGCAGAATTAAAGATAAGGACTGTTACGTAGTGGAGAGATCTGACACATCCCAGAATTCATCAGTGCAGATCAGTGATGATGGTGAAAGCTCCTTCACTGTGCTGATGACTGGACTGAGACTCTCTGATTCTGGATGGTATTTCTGCTCTGTTGGAGATCTGCAGGTTCCTGTTCGACTCACTGTCACTAAACCTGAACCCAAAGGTAAGATCACAAACCAGTTCAGCAGTAGAACTGATGATGCTTCTACTGCCCTTAAATGCCCTTGTTGCTCTTTTCTTTTCGTTCCAGTATTGACAACTACACCTGAGACAGAAATGTAAGTTTACACTTTTTGGCCATTTAAAAGAATCAAACACATCCAAATACTTTTGTTGTCAGAGTTTTATGAAATGATCATTTGAATACTTTATGAATTTACTATTAATTGAAATGTATCACTCTTATCAAAAATTCATACTTTCTGCAACAGACCAATGTGTATTTGTGAGTGATTTACTAAATCAGGCTACTCAATCATGTATTTATTTCTATACTTATATTCTTAACACAAATGTAACTGTTTATTCAAATATAACTATTATTTTACATTTTGCAGAAGCACCAAACATCCATCTGCCAACACAAAACTGCACACAATAATAAACAGTAAGCAGCAGCTAACCTGGATTAATTAGGAACTATTCAGGAATTGGTTCTGAGTTTTGTAATACATTTGGTTAATAACAATTATGAAAAGTTGAACTTTAATATCATGATTGTTTTAGCTCTTCATTTTAAATTTTATTTTTTTAATTTTGACTTGTATCATATAATTCTGACTTACCATATAATAATGTACTGGAATGTTGATTTTTCATTTATTTCAATTGTATTATGTTACTGTCTTTGTTCTAGAGAGGGAAAACAATGATGGAAACTATGATAGTTTGATTTAAAATAATTTAATCATTTTTTTCTCCATTTCTGCTATTAACTGCAGCCATAACTGCTGATTCAAGACCCAACTCACATGTGTAAGTGAATATTATTATTCAATCATTCAGAATAATAACTGATACCAAACTGTTGCACTGTAGGTTTTACTATAGTAATGTTATTTTAAGATCCAGGGAAGATCCCCATTGCTCTCCAACAGCAGACTCGGAGACAAACACTGGAAAAGACAACAAGGATAAACAAAACAAGTATTTAAAACTCTTCAGTATGCATTTGCTTTTTATTAACATGCTGCAGTTTTATATGATTTTAATAAATATTTTACTTTATCACCAGAGGTATGATGTGATTCTGATTATGTGCCTTGTACTAACACTGCTTGTTGCTCTTTGTACCATAGTAATCAGAAGGATGAGAAATAGTCCAGGTGAATTCATTTTTTGTCATTGCTGTATATTAATGATTTCACAGTATATGAGTAATAAATAATACAAATACACTTGACCACAGAATAATATGACTGATCAATCTGAATTAAGGTTCCAGAAGGGGGCGCGTTCAAAGCAATGTCTTTAGAAGAACCTTTTGTGTTTCCCTAATGAACCTTTCAGTCAAAAGTTCTACAAATAACATTTAATAAATATATTAAATGTACTTCCACATCAAATACCTTTTTGTAATGGAAATATTACATCAATGTTAAATGTTCTAATAAAGAATAATCTGTTGATTTGAAAAATGTTATGAAAATGAATCTTCAAATCTCACTCTGACAGAAGGTGGTCAAATTAGAGAAGAACGTTTTAACAGCAGCACCATGAATACCGTAAATACAGTATACTGATGCAGTTGAGAAGTTCTCTGGAAATGAATGTAATTGTGTGAAATTAATTCAGCATCTGAATCTGTGTTTGGTGCAGATGCCCTCTGAAAACCAAACAACATCTATCAGTCCTGCAGAAGCTAATGTAAGTCCTCATCCTTCATTCTCTGTGCTTTATAACTCTCAGAAGACACTGAGATGCTGAATTCAGGTCAGTGATGGTCAGTTGTGTTTGTTCACAGTCTTCTGCTGATGACAGTTCTGTGATTTACAGTCTAATCTCCTTTAATAAGACAGTAAGTGTCTTTGAGATTTGTCTTTTGTGATGTTTGTGTCAGCAGTTTTGACTTGAATTGTCTGTTTGGATAATTCAAAAGGGAAATTTGTTTGTAATGTAGCACTGTTTTTGTATTTATGTGACTCTTTTAACACTGAAGTTACACATAAGGTTTGTGTGACAGAAATTGTGCGTTTCGCAAACAAATGAACAGCCAAAGCACAAATTAAGTTTTCCAGCTGTACACAGTGTTGTGCAAACTCCTCTCAGATCTGATCATGTTTTTTTCACAGCGTTTGCCATCAGTGGATACAGAAGCTGATGTGATGTACAGCACTGTGGCTAAAAAAAATCACAAAACTGTGAGTTAATAACATACAGATATAAAGAGGAATCCTTTATTGAAGCAGTTAGAAAAAGTGAAAGTCATTTACTGTAATTCAGTAATAAGTCATCATATGTATCAGTTTTCAGTATAGTGTTAATGCATGGAGATAGTAATTATTGTTATTTTAACTTTTTCTTTTCATATTTCAAGGTTGTTTCTTTTTCATTGTTTTTTTTATGCATTGTAGTTCAAACTAAATGAATAGCCTTATGAAATACATGTTAGTGTATATTTCAGGTATAATGCAGAATTAATCCATGGCTAAATTAATGACGAAGGAGACACAACAGCATATTAGAAGAAGATGAAACCTGCTTCGATATTTCTTATCATCCTTAATTTTAAGTCCAAATTACCCCAAAGACAAGTTTTTACAAACAAATGAGAAACAAACGAACATGGTAAACAAACATCAGCTATGGTTTTGCTGTACTATAGTACTTGTAATAAAAAAAGTTTACATTTAGAAAGGGAAGGCCTATACACATTGAAACGTGGACTTAAAATTTGGGTAAAAATTTATAAACTCTCAAAAATGAATAAAAAAAATGATATAAAAATTTTATTGGGCCTGAGGGGTGATTAAGAATAATACTGCCATAAAGAAAAAAAAAATCAAACATTACTTTGAAAACTAAATAAAATTATTTGCTACAATATTTTATTTGAGATGCAACTATAATTCATTAAATAGAGGCACAATTGCCTTTTATGAGTTTTTGTACTGTTATTATATTTGTGTACAGCAGTAATGCACGGGTGAGAGTGCAGTTTCATCCGTTTTATTAGAGTGATTGCAAGTGAATTGATTTTATACAACAGTTCAAAGTATTAGGAGACTTACAATCAGCGTTCTCTGTTTAACAAGGAATTACTCGCTCATTATAATGGCTTGTTGCCACCTACTGGCAATTTTAATGTTTGTTTTAGACCTGTCATGGAAATACCTAAATAAATACGTCACCAGAATAAACTCACATTGAATTGTTGTCTAGTTATTGGTACAAAAAGATACATAAACACAAATGAAATGAGCTAGAGTTATCTTTTAGACAGAGAAGTTTTTCTTGTAAATTGTAAAGGGATTTTCTTCAATACGGCCTTCAGCATGATTTTGAGATCACTTAAAGGGTTAGTTTACCATTAAATGAAATGGTACCCACTATTTACTCACTCTCAAGTCATTTAAAAATGTATTACAATTTTAAATTTAAATGTATTAAAATTAAATTAATTTTCAATTCTGTTGAAGGCAAAAGATAATAAAAAAAAAAGTTAAAAACCCGTAAACATTGACCTCCATAGGTGAAACAACGGTTACAGGTTTCCAGCATTTTTGTGAATAACTTCTTTTGTCTTCAACAGAAGAAGGTATAGCAGGTCTGTGACAAATTAAGAGTGAGAAAATGATGACAGAATTTTCTATTTTGTCTGAACTATACCTTTAAGTTAAAAATATACTCATATTTCTGCGCTCACATTCTCTGTCTTTCTTTTGTGGAGCTGACATTTACAGTAGCATAAAGAAATATCCCCAACTGCTAATCATATTTTATAGCTCAATAGTTTTATAGAAGAATGACTTACAATCACAAAACCAACTGTTACCCATTTCACTTAAAGTGCATGTTTGGACTTGTGGGGGAAACCGGAGCACCCGAAGAAAACCCACGCCAACACGGGGAGAACATGCAAACTCCACACAGAAATGCCAACCCACTGCGCTACCCACTGCGCCACCGTGCCGGCTGTTTAGTTTTCATTTAGCTCTTTCTTTATAGTAGTCCTATTTGGGTTTTTTATTTCTCTCTAGTTGCTTAGTAAATATTGTCTTTTGATTTTATACTATTATATATTTTTACACTTTTTATTTTCTACAGTTTGAGCTTCTCTCAGCTTTTTAAAAATTTGGTTATTTTAGTTACTGTCTTTGTCCCATCTGTCTTTGTATTTTTTAGTTACGGAAAGTTCAGATCTTTTCACAAACAGGATCTTTCAGACAGTTCTTTTCAATGAACAGGTTAAAAAAATTAATCACTGGTTCTTTTACGCTACAACATTATGATGTCATGACGCGATGATGTAAAGACAATCCTCATGTTAGAGGATTCAACATATAAAAAAATATTTTTCCTTTGGCTTAATCCCTTTATTCGGGTGTTATTGTGGCACAGTGGGTGGTACGTTCGTCTACAGCAAGAAAGTTGCTGGTTCGAGCCTCGGCTGGGTCAGTTGGCATTTCTGTGTGGAGTTTGCATGTTCTCCCGTGTTGACGTGGGTTTCCTCCGGGTGCTCCTGTTTCCCCCACAGTCCAAAGACATGCGATATAGGTGAATTGGGTAAGCTAAATTGTCCGTAGTGTATGTGTGTGAATGGGAGTGTATGGATGTTTCCCAGTGATGGTTTAACAGTGATGGTTTAACATAACTGTGATTAATAAAAGGACTAAGCCGAAAAAAAAATGAATGAATGAATAATCCCTTTATTCATCAGGGGTTGCCGCAGCGGAATGAATCGCCAACTTATCCAGCATATGCCCATCCCAGCACTGGGAAACATCCATACACACTCATTCACACACATACATGGCCAAGTTAGTTTATTCAATTCACCTATACCGCATGTCTTTGGACTGTGGGGGAAACCGGAACAACCAGAGAAAACCCACGCCAACATGGGGAGAACATGTAAACTCTACACAGAAATGCCAACTGGCCCAGACGGGACTCGAACCAGTGACTTTCATGCTGTGAGGCAACAGTGCTTACCACTGAGCCCATATAAAAAATATAAAAACTATTTAAATTTCATTACGATTTTCTGTTATGAAATAAACATATGTTTAATCAGATCCTCTCATTTAAGCCTTGGTTTACCCGCGCTGCAGCTTAATCAGTTATTCAAGTTTGGTTCAGTCATAGCAGGCTGTCATGTGCTGTTTGTGTTCACGTATACGCAGTATTATCAGGTTCTTAAATCTGATCTCAGTCTACAGTACTGTTCTAGTAACTAAATAACTAGGGAAATTGTTTTATTTTGAGTCAGAGGGGGTATCAGACGTGTTAAAAAAGTAAGTAATTTGTGGATAATTGCTTACTGGAGATGCAAACCGTTTTCAAACGATTTAGTTTTGTGACAGTTTTAAGAATAAATCAAGTTAAAGGCCTGAGCAAGATAACCTGCTGATTCAGATCAGGGATGGGCAAAAATATGAAATGTATTTTAAAATAAACATTTTATAAATACCTAATACCACAATTTTTGGCGTATCAAAATAAACTACAAAATACAGCAGCCACAAGTATTAAAATAAAATAATGTATTTTGTATTTTGAAAAACTACTAAATACTTTTACATGGGAGTATAACATTTCTCGCTAACCTTTTATCAATAGGCATATTCGATCAATATTAGTGAAGTAAACAAAGTTTGACAGTAACAGCGTTTCTCTGAGCAAGTTTGAGTCTCTGCCACCTCATTCACCTCTACTCCTGTACAAACCTTTGTTTCTCTTTCATTTCAGTACATATTTCATACAGAAAGTCCTGTCTTGAAGATGATCTCTTTAATCGCTGTAAAAACCATTTAATGCAGATAATGAGTTGGAATATAGTACTATATTTCTTCATTGTGTTTCCATTCATCGCGTGGCCAGTAAAACTGCCACCATCTCTTAACAGTCTTTTATTTTAAAAGGGTGATATATGAAGAGGTTATTTCAATTTTTTGTTCACATATTTTTTTAATAAATCTATTTTTTGCAATTGAAATCTTCAATACTTCTGTCACACCCTCTGCACGTTCCATCAGCCCCGGTCACCATTCACAGTCACCATCCACTACACACCGCACACAATCACCCGATTACTGATCACGTACACCTGCGCACGTAATCACACTCACCTGCTCCAGCCATCACTACATAAGCTCACCTCACTCATTCACTCACTGGCTGGAATCAACGTTTGATGGTCACCTCTTCACAACGCTCATCCTTCTTATCCTGCGTTCTCATCTGTCCTTCAACGAAACCTCGAGTCCGACTCCTGTCATCAGTCTGCTCGCTACATTAAGGGAAGTGACTCTCAGTATCCTCCACGAAGTGAAGTTTATTTATAAACTAATTTCGAGAGGATCACGTGCTTATGATTGCGTACAGCTGGCCTGCATTAGCCCGCAACCAATGCACCAATCAGATGATTCCTAGATCACCATAAATAACCAGAGTTCCCTCTTTGCAGTATCTTCGTCTTGAAGAACTCCCCCCACCCACCCCTACTCCTCCTTCCCAGATGGGCGACACGGTGGCCCAGTGATTAGCACTGCCGCCTCACAGCAAGAATGTCTCTGGTTAAAGTCTCAACCAAACTAGTCGACATTTCTGTGTGGAGTTTGCTTGTTCTCCCCGTGATCGCGTGGGTTTTCCCCGGGTTCTCCGGTTTCCTCCCACAGTCCAAAAACACGCAATTTAAGTAAATCGAACACACTAAGCAAGCCCACAATAAGTCGGGGGGAGTTCATCGAGATCTACCTGAGCTCAAGCTCCCCTCTCGCCCTGCGAACGGGAGGGAGCCCAGGGCTCGAGGATCTCGTGAGCTCAGGGCTCTCTCCCAGGACAGCATGCCAAACTAGCTATATTACCAATCATCAGCTAAGTGTGAACTCTTGAACTGTATATTGTCTTCCCCTTCCGCACTCAGTGCGCTGCGCTCACCAGCGTTTTGTCCTCACCTTCCGCACGTAGTGCGTTGACACACTACTGTGTAAACAAACACCACGAATACTAACTACCTGTCTTCTCTTCCTTGTGTGACCGTGACCACTTGTGATAACTTGATTTCTGAAAAGTACTAAAATCTCCAGTTTTAGTAATTTCCATATATCGTGTTTTTTTTGCAGTTGTAATCTGCATTTGTGCACAACATAAAACATGATGTCTCTAAAAAATGGAGTTATCCGTTTTTGCAAATAAACTCTTCATATACATCCTGCTGCTGTTGTGTAATGGGACCAGTCAGTATAGACTGAAGTATTATTAAATATTTGTGTCTCGTATACTTTATTGTGCCACTTTGACATCTTTAAACAGACATCTTTCTTCTTCATTAACAATAGAGCAACCTGCAGAACAACTGTTGGCATTTGAAACGGCCAATGACGTATTGTATGAATCACCACTGTAGGACTTATTGTAATGTTGTTGTTTTCTTTGCATCTACATCAGCAATCCAAAACTACTACTGTATGTGCAGCTTACTCATTCTCCCAAGTGTTATTCAGTACTTTAACTGTAAGAGTGAGTGTGCTGAAGGCTCCATATTCCTGTTTTTGGACTGATATTTTATTCCATCTTATTTCTTAAGCAAAGATGCTAATATCCAATTGCACACTATACTGCCATTTTACATATTACTGGTCTAGGCATTGTGCATTATACCATTTTCAATGATTGTTGACCTCAACTATACCCCTGCCATTTATCTGTTATTTACTTCATGTGCATTGCATAATTTCCATCCAAACTCCAAGCATTGACCACCTTCTTAATCCGTTTTCTGTTCTGATCTCATGCTTGGGCAAATAACTGAGAAAACACCAATCTGAAGCCACGTTCCTATCATGTCATCATGTAGACTTCTTACAGTATTTTACAGTATTTTTACAAATACAAAAATACAAGACACTAAAGTGTTTTGATACAAAATATAAACCCCATAAAATACAAATGACAAAATACTATTTTGTATTTAAAATGCGTATTTGAAATACTTGTATCATAAATACTGCCCATCCCTGATTCAGATGATACACTACTGTTATTAAACATCATTAACCTGCTCACAAACTGAAAACTCAGAAGTGAAATGATGTGGGGAGGCTTGATGTGTGATGTTGCTGACTGCAGAATGATGACTTTGTGTTGTTGTGCGGTTTATAGATTGTGGTATTTCTGCTCTTACTTTGAAACAAGAATCAGAGAATATAATGAAGTGATCAGCTCCTCTTATACACAGACACACACACACTGCAGACATGATTCACTCTCTGGTTCTCACTGGGGTTTTACTTCACATCTCAGGTAAACAGTTATTATTCTCTCTTAGTAGCATTATTAAAATTGTGTCTGGTCGGATGTTTACTTTCATTGTTTTACCAAAATGCTTGTTGTTTATCAGTATATATTTGCTTTACTAGTGTGTATGACGAGTGTTTTTATTTTCCTCTGCGCTTAATCTTGTGTCTACAGATGGAGCTTGGATTAATATACTCAATATAGTAGTGAAATCTGGATCACCAGGCATTATTCCATGTCTATATGAAGAAAAACACAAAGCAAACCCTAAATACTGGTGTCGGGGGTCAGTTTGGAGCTCTTGCAGTATATTAGCATATACAAATGAAACAAGAAAAAAATTTTCCATCACTGATTATCCAGAGCAGAGTATTTTTACAGTGGAATGGCAGAATCTGCAGCCGTCAGACTCTGGGTATTACTGGTGCGCTGCGGAGATCGGTGGTCCTGGGAAACTAGACGCCGGTTATCATTTGTACCTGACGGTACAATCAGGTAAAGAACATCTTTCCAAATTGCTTCTCTTTCTGACAGACAAACAATGTATACAGTTGATTTATGTGTGATAGATGTGTATTTCTGTTCACACAAGAAATGATCTGAAAAGGGAGAATACGTTAATTTAAGTGTAGGATGTGCGATGACTAATGAAAAACCACAATGTGGCCCGACTACTGCAGGTCTATTTTTACTTTGAGATAACATCACTGCTCTTCTTTTAAATATTTGCTAATCATTCTTACTCTGATTCGCATGAACAATTCCAGTTCCATGCAGTTTATAAAGGGAATCAGAAATTGCTACAATGTTTTCCATACAGTTTTGATTTACTAAAGACCGCTACAGTTTACAGTTGCCTCAGAATCAGATTGATTTTGAGTTGCATGTGAGTGAAACAATTTAATGTAAAAGTAATTTAATGGGAATTAAGTTGTTTGATTTTCATCAAGTAAATTATTTTGTAAGTGTAGCCTACTAAGGTAAGTGTATTGTAGTATTCTTGTACGGTTGCCCACTTTTGCATTCATTAAAGTATAAATAACAAAGAGCCTATTTTAGCTAGTTGTCTACACAACTGTTTCTTCACCATTTCTTTGTGGTGGGTGAAGTTCTACATTCTGCAGCACCTCTGCTGTGCAGAAAACCTGTTAAGTCCCTGCATAGTTCACACCTGCCTTTGGTTGAATCACACATGCATTAATTTTCCCTTTTAGTGCAGTTCATTTCTGCTTTTTTTTTTAAATCCCACAATGCAATATTATTGTGATATCACAACAGCTGTATAGTCTCCAAGTGCTCCATTACTTCTTAGGACAATCCCTTTTAACCCATTTCGGATGTTTCTCAGTGGTGGGCAACACAATATAATCAGTGATTTACTTCTGAGTCAATGAGATGGGGAGAAGTTATTGAGAGAAAAAAATTGATTTGGACACAGCTGAAGTGTGCCATTTGGGACAGAGCCAGTTTGCCCTTTTGGTTTACTTCCAGGTGTTTCCCTGAATTTTTCCAAAATGCTGTTTAGGAAATTTGTTCAAAGACATCTACACTCTTAGTGCTCTGTTTTAACGATCTAGGCACAAAGTTTAAAGCTCACGGTGCAAAAGCATTAAGGGTGTGTCCAAATCCACTTTTAAGGACAGAAAAATACGCTTTGCGCCGCGACGCTTGGTCTAACAGGGTTCTGCTTATTCTCTTAATGAGTTATGGGTGTGTTTTGAGAATAAACCAATCAGAGTTCATCTCCCATTCCCTTTAAAAGTCAGTTGCGTCACGTCATGGCGCATTTGTTATTTACATGGCGGACTTTATAAGTGGAAAATCTGAACGCTTCACTAGTGAAAAAAACAGCTAAACAGACCATCTGCAGAGCGAGGATAAAGAACGAGCCTCCTCCATTCAGCCTCTTTACTTTCACTTTATTTTTCTCTCTTTTTTAATGGATAAGGAAACAGTGTTGTACACTCCACTGAATAAGACATCCATTAGCCTACATAATTAATTTATGTAGCCAGAGCCCAGAACTAAATCCTATTGACCATCTCTGGAGAGATCTGAAAATGGCTGTACTGTACACTGTCGCTTCCCATCTAACCTGATAGAGCTTGAGAGGTACTGCAAAGACAGGTGTGCCAAGCTTATGGCATCATATATTTAATAAGACTTGAGGCTGTAATTGCTGCCAAAGGTGCATCAACAAAGTATTGAGCAAAGGCTGTGAATACTGATGTGCATTTTATTTATTTATTTATTTTTATTTTTTTTATAAATTTGCAACAATTTCATAAAATCTTTTTTCACATTGTCATTATGGGGTATTGTGTGTAGAATCTTGAGGAAATAAATTAATTTAATCCACATTTGGAATAAGGCTGTAACATAAAAGTGAAGCACTATGAATACTTTCCGGATGCACTGTAATTGAAATAGGCCTAGCTAGGTTATAATTTGAGAGAGGAAAAGAGTTTTAAATCTCACAAATTGACAAATAATTTTCTAAAACTTACTAATTAGTGCAATAATGACTGAGGTGGGGCAACACGCTGGCGCATTGGGTAGCACGATTGCCTCACAGCAAGAAGGTCGCTGGTTTGAACCTCTGCTGGGTCAGTTGACATTTCATTTGTTCTTAAAACAATCTGTTTAGCTGTGCCTTTATTGAATGAGCACTGTGCTACGTCCAACAGATCACACTATTATGTCTTTTCTTTTTCATTCCTTTAAAACCTGTTTTAACAAATTTCAATCT
Source organism: Danio choprae (assembly GCA_903798125.1). Classification (NCBI taxonomy): domain Eukaryota; kingdom Metazoa; phylum Chordata; class Actinopteri; order Cypriniformes; family Danionidae; genus Danio; species Danio choprae. Next base: position 12,337 of record CAIGQW010018623.1, read on the forward strand.
GTTTTTATTCTTTTTTTTAAATACTTTTTTATTCTTTGTTTTTGTTGTTTCTTTTAGTCTTGTTTATGTAAAGCACTTTGAATTGCCACTGTGCATGAAATGTTCTATACAAGTAAACTTGCCCTGCCTTGCTGGTCATGTCAAAAACCAGCCATGTTGCCATGAAAATATAAAAGTTACACATTCTAAATAACTCCCGAATAGGGCTCCGCTGAAGTATTCACAACTTACATTTGAATGGGGTTAAATGAACTATGGCTGAACAAGAGCAGGCTTCCCTCACATTTAAACATTTTTGTGACTCTCAGCCAAACATTGCTGTGGGGTGATACGCGCGCTCTCTTGCTTGTACTGGTCACGCATGCACTTTTCCAGGAGGAGTGCCCCTAAGGGGTTGATCACACTGCGCTTTATTTGTTGACAGGAAAAAAAGTGTGCGCTTTTTTTTTTTTTTTTTTTTTTTTTTTTTATGTCACTAGACAACGGCTAAATCAGCTGAGTATTGTGTGTGAGCATTGCTGTTGATATTGTAATATTTAAAAATGTTGTGATGTTAAAGTCGTACAGCTCTGGATGACTCTAAACAGCGACCACAAGTCTTTCCTTTATCTTTAAAATTTCCATAGTCATCTTAACAACACAAACACTGCTGTCACCTCAACAGAAACTCCGCCTCTGCTTTTATTTTTCTGCTCAGAGTTGACTGTTTTTCAACTGCAGCTGCACAGAGCGCAACCGCAAAAACAAGAGGTGCAGCAGGGCGCATAAGCAGCGCGTAAAACACTCACTGCCTGTAGTAAACCATTCAAAAGAAGCACCTCTCAACGCAATAAACGTGTTCGGTGTGATCAGGGCCTAAAAGGATTTCAGTTCTTAGTTATGTAAGAGAGCCGGAATCACAGAAAAAAAAAAGCAGCCGTGAAATGTGTTACCACCCAGAAGCAAGATGTTTAAAAAAGAAATATTCTTTGTTTTGTCCAAATTTTTTTATATATATATATATATATATATTTTTTTTTTTTTTATTTATTTATTTTTTTTTTTTAAGAGTCCAGCTGTTTAACAGTGTAAATAACCCTGTATGCATGAAAAAGCATTGGACCACCCCTTTTAGTGTAACTTTATGTACAATACAGGCAAGCACTGTCAGGTTCTGTTGTGTTCCATGTGCGTTTGTTATCGTCATGTGCCATATGATGTCATTTCTTTTTTTTCTGCTTCCCGCCCTTTGTGAATGTTCATTTGTATCACCTGTGTCATCCCCTGTATGTAATCAGTTTAATCACGTCCGATATATTTATACCCCTTAGTTTGTTTCATCCTTGTCCTGTATTGTAGTGTCTATGCCCAGTGTATTATCCATGCTGTCGTCAACCCATGTCCTCATTGAGTTTCCTGTTTCTTTCAGTGCCTGTGTTTGTAGTAAGTGTTTGGTAATTAGTGTTCATTTAATCTTGTGTTCTCATATCTTCATGTCCCTCAACCCGAGCGTGACAAGCACTTAAACATTATTATTATTATTTTTTTTTTTAAGTATACCAATAGCAGGCATGCAATAAATGTACTTCTGCCGTTCTGAAACAAGGCTTGCATCTTTGCTTTGTGATCTTGTGTATCTGTGATGATTATATTGTTGTCTGTGCACTGAAATAGACCGATTAAACACACTCACTACACGCATGCTGTGAAGAAAATGTGTTGTAATGTTTCGAGTGGCAGTAGGTTCACATTTTATTTCTGGTCAGTAAAATGTTGAATTGTCTTTTTCATTTTCAGCTCCTGATGTGTTTGTGTTGAGCAGCAGTGTATCTCAAGGTGAAGCTGATAGTGTCAGAGTCCAGTGTTTCTACAGGGTTAGATACAAGAGTACACAGAAACAGTGGTGCAGCATTAAAGATAAGAGGTGTTTCACGAAGAAGAAGACTGACACATCTGAGAGTTCATCAGTGCAGGTCAGAGATTATGGTAAAAGCTCCTTCACTGTGCTGATGACTGGACTGAGACTCTCTGATTCTGGATGGTATTTCTGCTCTGTTGGAGATCTGCAGGTTCCTGTTCGACTCACTGTCACTAAACCTGAACCCAAAGGTAAGATCACAAACCAGTTCAGCAGTAAAAATGATGATGCTATTACTGCCCTAAATGCCCTTGTTCTTTTCTCTACTTTCAAGTATTGACAACTCCAACAGCTACACTTGAGACAGAAATGTAAGTTTAAATGTTTTTTACCATTTAAAAGAATCAAACACATCCAAATACTTTTGTTGTCAAGTAGTTGTCAATTTATGAAAGGAGTGTTTTAATATATGTTGTAAAAACATACATGCTCTTACATTATTACTTAATGAATTTACAGCTCTTTTAAGTGTAATTACTATTGAG
>CAIGQW010018625.1:0-10312 GCA_903798125.1 Danio choprae
ACACACATATATATATATACACATACATACATACATACATACATATATATATATAATTTAAATACATTTTTAGAATTAGTAATTAGTATTTGAAATTAAACCTTTTTTACTTGTTGTATTTACCAAGAATAGAAACCACATCTGCAACCATTATTCCAATGCATTTACATCAAGAAAGGAATGTGTAAAGCATGCACAACTTATTATTTATGTCAAATGAGAGATAGAGTTTATAGTTTACCTGATATTGATATTGGCTTGATATTTAGTAGATAGTAAATGTTGATTATGGGAAATGTCACCTTAATTTCTGTTTGTCTTATACTATATTTGTCATTATTTTTAAGATTATGGACATTTATAAAACAAATAGTTGTGGAGTGACTGCTAGCCTACTGATAGCCTATTTTAAAATATAATAAGAAAATGTGGCTTACCAGTGTAACCCCCCCCCCAACTATGTACAGTGCAACTGCTGTCAGGTGTGACTTATTTTCCAGTTTAGGTTTAAAATGATAAAATAATATTTATAATTAATTTTATTTGGTCTTTATATGTTTCACCAAATGCCTTTGAATGGTTTTAGTTAACAAAAACAACACAGCTGTGCACACTGTAAGCAGCCTTTGAATGCATGTTATGACACGCTAATGCCTATGACAAATTTCTGACCTTATCAGAAGTTCTGGGTCACATTCCTGCAGTGTGTCTCTTAATACAGTATCCATCTAATGAAGAACCAGGGGAGATTTTTTCATGCTGAGGGACATCTCGAACTTATTTCCAGCTGACATGATGCACAGATGTTGTTGACAGAGTTTAACTGGTATTGAAACCACAACAGTCTCTTAAATCATCATTCAGTTGATGCCAGTCATTTGAAACCTGCGCTGTGGGACTATGATATTTCTTGCAGGCTTGTGTTGTGTTATGAAAGAGGAATGTCTGTTGGTACTAGTGGTTTACAGGATTATGAATAATTTACCGTTTTCTATCAGTGTTGTGCTGTCTCATCAAAGAGAAAGCACCTTTGGCTCTGAGTTTCAGTGAACTGTAAAACTAGTTGATTATGTTGCAGATAGTCCTTTGTACATGCCATTTTTAGCCTTAAAAGGTGACACAGATGCTGTATCTGGCATATATACCTCAACATAGAACATAGATATTTTGTCACAAATACATATACACGATATTAAATAGCATCACTACAGCAAAAAATAATATATATATACATAATTTTAATGATTATTAATACTTAAATTATCAAGTAATATTTATTTCACACTTTATTGTTATGGTTTTACATGTATAAAATTGCACACTTCCACTATTTTGCATTAGCATTGCTTTGCCTTAAGCCCTATAAAATCCTGTATATACTCATTGTACTGTCATTGAAAATATTTAAAGGCTTGATCAGACCAAGTCAGATGCCTATATAAGATATTAGTATCCACACCAATGCTCAATAAAATTCTGTTTAAATTTGCCACTTTAAAGCATCTAAATCTTATATAGTTTTTAGCATTGGTGAGCTGTGGTGGAAAACAAACACTTTTTGTCTTTATAACTCATCCCTTTACAGAAAAACCACATGACGGTCAATGTATTATTCAAATTATTAATTTGAACATTTTCCAAAACCACAAGTTTAAAGTGTGTTCCACTTGTGATTCACATGTGATTTTAACAGAGAGTTTCAACATAGGCTCGTTAGAAATTTGTGCGTCAGCCTACAGTTTTGTAAAACATTCCTAAAAATACATTTGACTGCAGTTTCTAGGTAAAATGAATACTATGGTGCAGTATGCCATCAATTTTGTTCCTTTTTACACTAATGATATTTACAGGAGAATATTATCGATGAATAAAGGATTGTTTTCTTACAGTTCTTTGCACAACACCAAATAAATACCACAAAACAAATACGTTTACCTCACCGAACCATTTGCATATGGACAACTTTTTGTGGTGTGGTCAGTTTCCTCGGTAGCTCACTTTATGATTTTGTGCTTTTGATGTAGAGCACTCGAGTTTGAGTCTGGTGAAGTATGGTTGCAAAAAAAAAGATAAAATCCAGGTAAACCTGTGTGGTCACAATACACTTTTCTCTTATGCACTGAAAAAAATAATTCAAAGATGATTCCTTGGATTTACAATTTTTTTTTTAATTAAGTGATTGTAAACAATTTATTTGGGCTCAATTTATTCATTCATTCATTTTCTTTTCAGCTTAGTCCCTTTAATAGTCAGGGGTCGCCACAGCGGAATGAACCGCCAACTTATCCAGCATATGTTTTACCTAGCGGATGCCCTTCCAGCTGCAACCCATCACTGGGAAACATACACACTCATTCACACACATACATACACTACGGACAATTTAGCCTACCTAATTCACCTATAGCGCATGTCTTTGGACTTGTGGGGGAAACCGGAGCACCCGGAGGAAACATTACTAAATTTTATTTGTTTGTTTGTTTAAATTCAACCAATATAAATTTTTTGCAACAATTTTGCAGAATATGTTTTTTCAGCTTTTGAAAACACTATTTGTCTTGTTTATTTAAGGGTTTCGTTCAGTGGTTCGCTTGGTAATCTGTATGACAAATCCCGCCTTCTTGTGGACGTGTACAAGAAGGACATGTATCTGAAATGTACAACAAAACTTAGCCTAAGTAACTTGTTTTACATTTCAATTGTAGACTGATTACATCTGTAGGCTGATGCACATATTTCCAATGAGCCTGGGCTGGAGAGTTTTCTCATCTAAAAAAAACAACCAAATAGATTGCTTGTGCAAGCAGCTTAATACAACATTTCAAAGTTAAGTGGCGTCATGTTGACATAAAAATAAAACAGCGTATTGTGATGAAATTGCGTATGACTGGCATAACTAATCAAAATACAGGATAATTTACACATATTGTGTGTGTGAATATTATAGACAGTAACTTTCCCACTATTTTTTCTGTCTTCCTATTTCATACATATGCCAATGCTTTTGAACATGATTTACAGTCTGTTCAAGGCATACATTTCATCAACGCATGTGTTCTATTGAATCGAACCCATAATTGTTGTACTACTACCAGTCGAGTTACTCAATCCCTGAATTTTAGCATTATTGAAAGTGCACAGGGCGGCGCTGTGGCGCAGTGGATAGCGCTGCCGCCTCACAGCAAGAAGGTCGCTGGTTCGAGCCTCGGCTGAGTCAGTTGGCATTTCTGTGTGGAGTTTACATGTTCTCTCCGTGTTGGCGTGGGTTTCCTCCGGGTGCTCCGGTTTCCCCCACAAGTCCAAAGACATGCGCTATAGGTGAATTGGGTAAGCTAAATTGTCTGTAGTGTATGTGTGTGAATGAGTGTGTATGAGTGTTTCTTAGTGATAGGTTGCAGCTGGAAGGGCATCCGCTGCGTAAAAGATATGCTGGATAAGTTGGCAGTTCATTCTGCTGTGGTGACCCCTGATTAATAAAGGGACTAAGCCGAAAAGAAAATGAATGAATGAACGAAAGTGCACAATGCGTTACGGCTTACATAAAAATGACAAACAACCCATCCGGCTGTTTACGTTGGAGAGCATGTTGGTCTCTCTTATGAGGCTCATGTGGTTTTTTTGTAAGAGATATTGTTTGCGCCACTGTGTCTTTGTACAGAATTCGGTTCCAGCACAGATGTACTATATGAGAGCAGCTTTACTCACCTGTGAATAGACGCCTTCAGCCTCTCAATGCATGAGTAACACAAAATAACTTCATTTCTCTGAGTCACTCTCACTTTTCAAAAATAGCAAAAGTCAACGTCTCTGGTGTCTTTTCATAACTAAAGCATTGATCCCCTTTCTCCCACTGTCTGACAAGCTTGTCTTTTCATGCCGTTTGGTGTTAGCGATGCACTATAGCGATTGACAAGCCTCAAAGTTACATTGATATGCTTTTTTTTGCGAGTATTGTCAGAATTTATAAGCCCAGATGAGTCTAGATCGGTTGCAAAAAGAAAACTCAGCAGCTCACAGCCTTGAAGGGCAGTTAAAAGAAGGAGCTGTGAGAAGGAATAAATTTCCCTCAATCCTTTGATTTTGCAGTTGCTCTGACAGCCGCACAATCCCCTTCAATTAAAACTGCATCTAGGAGTGTATACGCGAGCTGCGAGGTGTTTGTTTTTTAGGCTTGCATCTGTGCTTTGTGTTTTTACTAACTCTCTTTCCACTCCTCATTCATTTTAACCCTTTTCTCTATTTTCCTCCTTTTTTCTTTTGTTTTGTATTCTCTTATGCTATCCTCTCTACTCCTGCACTGGTCCTCTTTTAGTACAAGAAGCGGAACAGGAAGACGTTAAAGCCGTAGCAGAGGTTCAGGCTCCTCGCTCGGCTAAAAAATCCAAGCCGCCTACCTCCACTCCTCAGACTGGCAGCGCCAAGAAGGAGAAAAAGGGCAAGCACAAAGGTCAGCTGAGCAGCCTGTTGAGTGTCAGGCCCAGCATGTGCACGAAAATCTGTGTGTGAGTTTGTGTTTACGAGTGTGTGTGTATGTGACATTTGTGTCATCCAGTGATTCAGTTTGTGTCGTGATCAGCAGTGCTGTATGGTGAAAAAAGATTGAGGATGTTCATATGCATCATGACAGCATTGTTTATTAAGAATTGTGGGCCCGGTAAGATTTCTTTTTGGTAAATTTTTACAATAAGGTCATATTAGTTTTATGAACATTTTTATAGCTTATATTAGTCTTTGTTAATTATAGTTCATTTACATGTTAATTCACAGTGCATTAACTGATGTTGCATTTCAAACGTGCATTAGTCAATGCTGAGTTTAATAAATTCTGTAAATGTATTATTCATTGCTAGTTCATGTCGACAAATGTTAACTCATGTGAAGAGTTTCTTATTAGTGATTAACAGTTTTATTGATTCGTAAGCAAAATACAGAATAGAATACAGTATCTCGGTGTACAGAATCAAACTTTTACCCTGTTAACAAACCCAAACAAACTAGTTCCCAACCAAGGCATTGCAATCACAACTTGGCTATCATTAAATACGATTAAATTAAGTGTTTCTTGTTAATAATTATATATTTTGTTTGAAGAAATTAATATTTTAATTCAGCAAGGATGCATTAATCAAAAGTGACAGTAAAAATATATATATTTCAAATAAGTCTCTGTTCATAGTTTAAATTGTAAATGTTTATTGAGCATAATAGAGGGACTTTGAAAGATTTTGTAACATTGAAAACATTTTATGTTTATTTAAATATAAACGTTATTTTGTAGTAATACTGTAGTCTATATTTACTATTTTCAACAGTTTTTTTTAATTAAATAAATTACTTGTAATATAACAATCTTACTGACCCAAACATTTTAACATTTAGACATTTAGAGGTTTTTTTTTTTTTTATACATTGAATTTAGTACTCAAGTTTCAATGCATACATAAATTAAAAGTCAGTAGGGTTATTTGGACTCACTGACTTTTAAAATACGTGTCTTATTGTGTCCCAAAGAAGAATTACAGTCAAATCGTTTTGATTTTATTCAAATTAGAAGAAAGCAAACTAATAAAAAGCACAGCATTCAAGTCACAAAGCAGCTGGTGTAATTGTCGTCTCTCGTGTGGTGTGTAATTGCTTAAACTACCACTGTTATATACAATCTTCTAATGTCTTCATCTTCTCCATACTGTGTTTTTGTATTTCATTCCCCTTCATGTAAATTAGTCTCCCAGTGTTGAGGATTTTTCAGCACTTTCTCTGTCAAAGGCAGCATGGCACAACATGTTAATGAACACATCCCTCTGAAGGGACACCAAACTGCTGCCAGTCTTTTCTCAAGAAAAAAAAAAGAAGCTGCTTATAGAAGCAACTGCTGTCCATCAGCCAAAAGCAGTGCTGAAATGACCAACTGCAGCCTTCATCAATACAAGACACAAACGTTCATGAAACAGACAAAAGCTTTCTCTCTATAAGGCCCTGGATATTACATACATAGGCTTGGTCCATCAAGCGGTGGCAGTGGTGATGCTTTTAGCTCACCCTCAGCACCGTTATGACTCACACAAGGGAGCATTTGGATTTTCTGGGGGAGAATGCTTTTTTATTTGCTGAAAGAATGACTTTTATTCGAGCAGCTGACTTTGCTACACTTTTAGAAAGAAAGGCACAAAGGCTGTCACTGGGCAGCTACCTTTCCAAAATACCAGCAGCTGGGCTTGACAAAAGCGTACTACTAAAAATACAGTAACAGCATTTTAGGTTTTACACATTTGACTTGCATTTACATTAAAAACACACATGACACTAAAGTAAAGCTATGCAAACGTAGAAATACTGTATATAAAATAAAATAAAAAATATATACATGTAATTCTGTAGCTATAATTTAATTATATTTATTGTAAACTTACATAATGTAGGGTTAAGATAGATTACTGTTATCCATAGTATATAGTAAGGAAACTTTTTTTACTCTGTTTTACTAGAGCTGTGGTGAAAAATCAATTCTGAGATTTCTGAGAAAACGCATCACTATTCTCTGTTGAATAGATTCTGATCTTCATTTTTAACAGCAGATGACGCTCTAGGATAATTTTTTACTGTACATTCAAACGCTCAAGAGGAAAAGTGCGTGTGTGTTCGGCTGAGTCATGTACAGTAAAGGCTCATTTACACCAAACATGTAATTGCTTCTAAAAATGCGAGATGCAACAACGAGTAATGGCTTTAAAAAAAGCACAGCATAAAGCATGAGGGTAGTTGCCCTGCCTCCGAGTTCTTCTGATTATTCAACTGCTTTGGAACTGACATTGATGAGCAGCGCTGCATGTAATAATTGAAGTTTTATTACCTTGACATGGGATCTAAAAAAGCGATGCGCTCATGTGGAAGGTGCTTCAAAAAACATGAGACACAAACGTAATAGTCATGCATGTCCTTCAAGCATTTGTTTACATTGAAAAACAAATCTAAACAGCTCAGGTTGTCAAAAGTATCATGTTCGTTACCAATCGGTATTTAAATTTATTTTTAAATGTTTTTATTATTTTAAAAACACAGATACATGGACGTTGATCAGCTGGTCTGTCTATGAGCTGACATACGAGTGATCCGTTAATAAAGTGTGAGTTTGAAACACTCCACTGTCTATGTATCTGTGTTTGCACGGTTCAGAGTGGTGAACCGGTGACCTTCACGGCCAATCCCAGGCATTTCTGTTGAGCATGTGAACACTATTGGTAGTCAGCGGTGTTTAAGAACGTGCTCAACAAATTTGCATTTTTTAAATTTCCATACTGATTGGTACCAAACTTAATACTTTTGACAACTCTACAGCTCACTATGAACACTCTTGTAATTTATTTAAACTTTTCCCAACTATATTAATGATTATTTTAGGTTCAAGTGGTATTTGTAGGGAAATGGATGCAAGCAGAGTCCAGCTGTTTATAAAGCATACAGCACCTTCTGCTGTTAAAAACTAAACCCACAATCTTTTCAAGAGAAAATATCGATGCATTTTTCTCAGAAGCGATGCAGAATCAATTTCTCAAGCCTTTTTTCCACCACAGCTCTATCTTTTTCCATTAAAATCACAATTTTCTTTTACAGTGCAGTGTTCTCTGAGGAAATGTTTATCATTGAATTTAGTGTGTTAGTTTGTATTCTGAGTGAATATGTTTGCATGTTTACAGTTAGCATCATCATTGAGGTTTAAGCTGAATTTGGTTTTATCTCACTGATTTAATATGGCTAAAATGAATGGTGGTCAACAGAAGAAAGCCTTGTTTGCCTTTCAATTAGACGATCCTACAGTATACGCGTGTCACATCACATGAAAACTATAAACAGATTATTCGAGGGATGATAGGCAACCACAGAAGTTAACAACACAATGGTTCCCTTGACAAAAAGCCAATAGGAATTTTCCAATTGCTTTTGGATTATTTCAGAGAAAAAACTAAATGGATGATTCTTTAATTTTAGTTTACAGACATACTGATGTATTTTGGTCAGAAAAAATAACTCAATCCAACTGAATGGATTTTGATATACCAACAACAGCAAAAACCTTAGAAGTATAGATTTTTTTTGCAGCTCACAACCATTTCTGCACCTGCTGCTCTTGTTAATATGAGGCTGCTCCTTGTCTGTGTCTGCGACAGTAAAACATCATTATCTTCCTGCACTCGTGAAGAAGCCCTCGACACAGGTCATAGACATTTATATGTGACAAAACCAACAAATGGGTTGTTGACGTGATGCTGCATTTTCACTGTCACACATGACAAAAATAAATATAATTAGAATGGTCATCATTTAAAATACACTAAATGGTTAAACTTTTCTTTGTCCTCAATGGACCTCTTGTTATAAAAACTGCTGTATTATTACATTTTTAATTGAGCCAAATCTCAAAACAGTGTCAGGTGTGACTGTCTCAAGAATAGTTTACAGTAATTACGGCTTTTCCTAAATTAAAAAGAAAACTGTAATCATTTTAAATACCTCAGGCCTTATTTTACATGTGGCTATTTTGGTAAATTTTTTATCCATATATTTCTAAAAACATAGGAAGTTTATACGCTTTGTTACTAAAAACCATGTCCTCTGGATTGACACTATGATAATTTTAGATTGGCAATTCCACAGAAGCTTTAATTAGTTGAATCATGTGCCTGAAGCTCCCTATGAAGCCCGATGTGCACCTGTTTTTGTTTTAGAATTCTGTTTAGAGTTCTGTTGCCATTTGGTGTGACATCCCATTTATTGAAAATGTCCAACAAGCCTGACAAGACATGGAGAAAAAAAATATTATTCATAATTTCAGTAAATTCATTAATTGCACTAATGCTGTTTGTATATTATTAAGAGTTCTTCATTTTTGATATGTCACACAATGGGACTTCAGGGTACACTTCAGTTAAAATATAAAAAAATACATAAAAGAATTGTTAAAGTTGTGGTGGCGCAGTGGGTAGCACAGTCGCCTCACAGCTAGAAGGTCGCTGGCTCGAGCCTCGGCTGGGTCAGTTGGCATTTCTGTGTGGAGTTTGCATGTTCTCCCCGTGTTCGCGTGGGTTTCCTACGGGTGCTCTGGTTTCCCCCACAAATCCAAAGACATAAGCTAAATTGTCTGTAGTGTATGTGTGTGAATGAGTGTGTATGGATGTTTCCCAGTGATGGGTTGCGGCTGGAAGGGCATCCGCCGCGTAAAACATATGCTGGATAAGTTGGCGGTACATTCCGCTGTGATCCCAGATTAATAAAGGGACTAAGCCAAAAAGAAAATGAATAAATGAATGAATGAATTGTTAACGTTAGTGACGCTTTATATTTTCTCAAACATTAGATTTAAAAGTACATAAATATAAAATGTTGTTCTTAATTTATTTTTATTGTTCATTGTTTATTTTTATAGTTTTGTCAACTACCCACATAAAGATCTGTGACTCACAAATGATGATATCAAATCAGGCTATTACTAGAGCCAAAGGTTTGAAAGTATAAGCTGATATATTTAAGCTTTGAAAGCTGTTCTTGATTGACTGATCAGTGTTTTCTGTTCTTTCTATTACTTACCTTGTTAAGCAGCCCCATTACTGATCAATGACGATCACAGTCTAAATGCAATACTGATTATTGTGCAATCACAAGCACTAATGCCTGTCGGCCATCTAGTCAGAGCTAATTCTAAAACATTGTTCAGTAGACAAATCTCTCTAGGGGGGTGGGGTGGGGGGGGGGGGTGCGAAGGGTCTCTGTAACAATAATGACTTGATTTGGCCTGGTTAGATGCATGGATGACTGGATGGGTGGGAGCTGTAATCGGGACATGTTGCATGTTGCTGTGCTTGACTGGGACAACATGTTTTTTGTCTGATAGTGACTAATTTAATGAAATACAAAACCCAGGCTGACATAAGAGCATCTATAAATAGATGACAGCAAATTCTTGAAACCCCAAGGGCACTTGAAAGCGTCAGCACACGCAAAGTTCACTTTGAAGGTTATATATTGCATACTCCTTTTACTTGATCAGAAATACAGTAATACTGGGAAATAGTGTTGCAGTTAAAAGTGACTGCAGTTTAAAAATATGGCAAAGCTGATTTTCGACATCCACTACTCCAGCAACAATATATATTCATTCATTCATTTTCATTTCGGCTTAGTCCCTTTATTGATCTGGGGTCGCCACAGCGGAATGAACCGCCAACTTATCCAGCATATGTTTTACGCAGCGGATGCCCTTCCAGCTGCAACCCATCTCTGGGAAACATCCATACACACCCATTCACACTCATACACT
>CAIGQW010018627.1:0-10711 GCA_903798125.1 Danio choprae
ACAGAGATGACTAAGTCTTTAAGTTTAATGACTTTAAGTCTTTAATTTACCATTTAAGCTGAAAAAAAATAGTATGTACTGTAATCATGGCAAAGATAAGAAACATTAGATATTAGAAATTGTTTAAAAATGTGTTGAAAAACTCTAAAACAGCACTTGTTTGAAAATTAATACATATTTTAAAGGAGGGGCTAATAATTTTGTTCTCAGCTGTATGTTAAGATCATATTTGAATACAATGTGTACTTTCTATGCAACACACAACATGTGTGCAAACATTGTTTGATTATGTTTGAATTAAGCATCAATTATAATAGTATTAAAATAGCATCAATAACTTGTATTAGGCTAATATTAACACATATGTTTAGTAAATTTTATCACATATTCATTATGATGTGGTATAAAATAAATGTAATGAGGTTAAGAGACTATTAAATACAACACAGGCTCATTGGGAAAACGTACCCTGGTGTGCATTTTTGACAACCAACAAATATGTTCCCATGGGTACATATTGCTGCATCTTGTGTTTAGAACTCAACGCTACAGGGCGAAAGCACTGACCACTTACATAAGTATGACCGGCTTTTTCAGCATGACCAGTTTGCTCAGTAGCTTGCTACGTATGGCACTGGACATGGGAGACGGGAGCAGAGCAGAACAGGGTGTGAGTCCAATGTATGACAGTTCGACAAATACGGTAAAATATAACGGAAACCAAAAAAGCACGTTGTCGGGATGGCTTTTAAAAACACTATCAGTTGGGTTTAGGGAAGGGGGTCGTATTTATGAGCACTTATTTCCAATGAGCCTGGGTTGATTAAATATGATTTATTTTCATTGTAAAAAGGTTTTATTAAAATGTCTACAAACTCATACAACTAATCTGAGATCAGGTAAAAATTATGAACCTGTTCAGGGATTCACCACTAGGGGGCGATCTAAGCCATGACTCGTGTTGGTTTTTGGTATTACTCAGATCACGTGAATTGAGAATCATTCAATTTTCGAAACTTTTCAAAAGATGTTGTAAGAAAGCCCCATTTACTGAAAACACGTGACCATGCTAATTTTAAAATGCACTAGAATGCGTCTCAGAATTATAAACGCTAATTTACAGTGTCTTGTTCAGTTTTACAGGTGTTTCCTCATCTTGATTCACTGCAAACACAGCTCTCTAGAGAACGGTCAGTCATCTATGCCTTCAAGAACTACAGGCATTCAGCTCAATCGAAGGCCTTACAGCAACCCAGTGGCTGACGACGCACCTCCTTCCATTGGTCTCCAAAATGATTGCAGCACTCCTGTCTCTGGCTAAACCAGTCCACACAGCTTCACCTTTCCCGAATGATGACCTGACAGAAGTCATCTGTGTAGTGTTGTGGAGTGCCTACCAATCAAAAGCTGAAAATCAGAACTGTAGCAAAGTGATCTCTATCTCGTCTATGTGAAGACAAACTGTTGTCAGACATAAAATGCACCATTTCTGTCTGTATTTGTATGTGACTTGTCGATGTAAATGTTAACGGCCAAGAAAGGTGCATACAGCCACTGGTGAATTGTTGTTAAAGTGGATGTTTAGGTCACATGTTTATTCATTGCTTATGAATGTGCTTGCACTCATGTTGTATGTAAGTTCCCAATCCTTTTAAGGCCAGATCTGGATATGACGTTAAACAAAGCTTTAAAGGAAAGTGCTCTGGAAAAAATCCTTCACCCATGACTGCTTTGTATTCTTTCTGTACAGTCTTCCTAATCTCGCCATTAACTGATGGAGATCAAGCATGGCGACAGGGGAACCATTAGTCACAGCAGCGCTTCAGACAGCATTTCCAAACTTGGTAACTATATTAAAAGAATCATTCAACCAAAAATGAAAGTTGTGTCATTTACTTACCCTAACGTCATTTCAAACTCAAATTTCATGAGTGTTCCTACCAGTTTTGGTGAAAAACTCCAAAATTGTGACAGATTTGACTGCTATCTTGTGCTTTTTTATTGTGAGTGTTTTGGTGAATGGACCAAACATATCCCTCCATCACCAATTTTCCTCTGCACACATTACATTTCAGAACAAATCAGCACTAAACATGTCCAATGTTTGTCAAAAAGACAAACCTGGACCTGAAGGCATTAGATCTCCTTTGTTTTGTTTTCTAATTGGACATTTGTCAAGGGATTCAACCAAGATTGGCTTACAAAAATAAGTGTGAAAAACTCCTCTGAGAAGCGCCCATTTAATTGTGTTCCCTTAAGAAGAAAGTGAGTCTGTGACATGAGGCTGTATTAAAGGATGGCCGCTTCTTTTGTAGCTCCTTATGTTAAAGCAGCACTGAGCAAATAATTTTGATATTTGAAAGCACCAAAACAAACATGCAACCCAGACCCATTCTGATTACGTCACCATATATACACACATTTCTGGAGAGCGACAAATATGTCCCAGAAGCTACGTTTTTTTGCAGTTTTTGTTTTCGCTAATCTGCCAGAGGCCGCTGTGTATGCTTTTTGAGACCTCAACTTTCTCTCACGAGTGCCATTCGCGCCTGCTCTTCTCGAGTAAATTCACCAGAGGCCGCTGTTGACTGACTGACAGACTGATCGACCCAACCGCCTCCTTCCCTAAAACCAACCCAGTGTTTTAAAAAGCACAGATTGACCCGCCTACCCACTTTGCTAAACCCAACCGCAGTGTTTTCAAAAGCCATCCAGAAAAAGAAAAGCCCTCAAGGCAGCGAGTTTTCAGATTTTACCACATTCTCACCCTGTTTAATTGTTTATTTTATGGTTTCTGTTTTTGTCTTACCTGCTTTCTGGAACCGCTCTTCACCGGACTGGAACCCTGTCGTTGTGGTCAACTCTGCTCTGTGTCTTAAGTTTGCCGACATACATTGCGAGCTACTGGACAAACTGGTAACAGTGGAAAAACCGTCCATACGGAGGTATGAGGTCAGCTGGTAAGCGAGAAAAGGAACGGCGTCATACTGCCCCATAGCATTCCTTTTAAAGATGAAATGCAGCCATACGTTCCTCTGGCTACACAATTCGCGATCTCCAGAAATGTATATATAGGGCTACGTTTTCAGAATGAGCCTATGTTGCAACCATGCCCATTTCCCAACAGGATCCTTCCCTTTTTTTAATATATCTTCTTACTGCTGATTGACACTGGTGTCAAAAGTGTTTTTCAGAGGTTTGTAAGGGATTTCACCATTTACAGGGGAAAGTCTGGGATTTTATTGCCATCCGAATCCAGAATGTCAGTATTTGTCTGTCACAGATTAAAATCCCTTGCCAAATTACCGGTGAAATTACCGCTGAAAGGTTGATGTGACTTTTCAGTTTCATAAGGTTCCTTTTACAGAATTGATAATGTAAGTGAATTAAAATATAATCTGTTGAATAGACTTAAGCATTCATTTAGTTGCTCAAGCGTAAAAAAAAAAAATGAAAGGCCTATTTAACAGCGTCCATCACAAGCTTGATAAAAAAAAAAAAACTGTGGTCAAATAAATGTACATATTTTAAAGACATGCCATGGAACAATGGAATTTAATGCAGTGATTCTTGTCTGGTCTGAGACCCACTTTACATCATATATCAATCAAACAGGCAGTGAAGATAATTAAATTTAAAGAAAACAGATCTTAAACGCTGCAACTTTATAATGGCATGACTGTTCAAAGGAAGCGCCCGAGCTGGCTTACTGGAAATTAAAAGTCCCTGTGCATATACTCCATTGCCATCAGAATGAAGCTTTCCTGCACCTTTAAAATATGAAATGAACTTTCAAAGCAAAGGACAAAACAAAGTGTGTGTGTGTGTGTGTGTGTGTGTGTGTGTGTGTGTGTGTGTGTGTGTGTGTGTGTGTGTGTGTGTGTGTGTGTGTGTGTGTGTGTGTGTGTGTGTGTGTGTGTGTGTGTGTGTGTGGCTCTATGCAGCCATGGGCACTGTCACTGTACAGCCACTGGCCTACGGCAAGGTAAATATTCTCTACCAATTTGATGGAGTTTGCTTTTTCCACACGAGCTGCCTTCCTGATTGAAATAATCATTTCATGCACCTGAACGGGCATCTATCAAAGTGATGTTACCTAGTAACTAATTTCAACATTTGCGCACACACACACACACACACACACACACACACACACACACACTCAGCAGTCAGTCAGAATTGAATTCAAGAGGGACAGCGAACACAAACAGACCTGATTATCATTTGTCGGCAGATATGCTAAAGACGTAAAGCAGAAGCAGAGAAATATTTGATCCTGCTTAAATTAGGGCCAGATATGTGCGTCAACTGCACAGCATGGCAAATCTCTCGAAAATTACGGTCGCAACATGTGGCACAACAATTTTCCTCCACGCGAGGATCAAAAAAGAGGATAGATTGAGCGGTTTGTTTTGCAAATGTGATCGACGAAGTGACTCACCTATAAATCCGGAGGAAGGGGGGTTCGGTTGAATGTTCTCCTCTGTGATGCTCTGCACGATATCCCAAAGTTTCCAGATAAAAGATGGATGCAGAATATAAAAAGGCTGCTCCGGAAAGGCCATTCTGTGAGTTATGTATGGAGTAAACAGGTCATAATCAGGATGCAGGAACCACTGTGGAAATAGGGGAAAAGTGGAACACTTACTGAATATTATTTTACTCTTTTTTTTAATAAGGTTCCATATTTTATGTGAGCTAATGTATTTAATAACATAATCTCATAAAGCATTTAATACTTGTAGTACTAAAGCATTAGTAATACAAAGCTGTGCTGGTTAACATTATTTAACGCACTGGGAGTTAATAAGAACTAAATGTAGGACTTTATTTTCATCAACTAATGTTAACTAAGATGAATAAATACTGTAGTAAATGTATTGTTCATTGTTTATTATTGTTAGTAAATATAATGGAATCTAAGTGTAAAGTTTGCAAAAGATTGTGCGATGCTGAAGGAAGTAATTGTTCACCATTAGTTCATGTTAACCAATGCATTAACTACTGTAACATTAATGTATGTTTAGTTAACATTATCAGCGATTAATGGATGTGGTGTTAATCGTTATTTCATGTTAACTAGCGCACTAACTGGTATGAACTAATACAACCTTACTGTAAAGTGTCAACATAAAAACTAACCCTATCCACATCCAGAAATGGATTAAAAGAAATGTTCAAATACATCTACATGAATTAGATTAAAATTAATAATAAGCATTTGTAACACCTTAGCTTAAGTCACAATTCATGCTATTAACCACTGGCATATCACCTTCCTGTTATTGAGATATTAACATTTTTTTTAAGTAGTTAAAGGTATGATCTTAACCCTAATACTACCCAAAACCTAAACCCAACTTCTATCTTACTAACTATCAATAGGAAGCTAATTAGTATTTTTATGAGCAAATAGTCTTAGTTAATGGTTTGTTAATAGTGTGAATTAACATAGTGTTACCTACATATTATTCATTCATTCATTCATTCATTTAGAATGAGCCGACAACTATTCCAGCATAAGTTTTATGCAGCGGTTGCCCTTCCAGTCGGAACCCATTACTGCGAAACACCCATACACTCTCACATTCACACACACACTCATAGACTACGACCAATTTAGTTAATCCAATTCACTTATAGCACATGTGTTTGGACTGTGGAAACCGGACCATGAGAAATGCCAACTGGCCCAGCTGGGACTTGAACCAGCCACCTTCTTGGTGTAAGGCGACAGTACTAACCACTGAGCAACCATGCTGCCAATATTTAATTAAAGTATGTAAAATAAATAAATTCAGTACTTGGGTAGGACAAAAATATGTAACTAAAAAGAAACTACACAATTTCTAATATTTTAGACAAACTATGCTGCTAACATTTTAGGATGGGACTCCTTGCATGAGGTTAAATGCATTTGAGGGTCAATGAAATCAGACTGAAAACCCTTGCTACAAGAGGATAATCATTAAATGCCTAAAAAAAAAAATAAAAAATAAAAAAAAATCACTATTGTAGTCACAGCCTTTCATTCATTTCAAAAGAAATAAAAACGATCAGGCATTCTGCTAGCATCCACTTCTTACGAATTCATTCTCAGTCAGTGAAGCGTAAATCCTAGCTCTAATCAATGTAAATAATTCATCCTCCGTCACTGAATGTCACCTTTATACCCCCAAAATCTGCCATACCATATATATATGTACTGTAAAAAAATGTGTATGTTAGCGGTTTTCCATATTTTGTGATTCATATTTTTTTACCCTATTTATTTTTGCTTTTGAATCGTATTATTCACATATTTTTATTAACATATTTAATAGTTTAAAGTGATATATTGTATGGGTTGGCGTTGTATATTATGATAGAAAAACCTTGTAATAAGCTGCCAGTAAATGCCTTAACACTTCTTCTAACAGATACTTTCTGATATGATTTTCATACCTTGTGCAGGTCAATGTTATAAGGAGCCGGGTCCCAGGCTACCAGGGTGATGTTCTTATAGAGCAAACTGTTGCCGAATCTGTATTTTGGGTTTGCTAGAATCTGACAAAAGCAAAAAAAATATATATATAATTAATAATAACAATGCATCTTCATTTAGGGAGTGTGACAGATGGCGAAGGTTTGTGTCTCTGTGCATTAATGCAAATGACCCTCACCTGAGAGTTCATGATCCGAATGGTTGTCTTGCTCCCCACGTCTCTCTCGTAGCCCTCAGAGGGAGCAGCGTTGAAACGCAGAACTGCATCGTGGGAATCTATCATAACAAAAACAACAGTCAATCACGAGAGCCTGGAAGAAAAGCAAGCATGCTGACCTTTTTAGACATTGAGGATCTCGTCACAGTTGTTTTTCATGCTTTGTATGGTTTCAAAGCAAAATGTTAACAGTCAAGGCAGCACTTTAGAATTCTGAGTGGGTTTGCGATATATTAAGTTTTAATGCATTATTATTATTATTTTGTATCTGTTTCATGTAGAAAAACTGATAGGGATCAAGTTTTTAAAATAAAAATGTTTTATAAACACTCACACACACACACAAACATGTAAATAAGAACATAGGAATATCCATCACACTGTAATTTGTAACCTTTTTATTTAGTGGCAATTGGCTCATTTGTACATTTTATTACAATTTGCTCATCCTCAAAGCGTACATTGTCACTTAAACTAAATTGTATGAATCTTTAGGAATTAGGCACTTTTCCGACAATACATAAAATAGTTTTGTTTCCTAGTGAGATTGGGCTGGAATAACTCGATTTTGACCGAACGCCAGGCGTCAGATGTGATCCTATAATTCCAAGGTGACAAAATGATTAAGAAACATGCATAATGATCACACAATCGTTTTCATCAATATTCATCAGTGTTGCTCTGACATTGATAAGTGCCATCATCTGTCATACACTTTAATATTTAAAACTTTGGAGATGATTAACATTCACAAACAGCTACAGTACTGTACACACTTGATGCAAGGTAATAGTCTGAAAAATAAATTGCTTTAAGAAGCTATACATAATAACAAGATGAAGAAGAAGAAGAAGAAGATGAAAAGAAAGAGAAAACGAAGAAAAAGAAAAAAGAAAAAGAAAAAAGGAGAAAAAGAAAAAAAGGAAAAAGAAGAAAAAGAAAAAAAGAAGAAAAAGAAAAAAAGGAAAAAGAAGAAAAAGAAAAAAAGAAGAAAAAGAAAAGAAAAAAAAGAAAAGAAAAGAAAAAGAAGAAGACACTATTTGGTCTGTCTACTTCCTGTCTAATTTACTGTTAAAATTTAATTAAATTAACTTAAATTAAATTAATTAAATTACTGTTTACATGTAATTTCCTTATAAACGTCAATCAAATTTACTAGCAACTGTCTGATTTTTTGGTTTGTATTATTATTATTATTATTATTATTATTATTATTAATAATATATATTTTTATTTTATTTTATAACACCTAAACACAAAACTGTCACGAAGAAGAAGACAAATATTTGTGCAACTGAACATTTGGCATAAAATCAGGATCGTTGGGGCTACAACAATACTCTAAATATAATATTTTATAACCGTTTTTTCCCCCAGTTGATTTAAAAATGAATTAATTATTTTTTTTTTTATTATTTTAAAACAATAGTTGACCCAAAACTGAAAATTCACTTACTATTCCAGTAGCCTCAAGTGGTTCCAAACCTTTATGAGTTTCTTTCTTCAGTACACAAAAGAAGATATTTTTTAAGAAGACAAATCGTGTGCTCAATAGTCTGCCCTTGTGTGTTCAACAGAAGAAGAAAACACTGAAACAGGTTTGTGACAAGTGAAGAGTGACTAAAGGATGTCATCATTTTCAGTTTTGCGTGAACTTTCGCCTGAATGAATGAATGGCTTCCTCTAGTGTTGCAGCATAATGTTTACAACATTACACATCTAACAGACAGGATTCAGATGTACAAGAATCTTTAGAACAGTACAGCAGGTTAGATATTTTACTTTGCTAATTTCCCTCATAAACCGAGCAATTCCTTATTCAGTGACACAAAAAAAATCTGTCTACTGTGCGTTATGACCATCTTCAACAAATCACACGTGCAAGACAGACAACCACCACTAGAGGGCAGCAAAAGACAAAACATCCACCAACTGTGAAGGTTTTAATCCAGACTCACTTCTCGCACTCTCGGTTCACTGGAAATGTAAGTAAAAATCAAACAAAACACTGAAAACACGCATGTCTATTTGAAGTTTACTAAACCTATTTCCCATTTTCCAAAACTGATAAACGGCAAATCCTAAAAACTTCCACATATAGACAAAAGCATGTAAACAGACTGCAGAGCTTTAAGCAGGAGAGCTTTCGTTTTTCTTTTCTTTTTTTGACAATGAGACAGAGCAAAGCTATTCAAGGGCTTCTGGAGGACAGAGAACGCTGCTCACTAATGCTTATCTGTCATTGGCTGTCAGCTCCTGTATTCATGTTCCAGCACATTCAACAATTAGGCCTTGTGCCTCAATGTTTCTGTTCAAAAGCAGACCAAATCAAGGACTAACAAGGAGGGGAAAATAGAGGGATGATTGAATGAGGGAGTGAATGTGAGAGAGAGAGAGAGAGAGAGAGAGAGAGAAGGAAAAAGTAAGTATTGAAACGAGCAAAAGTGGCTGTTTGGCAAGTAAACAAAAATTGAGAAACTTTTACACAAACTGTAACTTCAAGGTAAGATTTTGAATGCAAGAAAACAAAACACCTTTAGCAAGCTCCATATACATTCATTCATTTATTCATTTTCTTTTCGGCTTAGTCCCTTTATTAATCTGGGGTCGCCACAGCGGAATGAACCGCCAACTTATGCAGCATATGTTTTACGCAGCGGATGCCCTTCCAGCTGCAGCCCATCACTGGGAAACGTCCACACACACTCATTCACACACATACACTACGGACAATTCAGCTTACCCAATCCACCTGTACCGCATGTCTTTGGACTTGTGGGGGAAACCGGAGCACCCGGAGGAAACCCACGCAAACACGGGGAGATCATGCAAACTCCACACAGAAATGCCAAGCTCCATATACAGGAGTTTATAATATATTAGCATTGCTGTATGCAATGTGCCCACTAAAATTTCACTACTGGTATTTAGTATTTGAATCCCAATTTTTATTAATTTTCATTTATTTTTTATTTTATTTGCAAAGATTTGTGATCCAAGAAGAATTCCTTAATACTATAGATGTTGAAAACAGCTATTGCTGCTTAATATTTTGTTATTATTTCAGCAGTTGTATTATACACTACCAAAAAAAAAACCCAAAATAAATAAAAACTATTATTTGTCAAAGATGCCTTCAGTTCATCAAACATGTAATAAAAACGTGAAAGTATTATACAGTTTACCTTAAGATAATTGATTTATAGCTAATTATAAGCTCCAGCCTACACTGATCACAGAGTCTTTCCAGAACCTGCAAATGTTACATAACACAAGGGCTTTTCCACACTTGAACTAGTTAACCCCAGTTCATTAGCAACTTTTTTTACTGTTGGATGACTGCAAGCCAAGGCTAACCATGAGCCTTGTGGAGCAAATAATTTCAGACCTTGAGCAGCAAGGACAAAATCAAACTGCCTTTCCACTGTCAGACAGATACACCTATTGTGTTTCATTTTTGTCAGTAGTGTTCCACAATCACCCTGATGTTTTAATTATTTCACTCTAAAAGTGAACATATTTATTTAATCATGCCTGCTTTTTTTTAAGTATAAAGGTATGTCTACATTGTAATTGTCTTGTTTTCATAAGCACAGTGTGTATTTATTATGCCATTGGTTAATGTACAATATTGCAAGATTGCAACCAGGATTTATTTAAAACATGCTGGTGCCTGAAAGTAAGTTCTGGCCCTCTTTGGAAAAGATATTTGACAGGTCAGAGAGCTTGGTTTCTGTAATAATCCAAAAACCAATGGACAAATCCAGGTAGCTTTTAGTCAATGGCACCACAGTGATGCTTATTAAAGCAGCCATTACTCCAGTTTTCATTATCACAAGGAAATACATCAGAAATGTATCTATTTGATGAAATTGCTCAGTTATTAATTATTACTTTTTGGTGCTCAGATTTTCAGATATGCTCCTTTCTAATGTCAGTATTAAAATATTTTATATATATACATATATATATATATATATACATATATATATATATATATATATATATAT
>CAIGQW010018636.1:0-18329 GCA_903798125.1 Danio choprae
ACTACAGCGGTTCGAACTGTAGTTTGCCGAATGACTAAAAAGTGATCAGTATGATTGTGAAAAACTGTACATTTCTAGTCAAACCATCCTTCTACAATCTTATACCAAAAACGGAAATAAGGGCAGTATTAATAGCTATAAATGTGGGAGAGCGCTGCTGTTATGTGATTGTATTGTATTGCAATATGGAGCAATAGGTGTTAATGTAAATTAAAAGTAATTCACAAATACTTGAAAATGAAATGATTTAATAACAATAATTCTCTATGGTTACAACTGAATTAATTACAAAAATAACTGTATAAAATGATCAAACATGAAATGTTGGAAAAACATATGACATAAAGTGTACCCAGCTTAAAAGTAAAATAAAGTTACCTGAGAGAGGCAGAGACAGGGGATGGAGAGAGAGAGACAAAGAGATTAGGCCCAAAAACAGAGCCTGATAGCAGTAGAGTAAGAGAAGATAGCCTCCAGAGCTGGAGGAACAGCCAGAAAAGCGCAGAGCAGGAAAAGAGCCGCCGCGCAGGAAAAGAAAGAGACAGAGCAAAGTTTTACCAACCCTTTTGTATCTCTCTTGACCATGTGAACAAAGCCCAAATGCTGAGACATTCAAACTGACCAATCAACATGTGACCACATCGTAAAACCCCCAAAGTCCACACACCAGGCCCTGATCTTACCAGTATCTGCCTTTGAAGTCTGTATGGACCTTCTTGGTGAAAAAGACATGTTTTGCCATATAAACAAATGCATATAATATTTTTCATTCCTACAAAGACGCTGTCTGATGTACTGATACATTGGCTCATATTCAAATAGATGAAATTAATTAGTTTGTATTAAGTTCGCAAACATTTTATAATCCAAACGATAAAAAAGCGCCATTGAGAAGACCACAGTACCACACAACGAGCTGAAATGTGTTAGTAGATCTCTTACCTTAAAGAATGCTTTTTATTTTACATATAGCAAGTGAAATATGTTTGCTTTCATGATTTAGATACGTCACTGAAAATGGATGATGATTTGACCGGACGTTGGAATTTGGTCCTGCTTGGGAAAACAGGAGCTGGGAAAAGTTTGTCAGGCAATACAATTCTCGGAAGAGATGCTTTTATATCAATGAAAAGCTGCACTACAGTCACAAAAGATGTTGCTGTGGAGTCTTCAACTGTTGCTGGTTTTCCAGTCACTGTTTACGATACACCAGGATTATTTGATATTGAAATGTGTGAAGATGTTCTGCAGATGATCAATGAAAAGGTCCTCCAGAAATGTGCATCAGGTCTGTGTGTGTTTCTGCTGGTCATCAAAGCTGACAGATTCACTGAAGAAGAGAGAAAAACTGTGGAGAAGATTGAGAAGATGCTGGGTCAAAATCGCGTTGATAAAACCTGGATTCTGTTCACCAGAGGAGACGAACTGGAGGAAGAAAAAATGACAATACAGGAGTTCATTAATCAGTCTGTAGAACTGAAGACACTCGTGCAGAAATATGAGCACAGATACCATCTGTTCAACAACAAGAGGAAGGAGGAACCACCGAGTGAACAAGTGAAGATACTGTTCACAAAAATACAGAAGAATTACTATGACACAATGGGTAAGGTTTTTTTTTTTTGTTACTAAAAAAGTTGTTGTTTTTTGTTCTTTTAGTTTTTCAGAAGTTATTTCACAATAATGGCATTTAGGGATGGGTCATATAGCCTCGAAATGTTATCACGATGTTTCAAGAATTTATGCGCTAAAAGTATTTATGGCAATATAGAAAAAACAATAAAACATTGTTCCAATTTGTGATTCCATCTGGCAAGCAGATGCATTTATTAGTGCCGGTATTAAGAAATCAATCTGGCCAATTTAATATTAGAAATTGCAGTAAATGAGAGCCATCCAGAAAGTTGGTTAAACTAAATGTTATTATGCATAAATATTTATTACAACAAATGAAATGCAATTAACTAAGACTGTTATGTTTATTTTCAAATTTCACACACATAATTGTTGCTTAATGAAGGTTAAAAAGAACAATTACATAAATTAATTTTCAAATCATTGTCAAATATAGTATATATGATGTAAAATACATATATAATGTATAGGAGTTTACAGAGCAACCAGTGCTTTTATAGTATAGATAGTTTGTTCAAAATAAACATGTATGGCTGTTTAGGTTTTTTTCATTGTAAAAATAATGCAAGCATAATACATAATTGTCTATATAATAGCATAACTACATGCGATCGGACACCAACTTTTATTCTGTAGTTCACTGGAAAAACAGTATATATATTTTTTTTAAATACTCGCAAAACATTGTGTATATTTGAGGAAGTATCTTTCGCAGGACTTTAGATTGTAAGGTAAACATGGTTTCCGCTGGTTTACACCACATCTGTCAGGCTGCTGTACTGCAGATCTAATGTCACATTGCATTTGCAAAAGTGTTGTACCCAAACCACTTTCAAACAATTTAGTAGCTCATTTTAGTTACTAAAGTGTAATCAGAGGCTGACACGCTGCTCTTATACGAAGTCTCACTGCACATACTCGCAGAGGGTTGTGCATGCTAGAGAACCTAAATGCGCCATACGTCACTATATAACAATATGTCGCTGTATTGTTGATATCGCTATATGATTTTTTTCATATAAAGTTTATACCAGCATTGTTGTGGACGGTATAATATGGCACACCTAATGGCATTTACTTGTTATCGTCTCATTAACCTTTTAAATGTTGTAGCAAATCTGAGCAAGAATGAAATAATCTTTAGAAGTTTCCAGTTGATTTGTTGTCATTTATTTCTGTAGTGACACAGGAAGAAGTAGTGAGGAACATTTATGAAAACCAACATTATATGCAGTGATCATCAGTGAGGTCAAGTGCTCATAAGTGCAGAACTGATTTTGACAAGCACATATAATAGTATTCAAGATAACACATCAGTGTTAGACTATAAATTAAAAACTAAATGACACTTCTTGAACAGTATGTATGATTGGTACTTTATAAATGCTCTCCAAAAAAGTTACATTCTTGTTTTTTATTTCATTTAACATGCAGAAATGGCAGCTATAAAACAAGTCAGACGGATTGTTCTTCTGGGTAAATCTGGTTATGGTAAAAGTGCAGCTGGAAACACAATCCTGGGACGGAAGGAGTTCAGATCTGGGATGAGGATGAATTCAGTAACCAGTGAATGTTCAGAAGCTCAGGCCACAGTTTCAGGCAGATCTGTGTCTGTAGTCGACGCTCCTGGATTCTTCCACACACATAAGAACAACAACGAGTTAATGATGGAGATCGGCAGAAGTGTTTATTTAGCCAGTCCTGGACCTCATGCTTTCCTCATCCTGTTTCCTGTGAACATGAGATTCACTGAACAGGAAAAGCAGATTCCTCAGAAGATTGAGCTGATGTTTGGTGAAGAAGTGTTGAAATACTCCATCATTTTGTTTACTTATGGAGATCAGCTGGACGGAGAGACCATAGAAAGAGTAATTGAGGAGCGTGAAGCTTTAAGACATGTAGTAGCTCAATGTGGAGGCAGATATCATGTGTTCAACAACAGAGATGTGAATAACAGACAGCAGGTGGAGGATCTACTGCAGAAGATTGACACAATGATACAGCAGAATGGAGGAGCACACTACAGTAATCAGATGTATGAAGACGCTCAGAGATTCAGAAGAGTGGAAGAAGAGAGGAGACAGAGAGAAGAGGTTGAGAGACAGAGGTTGAGAGAACAGTCTGAGAGATGGGTGCAAGAACTGAGGAGACTGATAGAAGCACTGAGAAGACAGAGACAAGAACAGGAAAGGGCAAGAGAGACCTGCGTCTGTAGCTGATACTTCTGAAATCTTTGAGAAACAGATGAATAAACCACTGCAGAAATAAAGAGGTGTTTATATATTCCATCCCAGAATTGACAGAGACAAAAAAAAGCATCAGAAAGCAGTGAATTCAGTCACAGAAAGCAGAATTCAGAAAGCAGTCACAACAGCTGGAAATGAGCAGTAACATGTTTCAGTGAGATGCACTGAATCAGCAACCTCCAGGTACACTATTATTTATATATATATATATATATATATATATATTAGTTATTGTTTCTTGTTTTCTATTCTCAATATATCTCCCTCGATTTAAGTTGTTTTGTATTCAACTGTAAGAGGATCGTGCCTGTGCACTCAGTTCTTTTCTGCCTCATCAGGGCTTCCTTCAACATCCCTACCACCTCCAAAGCTGCTGATGAAGATGATAACACTATGACTGGGGCTCTGACAGGTATGGTGAACATTCAGTGAAAAACATAAAACTACAATATTAATGCTTTATTGCTGCATGCTTGTGTACTATTTCAGCTGATGTTGATGTTTATGCATAATGACTTAAAGGGTCATGAAACCCTAAAACATTTTTTGTGATGTTTACAGATATATCTGTGTGACTCGTTGCTAAAAACACCATTAGGATAAATATTTTTCACTATGGAGTGGAAATTGGTTATTTTTGCATGGTTAAGAGCAGATTCGTACTTCCGGTTTAATAAGGAATTTCGAAGTAACGTCATGATCATCAGGTAAATTCTGACTAGTGAATGGCTGCTGGTATAAAAAAAATTGTAATCTGGTTTTTCAGAATTTCTGCGCAATAATTCATGAGAAGGAGCTGGTTTGATCCAATCACCACCGGCACAATTATGAATGAGATGTAACTTCATTATTATGCATAAGAGGTTTGTCTAACTCTTCCGTCTTACCTATCAGTGAGTAACTTACAGGGGTTGGACAATAACACTAAATTGGCCAGTGTTTCAGTTTCAGAGGTTTCATGGCTAAATTTAAGCAGCCTGGTGGCCAGTCTTCATTGATCTCCATTCCAGCAGTAAGAGCAGAGTGTGAAGGTTTAAGTAGCTGAGTAATAGCACAGTTCTGCTTAAAATATTGCAATGCACACAACATTATGGGTGACACATCAGAGTTCAAAAGAGGACAAATTGTTAGTGTGCGTCTCGCTTGTGCATCTGTGAACAAGACAGGAAGTCCTTGTGATTATCAAGAGCCATCCAGTTTAATGTTAGGGGTATCCAGTCTAATGTTAGCGAACCACATCCAACATAATTAACTGTGGAGGCAAAAGAAAGCTGTCTGAAAGGGATGTTTGGGTGCTAACCCGGATTGTATCCAAAAAACATAAAACCACAGCTGCCCAACTTACTGCAGAATTAAATGTGCAGCTCAACTCTCCTGTTTCCACCAAAACTGTTCATCTGAAGCTCCACAGGGTCAATATACATGGCTGGGCTGCTATAGCCAAACCTTTGCTCACTCGTGCCAATGCCAAACATTGGTTTCAATGGTGCCAGCTTCAAAAATGTTGTGCTGTGGACAATGTGAAACATGTATTGTTCTCTGAGTCCATCTTCACTGTCTTTCTCACATCTAGGAGAGTTACGGTGTGGAGAAGCCCCAAAAAAGTGTACCACCCTGACTGCTCCACCAACATCATGTAGTGACCTAGCCATTATTCTGCAAGAAGAATTTAAGGTTAACAATTACTGATACAGTTTAACAAACACACATTAAAGTTATCTTTTTTTTAAAATGTCTTTATGCTTGGCTGCATTAACAGTGAAGCTTTCATATTTTCCCTTCTTCACATCAGAAACAACCAAGTGTTGATCCATTTCTGCTGGAATAAAAAGGAAAAACAAATAAAGAAAAGACTAATGAATGCCACAGGGCCATCATAGTTTATTGTTAAGGGTTTGGTGCCTACCTCTACAGTGGAGGCTCCATGCTCTAAGTGGTGTTGTTTAACTTTACTATGATGATTGTTTGTCAGGTGTGAAGGTATATATGTTTATGTATGTGTGTGCACATACACTCACGACCACTTTATTAGGTACACCTTACTAGTACCAGGTTGGACCCCCGTTTGCCTTCTGAACTGCCTTAATCCTTTGTGTTCCTCTTTTGGTCCATATTGACATGATGGCATCACTCTCGTTCCGCCACATCCCAAAGGTGCTCTATTGGATTGAGATCTGGTGACTGTGGAGGCCATTTGAGTACAGTGAAGTTTTTGTCATATTCAAGAAACCAGTCTGAGATGATTGTCGCTTTATGACATGGCACGTTATCCTGCTGGAAGTAGCCATCAGAAGATGGGTACACTGTGTTCGTAAAGGGATAGACATGGTCAGCAACAATACTTGGGTAGGCTGTGGGGTTGGCACACTGTGGGCCCATTAGTACTAATTGAGCATCGTGACAAGAAAATATTCCCCACACCATTACACCACCACCACTATCCTGAATTGTTGATACAAGGCAGGATGGATCCATGCTTTCATGTTGTTGACGCCAAATTCTGACCCTACCATCTAAATGTGGCAGCAGAAATGAAGACTCATCAGACCAGGCAACGTTTCTCCGATCTTCTATTGTCCAATTTTGGTGAGCCTGTGCGAATTGTAGCCTCAGTTTTCTGTTCTTAGCTGACGAGAGTGGCACCCGGTGTGGTCTTCTGCTGCTGTAGCCCATCTCCCTCAAGGTTGGACGTGTTGTGCATTTAGAGATGCTCTTCTGCAGACCTCGGTTGTAACGAGTGGTTATTTGAGTTACTGTTGCCTTTCTATCAGCTGGAACCAGTCTGGCCATTCTCCTCTGACCTCTGGCAACAACAAGGCATTTGCGCCCACAGAACTGCTGCTCACTGGTACTACTCCCAGTAGATCAGCAGTTTCTGAAATACTCAGACCAGCTCGTCTGGCACCAACAACCATGTGTAAAAGTCCATCTATTAGCCCAATGACGAAACTAACATCATGGTCGAAGGTTAAATGCATGTAAGCCTTTTCTAGTGCTTCTTAAAAGACTTCTGTTATTCATTAGAATGTATTTATTTTTGTTGTAATCTGACTCCAATTTTAAGTGACCGTCAAATTTGAGTGTATTTCTAATTGTAAGGACGGATCACATTAATCATTTATGACTCAATTTAGAGTTTTGATTTATATATGATCCCATACTCTTCAGTTATACGTTCATTAGGGACCAAACGCTGCTTAGAGTTCCATGCCCAGGGATTGCATTTTTTTCTCACGGACATCATCTCGACACTCTGAAGTTAGTCAGAGGATGTAAGGTTAACTAATACTCAAATAGTCTGGTTGCCTAATGCTCACTCATACTAAAAGAGTAGTAAATTTACTAATTTCCATACAACTTGCTAATATCAGTGATTTAATGATCAAAAGGTCTTCATGCTGCCGTGCCACACTGCTCCGTACAGTCAAATATGCCTTGATGATCTAAAAAAATCATGTCACAAACATAATGGTAGTGCAAACTCCACTTAATCTACTGGATATAAAAGATTTCAGGAGAATTCAGAATGATTTCAAAAACACCTTATTTTCCAGATGAAAGTGTATCATGCCAATTACAGAATCAAAGAATAAAAAGACAATTCAGCAATGTAGAAATGTGAGTGGTCTACTCTGATGGAGAAGGTAAAGCAAAGGTCAGGAAGGGGGCTCAGTGTGAAAGGAGAGGAGTGAGCTTTCCCGCATTCCCACCTGGTGAGGTGTAGAGCCAATTGTCTCTGTGTTTCCAGCCCATGCTTGTATTGTCAAAGATATCAAAGTATCTGTGGTATCTCAACTCTTACAGTCAGGAAGGGGCTCAGGATGATTTGAATAGAACAGTTGAACAGCTGGTTTCCTAATCTTCTTCTCAGATCAACCCATTCTTTCATAATCACTTCTTGAAGTTTGTCAGAATTAGTGGGTTTTTGTTTGTCCACCTGCCTCTTGAGGATTGACCACAAGTTCTAAATGGGATTAAGTTCTGGGGAGTTTCCAGGCCATGGACCCAAAATTTTAACGTTTTGGTCCCCGAGTCACTTAGATATCACTTTTGCCTTATGGCACGGTGCTTTTGCCTTATTGCTCCATCATGCTGGAAAATGCATTGTTCTTAACCAAACTGTTGTTGGAAGAAGTTGCTGTTGGAGGGTGTTTTGTACAAGATTTTTGCTGCTGGCATGTTTTGGCATTTGGCATTGGCACGAGTGATCAAAAGATTGGCTATAGCAGCCCGGCCTTGTATTTTGACTCTGTGGAGCTCCCGGCAAACAATTTTGGAACTGGAATTCTGCAGTAAGTTGGGCAGCTGTGGTTCTATATTTTTTTGATAACAATCCGGGCTAGCACCTGGACATCCATTTCAGACAGCTTATTCTTACTCCTGTTGGATGTGATTCTTCATTTTCTTGGTGGTTTACTAACATTAGACTGGATACCATGGCTCTTGATACATCACAAAGACTTGCTGTCTTGTTCACAGATGCACCAGCGAGACGATTTGTCCAATTTGTCCTCTTTTGAACTCTGATGTGTCATCCATAATGTTGTGTGCATTGCAATATTTTAAGCAGAACTGTGCTATTGAAACCTTCACACTTACTGGTTGAATGAGGATCAATGAAGATTGGCCACCAGGCTGCTCAAATTTTGCCATGAAACCTCCAACACTTAATTGGCCAGTGTTTGAGTTTTATTGTCCAACCCCTGTATGTGTATATATACAGGTGTTGGTAATATAATTAGAATATGTTCAAAATGTTATGTAATATACATTCATTCTACACAGACTTATATTTTATCTTTTTTATTTTATCTTTTTAATTCATAAAGTGAGAATATAACTTAAGACCAATACAAAGAAAGAATTTTTAGAAATCTTAGCCAACTAAAAAGTATAAAGATGAAATGTATGAGCATGCACAGCACTCAATATATAGTTGTGGCTCCTTTTACCTGAATGACTGCAGCAATGCTGAGTGGCATGAAGTCCATAGTATGTGTTATGAACTTCTCAGGTGTTATGAGAGCCCAGGTTGCTCTTATAGTGGCCTACAGCTCTTCTGCATTGTTGGGTCTGGCATATTGCATCTTCCTTTTTCACAATAACCCAGAGACTTTCTATGGGATTATGGTCAGGCGAGTTTGCTGGCCAATTAAGAACAGGGATACCATGGTCCTTAAACCAGGTACTGGTAGCTTTGGCACTGTGCAGGTGCAGGTGCCACGTCCTGCTGGAAAATAAAATCTACATCTCCATAAAGTTGGTCAGCAGCAGGAAGCATGAAGTGCTCTAAAACGTCCTGGTATAGTTGACCTTGGACCTTAGAAAACACATTGGGGTAACACCAGCAGATGACATGGCTTTCCAAACCATCACTGACTGTGGAAACATTACACTGGACCTCATGCAACGTGAATTGTGTGCCTCTTTTCTCTTCCTCTAGACTCTGAGACCCTGTTTTCCAAAGGAAATGCATAATTTACTTTTATCAGGGAACATAAGTTTGGAGCACTCAGCAGCAGTCCAGTCTTTAGGCGAGACGCTTCTGACACTATCTGTTGTTCAAGAGTGGCTTGAAACAAGGAATGCGACAACTCAAACCCATGTCTTGCATACATCTGTGTGTAGTGGTTCTTGAAGCACTGACTCCAGCTGCGGTTCACTCTTTGTGAATCTCCTCCACATTTTTGAATGGGTTTTGTTTCACAATTCTCTCCAGGGTGTGGTTATCCCTATTGCATGTACACTTGTTTCTACCACATCTTTTCCTTTCCTTCCCCTCTCTATTATTGTGCTTGGACACATAGCTCTGTGAACAGCCAGCCTCTTTTGCAATGTCCTTTTGTGTCTTGCCCTCCTTGTGCAAGGTGCCAATGGTGATCTTTTGGACAACTGTCAAATCAGCCATCTTCCCCATAATTGTGTAGCCTACAGAACTCAACTGAGAGAGCATTTTGTACTAAATTGAGAGAGGGGTTTGTACTAAACCTATAGCAGTATTCCATTGTATTGCATAGACACACATAGCATTTAAGTACTGAATGAGCCAAATAGGCCTACAAGTTTTTCCTGATTACACACATTGGTTTACTGTACAACCACAAAATGTTACTGTTTGTATTTTTCTGTTCAAATACAAATCACATTCTATACTTAAGTACATTTTTGTTGTCAGGTAAAGGAGACTGAGGCGATAATTTAGATTACAGTATATAGGGGCTGAGTAGAAATATAGGAGGGCTAAAGCCCCCCCTAAAATTGGCTTTGCGACGCCCAGGAAAAATAAAATATAATACAAAATATACAAATTGAACAAACTGCTTTAAGCATCTTCGCTGTAAGAATTAATTTTAATTTGTTTTTATTAAAGCTACAAATATCCTTCAGTCAAGAGCACTGAGTGGTTTTCTCCTTGCCTTTTGTTGTTTGATTAATAATGATAAAGTCGACAGCTTGAACATAGCGTGCTGTCCCTTTAAGAGCAGTTCTGATTTACAGTTACACTTTCCTAACTCTTTGTTAATTTATTACATGACAAATTAGGGTTAACATGAATTATCACTAAGCGCTGTGTTTTGACACGTTTTTGCATGTATTTGACCATTTAGGTGTAGAAAGCTAAACGATGATTTTACGTGTATGTAATCCTACAACAGAGCTCATGCTGGCTGATGCTGAGCGTGTGCACAAACAGCATGCTTTCCATATCACTCTCTTAAAAACATGAATGAATCCAATACACTTCAATCAATGAAGCATGTCTCATGCTGCAAACGTTACATTACATGATTTTACTGATTTCCATGTAAAATTGAACTTTGAGAAGGAACAAATGCGGACTGCTTGGAAAGGGGGTGGGATATGATGCAATAATCATATCGTCTCTATAAATGAACAACAACTTGGATAACAACACACCAGTTTCTTCTTTCTCACTCTAGGTCTTTAAGAAAATGCTGACGTCCTTGATTTGAGAACTAGGTGGAATGGCTTGTTTCTCATGGTAGGGTGATTCCTGGAGCAGTTCCCAGCCATCCAGGCCACCTCCATGGACCCTCTGCTTAAGAAATCAATGGACAGTTGAAAGGTAAATATCTTTGTGATTAACCTTATGATTTTTAAGTGTAGATTCTTATTCTTGTAAAACTATATTGCAGCTAATGAATTGATTATATTTTACAGAGTGTTTGATGAGGATTTCAGAAAAGCAGTTTGTCAAATTTTCTCTGCTAAAAGGAGGCCAACCATTGGTCAGATTCTCCCAAACTTAAACTCCAGCACCCTTTATTAATCTGGGGTCGCCACAGCGGAATAAACCGACAACTTATCCAGCATATGTTTTACACAGAGGATGCCCTTCCAGCTGCAACCCATCACTGGGAAACACCCATACACTCCCATTCACACTCATACATTACGGGCAATTTAGCTTAATCAATTCCCCTATAGCGCATGTGATTGGACTGTGGGGGAAACCGGAGCACTCGGAGGAAACCCACGCCAACACGGGGAGAGCATGCAAACATCACACAGAAATGCCAACTGACCCAGCTGAGGTTTGAACCAGTGACATTCTTGCTGTGAGGCCACAGTGCTAACCACTGCACCACCTCGCAGTCCAGGTCTAAATTGTTATTGGTAATCTTCTACTTCTTTTGAATTGTAGATCAATGCATGTGACCTACATATTCTATTGAATACAGGCTCAGGCTGAGAAAGCAGCAGGTGACCAAGCTCACTTGATAAAGACAATGTATCTGTAGCAGTAACTCTGGTAAGTAAATACAAAGACATCCTATTTTTACACAATTAATATGCAGAAGAAGTTAGTTGAAATGAGTTTCCTTCGCAGGGTGGCAGGGCGCACCTTTATAGATAGGGTGAGGAGCTCAGTCACCCGGGAGGAGCTCGGAGTAGAGAAGTCACATCAAGAGAAGTCAGCTGAGGTGGCTCGGGCATCTGTTTCGGATGCCTCCTGGAGGCCTACCTAGGGAGGTGTTCCAGGCATGTCCCACCGGGAGGAGGCCACGGGGAAGACCCAGGACACCCTGGAGAGACTATGTCTCTCGGTTGGCCTGGAAACACCTCGGAATCCCTCCGGAGGAGCTGGAGGAAGTGTCTGGGGAGAGGAAGGTCTGGGGTTCTCTCCTAAGACTGCTGCCCCTGCAACCCGGCCCCTGAAAAGCGGACGAAGATGAGATGAAGAAATTTAACTTGTTTGTATGACCTTTATAGCGTTTCATATTGTTCTTTATTTCTTTAGATATTCGTTTATAGAAATGACCAAAGCTCTCTATCACCAGCAGCACTACAGAGAAGATTCAGACAGAGACAAATCACTACAGACAGCTTTCATCTACAGTGTCCTCAGTGAGTCCACTAACTTAGTTGTAGGACATGAAGGACACTCTGCTAATGTGTTTGATTTGGCAACATGGTATTTCTGTTCAAACATCATCCACACCCTCAGAGCGTATCTTTCACACTTCTAGGCCCCATTTACACTGATGTGTTTTACTTCTAAAACTGCATTGTTGAGAGAAAACTATCCGTGTCCACACTGACTTTTCATCTAGCGTTTCTGAAAAACTCTCCATCCACATTTAAACCACTGAAAACACATCTCGTGACCACACACACTCTCTGGCATGTGCTGAAAGGTGCTTCAGTGTATTGGGGTGTCTGAGCTCCAGGCTGTCAGCTGGAGATCTGTGGGCACCTGCCCGGCTTACAGCAGCAAATGTCGGCCAGTCCATCTCACATTTGCTGCTATATCTCATCTTTTTATAGTTGCTAAACAGGATATAATATTCAACTTGTGTATATCTAGCAACTCTTTGGTGTTTTAAATCTATTGTTTGTAGGTAAATGATTGCTTCATTTATTTCCTATATTGTAAACTTAATGTACATTATACTTTTATCATGGCCATTATTGATTATTAAAACTGATATTCAGCAAGAGAGACAGGGTATGTTTCATATGAAAGGTTAACTAGTCACATTTTATTATAAATATGCATACAATATGTTGTTAATATCAAAAGGAAAAGAGGCAGTGCCTTATGTCATGTTTCATTTCATTATTAAGATAGTGATTTGAAGATTTATCTGATATGTCCTTGCATCCTGAGAAGTTTGTTCGTCCTTGCATCCTGAGAAGGAAAAGATGCAACTCCAAACTTTGTGCACTTAATATTGAGAAAAAGCCTCAATCAGAGAATACCAGCAGCCACGCCTCCATTTTCAGATGCCTCTGTTTTCCTCCATCTACACAGACACGTAGCAGCAGTGTTTTAAGATTAAAATGGCCTCTTCAGTGTTTTCAAAACTCTCCATTTTTGAGACTTGAAAACTCCGGGGTAGCGTGGACGAAAGGCGAAATCGTAGCAAAAGTTATGCATTTTAAAACTAAAACATAAGTGTAAACAGGACCCTAGGCACATAATGCTAATGCTAATTATTTTTTTGAAGAACCGCTAAGTGATTCAAAGATTTTAAGCTGCAGGGATCTGCGCCTTGCGTAAACTAAAACTGGATGAACCTTATAATTATTATTAAAACTGGTTGGTTTTATTCCTTTGTGTAAACACTCAGGAGATGAACATGTAAAAATGTCAACCTGAAACAAAAATAAAATCAAAGCATTTTCTCTTGGATAATTACATCTTTTTAAAAAAAGCATTTCCTAAAATAGGCTTAGGTACTTGGGTACCATTATTGATAATAAATTCAATTTTAAGAAAAGACTGAAAGCCTATGTAGGACAGGCCAACAAAGACTTTTTTTTTTTACCTTTTCACTGATTTATTAGTTTGCTTCTTTAAAAGTAAAGCAGAAGAACTCACTGTCTAAGGTTTTAAATACCCACAGCAAAGTATTAGGGATGTAAGTGCCACAGTTACCCAATTTGTATGAATTCAGGTGTTTTCAGAAAGTTTATCAGATTACATCTGATACATCCCATCCTCCTTTTGATTCATTTCAACTCCTTCCCTCAGGATCTCGGTGTAGGGTCTCTTTGGCAAAGACCAACAGATTTAAATTTTCATTTGTTTCTTGTGATATTGAGTTGCTGAATTTGAATGGGAAGAGGTAGCCACTGTTTTTAGTACTATTAATGTTGTATGACGTGTGTGAAATTTATATATATATATATATAAAGTCAAGCAAAATGTAATTTGTTGTTTGTTATATGGCACAGATATGCATGAATACTAGACAAAAGCAGCCAAGTTGAGTAAATCTATTCCAATTTTCAGTCAAACAATTATGGCATTTGTTATTGAAACAATAATTATTTAATTGACTGACGACAACAGGAAACATATGATTAAAAACTGATAAAAGTGATTTTTACAACAGTTGAATACAGTTCATCAACACAGACCTGTTTATTCATGCCTGAGTGCAAGGAGAGGATAAGCAAGCTCGTGATGAGGACAAATTCTGATCCACGCAACCTGGAACAAGACTGGGAGTTAACAGCATTTCACTTCTCACCAAATTTCATTTTATCTATCTGTGGATGTGGCAAAAGGTTTTTTTTGTTTGTTTATTTCCCTGAACACAAAAGGTGCGTTTGGATAAGTTTGTTCTGCTGGTTTGTTTTTGTTCATCAGTCAATGGGGCCTGACCTTCTGAAGGTCTTCTGATTATATTATTTTAAAGCCTCTGTTGACTGATATAGTTTGAACAGAAATGATACAACAAAAAGACATCCTCAGTGATATTTTTCTGGATGCTCATATAAAGTAGAAAAGCTACATCTGGCCTATTTCATTTCATTTATGTACTGGAAACGATAAAATGATTTTGCTCCATATTTTGGGTTCAAGTTTTCTTTATTTCATCTACAAATGTCCCATGCCTTGCAGAAAATCTCTGCAGCAAAGGCACAGAAATCAACACTCAGAAAACCGCTGTAACAAAGTAAACTAAAGACTGAAAATATGCTTTCTTAATTCTGGACTGTACTCACAAAAAGCTTTGGATGGCAGCATTTCTTAAGTCACACTGCACCACACACACACACACACACACGTCTGGTTGGCTATACTGGTGGGGTTCTCACATCTCTTTAGAGTACGTAATAGTTCTTGAATTTCAGACATGGATTCAAGGCCTGGGAAGTACTTAAAACACAGGTCCTTGAAAGTGCTTGAATTAAATTTGTTTATGGTTTTATTTAAACAATTGTACTCAATTGTCAAAAACAATGAACTGGAAAAAAATAATTTAAAATGAAGACTCTTAAATTTAAATCTTTACAATACAATAACACTGACTAATGATGCACATTTGATCAATTTTTCAGAAACTGCGTTTCACCAGTATTGAATTCAACTTATTTTTATTAAAGTTCTTTGAACGTGACTTTTAAATGGTCAAAACATTTGATAATGCCTCTTTTAATGTAAATGTTAAGTGTAAGTGAAATGTTAGGTACAGTAAGGACTGCCATGGTGCTACATATGCTGGGGTATGAATTACAAAGCTGCTTGATTAAAAATGAATGCTGCTTTAAAAATGGTCCTTAAAATTCCTTGAATCTGGTGTCCATGAAAGAGTGGGAATCCTGTTCATAGCTGGAATTATGTACTGTACAGACTGTACACAAACAAATACACATGCACACCTATTGCATTGCCATTTATTTTCCACAACTGAATTTATTTATCACCTCCTAATTTATAGTCTAGCTGTAAAAATCCTGCATATCCTTTAAGCTATTATTAAACCTGCCATGGGATCTTGTTGAGCTTTGGCAGTGGACTCATGCTTATGCACGTGCTTTACATGATTCTGTTACATTTCCCTTAAACCCTAGACATATTAATATATAAATTGTTTTCTCCATCTTTATTTCACAGTTTATATATTCAATTTATTATGAGAAGACACAATTAAAAATGTATTCTAAAGTTAAAGTGATTTGAATATTATATAAAATTATATGGATAGATATATACATGGACTGGATGGATGGATAGAAACTTTAACTGTAAATGTGACATCTAGGAATATAGATTTATGTTA
This sequence comes from Danio choprae, assembly GCA_903798125.1. NCBI lineage: Eukaryota > Metazoa > Chordata > Actinopteri > Cypriniformes > Danionidae > Danio > Danio choprae. The sequence continues at coordinate 15,920 of CAIGQW010018636.1, forward strand.
CATTTATTATATTACGTTTTCATCATTGCTGTTATTTAACCTCAGAAAAATGGACATCGGTTAGAATTACAAATATAACATTGAGATCGAATCTGTCATTTCAGTGAAAATGACAACTCAGATACCAGATGGATTTGCCAAATAGTCTGAGCAAAAAAACAAACAAACCTTAACTGATTTTGTAAGCTGTACTGTACAGTAGTTTTTTTATTTCTTTTGATGATCTGAGCATTATTTATGACCCATATTACATCAGAATGAGATTAAAGAATTAATATTGAAAAAGAAGCACAACATTTAACGTGTCGATCATTTAAAGAGTATCATTTCATCATGATCTGTAAATCATCACCAGCCTCTCTGTAATGTTGTCAAGGCTCCAGCAGCCCCAGCTAATCCAGCTATCACTGTAACAGGAAGCACATTTCCTCCAACAAACTGACCAATGGCAGCTCCACCACCTACACCACACACAACACCTGGCGTCTTCGGCAGAATGTGTCTGAGCATACTAGGAAGCTCATGAGGAGAGGAAGAGATGAACCGACTCTTCCATATCAGTCTCCAAAGAATCCCAGAGCAAACTCCAGAAGTGGCTGCTGATCCTCCAGTGATGAAGCCACACATGAACATCCACAGTGAAGAGCCTTTCTTACTCATTAACACTAACCCTGTCACTACCGAGAAAGCTGTAATCACACAGATGCGCTTCAGGGTTATCTGTTTAAAGAGCTTCATCCTTTCTTTCTTCTGTTTCTCTTCCTCATATTGTCTCCTGACTCGTATCTTTGTCTCTTTCTCCTTCTCTGCTCTTCTCTCCTCCTCTTCTCTCCTCTTCTCCGTCTCCTCCATCATCTCCAGTGTGTAGCAGGAGTGTGTGTTCTCAGACACCAGTCTCTCTACTTTCTCCATCAGCTCAGTCACCTGTCGTCTGTTTGCTGGAGCTTTAATGTTAAACTCATGATATCTGCGACCGCATCGATTAATGAAAGCAGATAATTGAGTGTTTCCCCTGATCAGTTCTCCTAGTGTCCTCATGTGTGCTTTATCTGCATGAGTGAAGAGCACCAGAGTAAATCTGAGAACTTCTGCACCAAACTTCTGCTCAAACCAGTGGATGAACTCCTGCTCCTGCTCAGTGAAGGTGCTTAAAGACAGAAAGAGCAGAATAACATGAGCTCCTGGTGCACATAACTGAAGAGCTCTCTTCAGCTCAGAGTCTGAGTCAAAGTCAGTGTGTGTGGAGAATCTGAAGTCTGGAGTATCGACCACCGTCACTCTGCGGTTACTCACAGCTCCAGTGTGTGTTTGACTGTCTCTCGTCACTGATGAAGAGCTCATTCTTGACTCAAACACTGAAGCATTGAAGATGATGTTTCCTGTGATGCTTTTCCCAGATCCGCTTTTGCCGATCAGCAGCAGCCGGTCTTCATGACCGACAGAAGATTCATCTTCATCTGTCCCCAGTGCAGTGTTCTCAAAGCTCTAAAACACAAAACAACACAATGACAATCAGCTGAATCTGCAATATATGTGTGTACATTTAGTAAATGTGTCAACTGAACTCACCTGATATGCCATGTTCACTTCTGTTTCTTCAGTTGACACTTTCACCAAGATTTATTCACCCAAACTAATCAAGAACAACAATGCAGATTTACAAAACACGAAACATCAACAAGATGACTACATTCCATTTCTCAAAATTGTCTATTAGTATCTATTTCTCTTAGTATTTATATCCCACAGTTGATCAAATGTGGACTTTTCCAGCTCTCTGCTCCTAGCTCTGTCTGTCAATGGATCACCAGCTTTCTGACAGATAGACAACAGCTAGTCAGAATGGCTCACATGCGGACCGCAGCTCAGATTAGAGACCAGGTCAATGCCACACAGAGTTCCAGCAGCAGACACATCTCTAGAACAACTGTTAAGAGGAGACTGTGTGAATCAGGCTGTCATGGTAGAATATCTGCTAGGAAACCACTGCTAAGGACAGGCAACAAGCAGAAGACACTTGTTTGGGCTAAAGAACACAAGGAATGGACATTAGACCAGTGGAAATCTGTGCTTTGGTCTGATGAGTCCAAATTTGAGATGTTTGGTTCCAACCACCCTGTCTTTGTGCGATGCAGAAAAGGTGAACGGATGGACTCTACATGCCTGGTTCCCACCGTGAAGCATGGAGGAGGAGGAGGTGTGATGGTATGGGGGTAATTTGACCAAGAAGAAGAGTGATCTCCACAGTCACCGGACCTGAACCCAATCGAAATGGTTTGGGGTGAGCTGGATCGCAGAGTGAAGGCAAAAGGGCCAACAAGAGCTAAGCATCTCTGGGAACTCCTTCAAGACTGTTGGAAGACCATTTCAGGTGACTACCTCTTAAAGCTCATCAAGAGAATGCCAAGAG
>CAIGQW010018643.1:0-11121 GCA_903798125.1 Danio choprae
ATATATATATATATATATATATATATATATATATATATATATATAATGCAAAATTTGAAAAAGAACAAATATTTAATAGGAGGGCTAATCATTTTGCCTTCAACTGTAAATAATTCTGTGGTCATCCACCTAGAATAGTCATATTCATTAAAGCTAGATTTAGACCATTTTTACAGTATGGTTAGCCCACCCATGTGACTTGTTTTTATAAACTTGTACTGAATGTAACATTTATTTTGGTGATATTAAATTTAGCTCATATACAGTAGGATTGCGTATATGCTTCAATATGTGTTGCAGGTTTGCAACCGTTGCCTTAAGAAATGGCTTTTTCTTTGTGATGTTCTTGACAGTTTCGGCAGTTTAGTCTCATGGTGCTTTCAGAAGTAAAATATTCTTGTGACATGCAGATAATCGTTGTTTTCCTTACAATATTTGCTTTCTCTCAGGAAAGCTATTTTACTTCTGAGCAATAGCATGTCATGTTCGTGTGACTCTTTTGTTCCATTGGTTTTTCCTGTGGCTGGTTTCAAGGCCTTTTTATTTGAACTTCTGAAATAATCAGCAGACACAACCCCTTTATGAAATTGTACGTCTCAAAATCTTGCTGACCCTGCAGAAGGGATGAATACTCCCTCTGAATTGTCACCCTCGTGGCATTATTTCCCTTCTGATGTCGGGTAATTTTTTTCGGCTTGATTGCAAATTACACAGACAGCTCATCTGGTCACAAAGCTGATGCTTGTCTTTCTTTATTCAAGACCCCTTAAAAGAAAGCAGGGCACATGGCGCTGCAGAAACCAGACATTATGCCTAATTGCCTTTGGTAATAACAAAGAGCCTCCTATCTTCGGCTTCCCCTCAGCTGTCCTATGAGTCACGTCCCTGTCCCATCTCTGTGTCCGTCTGCCCACTTCCGTCTTTGCTTTGCTTTCAAGCTATGAAATGGCCCATGAATAATCGTCATGTACAGCATGTCGAGTGCATGCTGGGTATAGGTCTACCCTTTCACCTTTCCACCCTTGCATACAAAATTCTTGACAAATGGACCACAGTAACCACAGACTTTGGAGTATAATCCACAGTTTTGAGGTTGGAGGTCAGATGTCTCAAATGACAAGCGCATACATCTTAGGAAATAGTATGAAATCCATTACTAACTAATTAGATGTGGCCAGTACTTTAGATCTGTTTTCCATTCACAATACTGTAGCAACATGGACAATTTGTTTGTTTGTTTCAGTCAGAACTATTTAATTGCAATTGATGAATCTGAACACGGTGTTTTGAAGAACTATAAATAAAGTGTTGATGTGCTTATTTATATATAACAAGCTTCAGATTGGGTTGAATTGTCTCACGGGCACACTGCATATATATATATATATATATATATATATATATATATATATATATATATATATATATATATACACCTTTTTACATCTTTTTACATATATATACATATATACATCTTACACATGCACATAACTTCTAAAAAGATATTATAATTTAAACAACATCTATGCTTATTTTAGTCTGTTTTTCCTTATCCTGAGCTGTCCATAATCCTGGACCAGGCCGTATTCTGAGCAGATGCTGTGGTAGTCATGGAGGAGTGGAGAGGATGAGACTGATTCCTGAAAGACTCCAGTGACAGACGAGTCTCCTTATTGATCTCGTGGGCCAGCCTGTACACCAACTGGTGACCTACTCACATCTGCAGCTTCTCCCCGTTGGACGTCCAGCATTCTCCAGCCTCCGGTGCCTAGACTGCAGCTCTGCACAAAAAGTTTGGCCAGAGGAGAAATGGTCGTGCCCAACTGAGCCTGGTTTCTCTCTAGGTTTTTTATCCTTCACTTTCGTCAATTGGTGAAGTTTTGTTCCTCGCCACTGGCTTGCTTGGTTTTGGGACTTGTGGAGTTGTACATCGATGGATTTGCTCTTCAGTGTGTTCCTTTCAGCAGTAAAAATTAAACAACACTGAACTGAACTAAACTGAAATTCAACTTTGAAAACTGGACTGACACAGTTTCAACTTACTAGAACGTCTATGTTAAGCTGCTCTGACACAATCTACATTCTAAAAGCGCTATAAAAATAAGGATGACTTAAATTGAATAACCTCAGTGTCAGTTTTAAGTATTTAAGATTTACATGTCCTGTAAATTAGATTAAAAAAGGTTGTAGTCGGTCCTTGATCTGAACAAAATTTTTGTTTCATTTGGCCAATTCATTCTGATATGACTTTTTTAAATTGCATTGAAATACTAGTCCATTTACTAATTAATTATTATTCAAATAAATGAAATCTGTACTCAGATCAGATGAAGTTACATACAGTTCTCCGAAAAATTTTAATCTGTTATATTTTACTCACAAATTAGTTTCAAACCTTTAGGAGTTTCCTTTTTTCTGTTAAACATACAGTTTGTTTCCTACTATGGATGTTAATGGCTACTGGTTTCCAAAATATTGTATATACTTTTGTTTTAAGAGAAAAAAAGAAACTCATAAAGGTTTAGAACCAATTGAGGGTGATTATAAGAATATAGGACTTGACAGTTGCCTAATAGTACATTTAACATTATTAATAAATAATTAACATTAAATGAGCAGTAGGTGGCAGCAAAGATAATCTAAATGGCCAATAAATAAAAGGTCTTATAACCTATAAAGCCATTTTTTCAGCACCTGGTTAAGTTGGCTAGTGGATGGTTACTGAATAAGGGTAGTGGATGGCCGTTGTGCTTTAACTGTAAATTCACTCCCCAAACTCTAGTTTTTGCACTGGAGAGTAAAACTCGAGTCTCAAATCTTCTCGCCCATTATCAATGAGTCAAACCTGCTGTATTACCAGTGGCCTTCTGTCGCTTTGAAGGAAATCAATAACAAACAGCGCCCGAGACTCTGACATTTACCACAAATAAGATAAAAAGTGCAGTTGTAAGTTTAGAAGTGCCACTTTTGCGGAATGGTAAGAGTTTTGCAATGATGTTCTACCGGAGGGGAAAAAAAAGAGCAACATCGCCAGGCCCCAAGGTCAAGGGTGAGGTAATTAGATACTAGTGCCTCTCTGAGAGCAGACAGTACACACTGATTACATTGTTCGCTCTCTTCTGTGCGTCCCTTTTATTTGAGGGACACAATTATTTCACTCTTTCACCGAGGTTTGCGTGCGGCTGTGCTTGTTGTGTACAAAGGGCGTATTCGAAGGTATTTTTTAATCAGCCTGGCTTTTCTTATTCCAAATTTATCTGAAACAGACTAGACACCCAGCTCATAAAATTGTTCATTTATTCGATACCGTGTCATTTGCTTTTCATTCCTGCTTCACAGCTCATATTGTGCTTGATGCAAATCTGCAATGCTCCGCAATTACAATGGCACGCTGTGATCCTTTTCTCTCCAAACAGACACCGCTCGAGCGATTATTAAATCTCGCCCCTCAACGTTTCTTGTTTCCCACTGTGCAAATTTCTCATAAATTCACATTTTCCCCCCTCAATGTGACACTGTTAATAAATCCTCAGCTGATCTTTCAGACACATGTTCAATCATCGCATCTGAAGCCGGTGTTAAGAAACATCACGTTCCGGTACAGCATGTTAAGGGAGCGCTAGGTGAACTGGGTTGCGTCCTTGTGTGTGTTATTGTCCTGGGGAGAGTGGACTGATGTGATCCGACTGACAATCATGTCCCTATTATCGCTTAATCCTGTCAGCTCAGAGTGAAAGTTAATCCAGCCTGATAAGGTTGCTCAGAACAGTCAAACTGAGGCAGCATGTATGATGACAGCCAGGTAACTGCTGCTGGCTTTTACACCGCTAGTAGTCAGGTTTAGATATCACAATTTAGCCATGTACAAGATTTATTAAAGGGTTAGTTCAGCTAAAAAGTTCAATTATGTCATTAATTACTCACCTTCATGTTGCATTATGAATCCATGAGCCCTTCATTTGTCTCCAGAACACAAATTAAGAAATTTTTGATGAAATGTGAGATCTCTCAGATCCTCCACACATGGCAACAGTCAATAGCAGCATTTTTAAAACATTCCATGTGACTTTGGTAGTTCAACCATGATCAACTTATTGTAGTTCAACATTAAGTGCCCTGCAAAGTGGACTAAATCAGGTGTGTTAGGTAAGAGAGTCATGCAAACTATGTAGATGTGTGCGAAGACTAGAATTGAGAAACGCTGCACTAATGTTGTACTGCCCTTAGTAAACACATGAGGATGAGAAAGCTTTTGGATTTCATCTAAAATATTTTAATTGGTGTTCCGATGATGAACAAAAGCTCATGAGATTTCAATGACAAGAGAATGAAAGTGTTTATTTTTGTGTGAACAAATCCTGTAATAATACTTTTTAGTATAGTCTCATTAGTTAAAGGGTCAGTTAATCATTTACTCGTCTTCATGTCATTATAAACCCATAAGAATTGGTTCGCCTTGAGAACAGATTAAGTCTGAAAGATTTCTGTTCCTCCACTAAAAGTGTTGCTAGAAAACAATGTTGTGAGAACTTTATTTTTCTAGTTCTCATAACTTAATTTTCTAGTTTCTATTTTTTGTAGTTACAACAAGTAAATTTTTCTGGTTCTTATAAGTTAATTTTTCTAGTCTGTAAACCTTAGTTTTTCTTGTTCTCATAATTCAGTTTGTGTAGTCACTTTAACTTAAATATTATGTAATGTGCTCTCCGTTAGTTTGTTAACTTATGCATAACTAGCACGTTTATATATGTTTAGTTAACGTTAACAAAGATTAAGTATGCTAAACAGGTGTGTTCTTTAACTAATGTTAACTAATACAGCCTTATTGTAAAGTGTTACCATGTTATGTGATAACAGTACACAAACAACATTTGTCACAACTCTAAACCAACCCTATACAGCAAGTACATGATGTTAGTTAATATAACTTGGCATTTACTGTAAATGTATTATTAATTGCAGAATAACCAGGACACCTGTGCAACCAATAAATGCTTTGGATTTTTTTTCAATGTTAGGTCATGGTAATTAATATAGTTCAACACAAATGTAAATATAAAATCGTATTTTAAGTAAAAAATGCTTATCTAAAAAAATTTTCTTATTTATTCTGTGGCTTTTTTTTGTCACTAATTCATTTGATTTTTTTTAACAGCTAAGCCAGTCTGTGACATTTGAATCATCAGTCAAACTGACAGCACCTCACTAAACCACAAGAGCTTTTTATGGCTTCTTGTTCATGTGTCAAGTTTAATGTTGTAAAGTGTAAAGCGTATGACGCTTTTGGCCAGTGAAAGACACACTCGCACAGGCTAATCCATAGGAGAAGCAGACATCTAGTTCACGTTCTATTTTAGTAATGAGAATCCAAGAGCGCTTCAATTATAGTCTTTACACATTTACTGACACTGGCAGCATGTCTTCTTCAGCACTAAATGGCACAGTCTGCCAAAAAAACGGTCTGACGTACACTTCTAGCTTAGAGTCTTTAACACTTTTTCAGGCCACACAACCCTAAATATGATGATCCCCTTTGATCCTCTTCCTGAAAAACAAATCAAAATATAATTTTCTATTAAGTTTGCCATTTTGTATCATTAGAAATCATTCTAATACACTGATTTGGTGCTCAAGAAAGATTTCTTGCATGAACTTTGAAAAGCAGCATTTATTGGAAATCTAATCTTTTGTTATTTTAAATGTGTTTGCGGTCGCTTCTGATCATTGCAGTTTTTAAGGTCCCATGAAATTAAAACAAAAATGTTTAGATGTTTGTTTCAGTCTGTTAGTTTTAAGGACATCTATATGTTGGTGTGCTCCAAAACAAAATTTGCGTTTAGGAGAACTGATATAAACATGTAAAGTTTGCTGTTTGTCACTTCCGTCTAAATCAGTGGTTCCCAAAGTGGGGGTTGTGGGACAATGATAGCGATTTCCAAAAATCTAATTCATTTTATTAAACTATTAGAATGACCATATATTATTCATAACCTACTGAAGAACAAAATAGCAGTTAATAGTTACATTGTTAACATGTTAATAATACACATAAAAAACAACAACATGCAAATAAAAAGCAACAATTGAACATGGAAGACGAGTGGCGTTCTCCAAAATTAAACTATGAATAGACTTGGGCCTAGGTTTATATATTTATATAGTCACTGACATTGTTATTTTGGGGGTCGCGGGCTGAAAAGTTTGAGAACCCCTGGTCTAAATGGATCAACGTTACAATATACTTCAGTTTCTCATCAAAACTTGACCAATCAAATGCTCTCTAGCATCTGACATGCCCCGCCCACTTTAAGACGCTTTTTATTTGCTTGTCATTTGATGTGCTTGAGCTCAACCACTCTCACTAACAGAGCTGTGATAAAAGCAAAACGCTATTGGCTGCTTTTTAAAAAGGGGAGTGGCTACTCTGTTCCACCCTCTCTTCATTTTTCAGTTGAGAAAAATGCACATTTCAATGCACTTCACGGGACCTTTAAAGTTTACTGACCTCATGTGGTTTGAAAACAATAAATGTTATATAAAAAAGACATTAAAAGACCTTCTTTAGTTTGTTTAATGTAAGTTTGTCTCTTGCATGTCTTACAGCCCTGTTCTGTATGTTTATATATATATTTTTATTATTTTTACAGCTAACCAGTACAACAACAATGAGCAAAAGAAACCGTTCTCACTGAATGTACAAACAGCACATTTGACACATACTGGACTGTGGTATCAATCCTCAAAAGGTTACTTCTGGACTTCATCACTAAAACGTAAGTCATGTTTCACACAACAGAGGTGATACACTAGCCAAAACAAAATAATAAAAAATGTTGGAAATCAAGCATAATATGGTAATTAAACAAACATGGTATTTACAAGTAATGGCAGAAATTCCCAAAATAAGCAGATCGCTCTCACCCTCGTTTCACTGAAGAGGACAAAAACTAAATAGATTTGACATTTACTAATTAAAACTTCTGAGTCCAGAAAGAGGAAAAAAAAGAAAAATAAACTCTGCCTGTGTGTTGATGTGTTAAAGTGTTGTGTCTATCCTGATGTTCGTTTCCCAAACTGTATCATCCACGCTGGAGCGCCACAAAAAGTCACTGCCACTTTGAGGGAGAATGGAGTTTAGACCCAAATAAGGGACTGTAGCAGCAGGTTTTGCTGATAAGCCTTCAAAAAAATCCCATGCACCGCTTGACACTCTTAGTTGGAGTTGCAGGCTTTCCCGTGGCATCAGCTCAGAGAAAATAAATGATCGTCTGCAGCACCCTAATATGCAGAAGCTGCATCCATCTTTCATTGTCAGAAGTGCTTCTTGCATCTCCATTCATTTCTGTATTCTCAGTCTAATCTCGCTGTGATGGTACAAAAAAATGGCACCACGTATTAGAGTTCAAGTGACACCACGTTGTTTTGCGACAAAAGTAATCCTAGATGAGCTTCCGATTGCGTCCATGTTTGTCCGTTATCTCCAATAAGTGAGAAAGAAAAGCAGGTGGACCAAGAATAGTTTCATCACACTGAAACACCACAGCGCGCACAGAACCACTTGTGGAAAAACTCAAAATACAACATCTTTTTTGTTTTTGTATGGTACAGAGGCAGCAGCAGCAGTCCAGCAGGTCTGAACTGGGAGCAGCTATACAGTCTGTGAGGCTGTAAGATGGTTGAGGTGAAGAATTGAGAGCAGAGACAGCAGCAGAAGCAGCACAGTCCAGTCCACCAGACAGACAGCACTAGTTGAGCTCCGAGTGATTGCATTAAAGCTACTGGGGTCGTTCAGCTGCTGATCCTGTGGAGAAAGGTCATATTTTGAATTTCAGGCATTCTGTTCTTTGCAATGTCATTTTCTGATTTTGTTGTTAGTTTTGTAGATGTTTTATTAGAAAAAAGAGAAATGTCAAGCAAAATGAAGCAACCTTTTTTCACTTATAGGTATTTCTAACGCTTTGAATATTATGAAAGCCCACTTGTCAAAGTACTAAAAAAGCTATTACAGTACTTTTTCTCAAAATAATCACTTTCAAGCTTACAATTTGCAACTGACATTTGGGACTTTCTTCTTCTGACTGTGATGTGTAATATGCAGCATCTCTCAGATGTGTTTTCTAAACACATAGGTTTTGTTATCCGTCATGAAACTGGCATTCTGAAAAAAACGCAGCACATTTCTGAGTCAATTGGAGCAGTGATGCTTTGTTCTTCTCTCAAAAAAAGAAAGAGGAATAGCCAACATATTGTGTTCATCCAATACTGCATAGAGAGGAAGGAGAGTTCAGCTCATTATCAAAGAGCTGCACTGGATTATCCCAAAATGCAAAGTTTATTTTGGGAAATCAGTGGAGTTTTGATACATTGTTTGTGATACTTCACATCTTACATACGTAAACAAATCCAGAACAGAAACGGGCAATACCACAGACATTATAATAGATGGCGTCCGCGTTGACATATTGGAGCAACGGACCGAAGCCAACCATTCTGTATTTAGCTTTCTGTTGTACGGTGGCTTTGAACTGTCAAAACATCTCTTAAAAAGCTTTTTCAGATGCAAAAAATAAATAAATCAAACAAGGTTAGAATTTTTTTATGACGGACGAATGTTTCAGAGGCAGTGTGTCAATACGATTTACACAACATAAGGTTGAATTAATTTTTTTAACGTGCGAAAATTACGCATGAAAATGACTGATTCAGTGTGCAATAACCTTTAGACTGTATAGTGTGAACGGAGATCATTTTTTCTCCAATGCAATAAAAATGGCAGTCTGGACGAGGAGTCTGGATAAAAACCCTTTTTAAAACAAAAACGCACTAGTGTAAACGGCACCCTTAGAAAGTCACAGATCTGAAATATTTGCAATTGTAAGAAATATTTGCAATTGTAACAAATATAGTTCCAATTAAGTAAAACCAAAAGTCAAGAAAACGTATGCTAAAATTGATCCCATAAGTTAATGTAAGCATAAAGAAATCTCTCAATGCGCAACAAAACAACAACAATATAAAGAATAAATACATTAATTCTGTGACTGAAGTACTGTTATTGCAATTTAACTTTTTTCTATGATTTGTTCAACTTTACTTTAAATAAAGTATAATATAACATAATGTTTAATTAAATTATTTAGTTTAATATTATATTATATTATATCAATATTATTTAGTTATATAGTTTGATTTAATATCAAATAAATGTATGGACTTTCATACTATTGTGTACTTTGTATCACAAGGCCCATATGACATGTCTTGCATTAAAAAAAAGTCTTGATTACTCAAACACAAAAATGTACAGAATGCATCTCGTGCAAACAGTCCATAAATCACTGGAAGAAGATCGGTGAGTAGAAATGTATGCCTCTTACCACACAAAGAACGTCCAGAGTAACATTGCTTTTCAGTTTCTGAGCCTGTAAAGAAAGAGAGAAAGAGGCCGGCTGAAAGTACGGACTGAAAAGTCAATTACTTGCAAGAAGCTCTTCAAGGTTTTGTGTTATAAACCATTTCTCAGACTGAAGCATTTCCATCTAGCAGCTCTCTAAAGCAAGTTCAGTGTGATCTGAGTCGAGCGCAGCCTCAATAATGCACTGTAATTCACCACAGCAAATAGAGGTCATACGCATCTGGCCTGAAAGAGAGGTCTTTCTGACTGAGATGTAATATTATGATAATTAGCCCTACAACCGACATGCAAACACCACACGTATACTCCGCTGTGGCCGACTGTGCTCTCTCAGGTCCTGCTTCTTTTTAAAACAATGTGTGTGTGTGTGTTTGTGTGTGTGTGTGTGTGTGTGTGTGTGTGTGTGTGTGTGTGTGTGTGTGTGTGTGTGTGTGTGTGTGTGTGTGTGTGTGTGTGTGTGTTTGGTTGTGTGCAGGAGGGCATTGTGTGTGCATTAATATGTGACACACCAATATATTTTAATACTGCGCTCTGCTATCCAGTTCCCCACTCTCTCTCTCTCACACACACAAACACACATGCAGAGGTTGGTTTGTTGAAACGATAAAGTGATTCCTCTGAGAATCTGGAATATAATAAAGGTAGTGCACAATGGAGAGAGAACGGAGCTAATTCCTGCGAAAAGCATTGTGGGATAAAATGATTAATAGCCTTCCTGGAAGTCTATCTGACAAAAGAAACTGTGTCTACTAATAAATCATGATATTGTTATTACTGCAATATGATGAATTGTTGCGCTGTATCTGCAGGAGAGGATCTAACGTTCTGTATTTGGGGTTTGTTGTGAGCTGCAGATTTAGAAAAAAGTTAAACACAAGTTCAGTTTTATGAAGAACGTCTGCGAGGGGTTGTTTCTTACCAAAGAAAAGAACTAATTTTGACCCATGACGAGATTTGATGCATGGATTTTTGAAGAAACATTTTACATCAACTCTTTAGTTTGATCATTGTTGAAATTGTCCTTTTTTAGACAGATTTAAATTTGAGGTGGCTCTTTACAAAATCATAAAATGCTGTGAGAAACAATCAAAGCAGTCATATTTAGTTTTATTAAAATAAATGTTCCACATAATTGAAGGCTGTATGAGGAACTGCTTTCATCCACCATTTATTTACATCTGCAGCTGACTTTCAGAATGGTAATTCACAAACGTCACTTTAGAACTAGCTTAGAACACTTTAGAACACTTTGCGCTGACAAGCTGATGGCCGCCATCGTGCTGAATCTCCGAAATTATAAATTTTTAAAATGGGCACTATCCTTATAAATAAACTGCATAGTTACAATACTATTGTCGTCTGAAAAAGCCTTAAAAGTACATTATGTTGTCCAACAGCTGCAATATTTGTCAAACTGTAGTGAGTTTATTGCTCTGCTGCCACACTATGTGGGCAGAGTAATTCACAAAGGAGAAGAGGCTGTTATTGCAGAATATTGCACGGCTATCAGCCAATTAGACTCGAGAACCAGACAGAACTGTTGTATAAACGTGTGTGTGTGTGTGTGTGTGTATATATATATAGCGCTCAGCCATTCTCACTCCATTTTGAAAATGAACATTTTTATCACTTTCTCAGTGAACATAGGTCATATGTTTGGGTGCGTTTGAACAAAACAGATTTAATAAACAGATATATTTATTAAA
>CAIGQW010018645.1:0-10030 GCA_903798125.1 Danio choprae
CGGGGGGAGCGGTTTTACGAGCCCGCCGATAGATGACCTCACCCATCGCACTCGACTGCTCTTTCACCGCCGTGAATTCCTGGGTGAACTCACCGACGGTGTCGCCGAACAGGCCAGCCTGGGAGATGGGTGTGTTAAGAAAGCGGACTTTGTCAACATCACGCATCTCGGCCAGGTTTAACCAGAGGTGGTGCTCCTGGACCACTAATGTGGCCATCGTCTTTCCCAGGGCACGCGCAGCCGACTTGGTGGTACGCAGAGCATAGTCGGTTGCGGTGCGAAGCTCATGCATTAAGCCTGGGTCAGAACCACCCTCGTGCAGCTGAGCTAACGCCTGCGCTTGGTAGCGCTGGTACGTGGCCATAGCGTGCAGGGCAGAAGCAGCCTGGCCCGCAGCAGTGTAGGCTCTGGCCCCGAGGGACGCAGATAACCTACACGCTTTGGATGGAAGACGAGGCTGACCACGCCAGGAAGAGGCACCACGCGGGCAAAGATTGACCGCAATGGCACGCTCAACCTGGGGAATCGCCTCGTATCCCCTGGCTGCCCCACCGTCAAGGGTGGTGAGAGCGGAAGCGCACGCAGATCGGGCAGAGAAAGGTGCCCTCCAAAACTGCGTGAGCTCACTGTGCACCTCCGGGAAGAAGGGGACTGGAGGCTTAGAAGGCTTGGCCTTCTTCTTAGCCTCCACGTAACACCCATCTAGTCGGTCCGGCCGTGGGGCTGGGGGATAAACCATCTCCAGACCCACCGCCGAAGCAGCCCGGGAAAGCACGGCCAACATATCCGCTTCTAGATCCGGCGCCTCGCCAACCACCCCGGAGGGAGGGAGCGGGTCCGGACCCTCGTCGGATAGTGAAAGCCCACTCTCCGATGCAGCAATGGACATCTGGTCCCCGGTGTCATCGAGTGAAAGGGCGACCATCCGGGAGGATGGAGCGCTTCTCTCACTCGAAGCTTGGATAGAGCGCGCTGAGGAGCGAGGGGTTCGCGAGCCCGAGGGCGGCGAATTGACCCCCACTGTAACCCTCAGATCTGCCCGCGTGCCAACCGCTTTATTGCGGGGGACAACAGGGGTGGCTCGCCCTTTTGCAAGAGCGAGCCGCGATCTTAGCTGCGCAACAGACATGGCATCGCAATGATGACATGTACTGCCCGCGAGCACCGCATTCACATGCTGGACCCCCAGACATGCCACACAGTGCTCGTGTCCATCATCCGGGGACAGGAAACCACCGCATCCAGAAACGCACGGTCGGAACGACATCTTTAAAAAGACGCGTTGTTCGACCGTGTTGCTCTTTTAGTGTGTGTGTGCTGTGATACAAACCGCTCTTTGAAGAACCGGACCAGAGAAACGCCCAGGGACGGGAGAATGAACCCAGCTCGACCGCCGCTGCTCGCGTTGTCACTCGCTCTGGGACCGGGAGAAACAGCCTACAGTAAGCCGGCAGCTTTCTCTTTCTCTCTCTCTCAACGAATTGGAGGAACCAGCAATGACTCTTTCAGTGCTTGTACGGCTTCTGAAAGTGAAAAGGTATGGTGTAACGGCAGAGCTGGCATCTTATAGACAGACTGATTGTGATTGCTGCCAGCTGTGCGCGCTGACACTGCCAATTCATTGGCATTTCATTGGCCCGTTTTATTACTCTTCAGATGATTGGCTTTCTGATGAAATCCCCATAGTGGAAGTTTTCCACATAGCATTGTAGTTCCCCTCCCGCTGGGGAACTGTTAGTTAAGTCCACAGTTAATTATAAAAAAATTGTAACATATTAAATTAATTATATTTTCTTGTTAAATGTAATACACTGCAATACTATATTTATCTTTTTGTCTGTTTCAATCTTGCTAATGAACAGAAAAATAAATAAACCATCACCACAATGTCTCAAGCACTGGTCCTAAGGGTCTAATGGGAAATATGTGTGTCTTCCTCATTTGTCAGCTACATTCTATATTCATGTTTATAATAAATTCATGTCCAAACAAATTACCTCGGAGACTCAACATAATTTGTTTATGTAAAATAACATATTTGTTTTGCTGGTATAGCCGAGAGAGTGAGTGTGGAGGGGGTGTCGGAGGAGAGCAGGGGTCTGTGTTGTGTCTGGAGTCATGTGTTTTCAACACCTTTTTAATTAATTCGTCAGTGTTTGAAAAAAATCTCAGCTGACATCTTCACACATTCACAGATGCGCACACACACACACACACACACACACACACAGAAAGGGGAAAAAATAGAGCTGAAGAAATCACACGCTTATTATATCTGTGCTAAATCTTATGCAACAGACAGAATGTGGAGAAAAATAGATATAAACCTTGTTTCGGGAGACAGAAGTAATTTGTTTTATATTTGTATATACAAACAATGTTGACACTCAACTATGTTAATTGCAATCATTATGTATTGTAATTTAAATGTATAGCCTTATAAGCAGTTCAATTTAGGCCAGGTCCATTTAAAAACCCATACTTTTCTCTCCGTTTGGCCTTCTGTTCACACTGAGACGGTGTTTTTAGGAAATAAAAATGCATTTTTTTGTAAACGCTGTCTAAAGTAGATAAATGGACTGTGAAAACGGAGGCTTTCGAAAATGATGACGCATTTTAGTCATGTGACGCCGTCATGTGACCAGTCCAGCTAACATGGTGGACGACATTGTAAAACTGATGTTTTGAATGCTGTTTGTTCTGACTGCTTTATTAAAGATTAATGTCAAATTGTACATGCTCCATGTTGCCTCTCTTCAAAGGATATGAAACGTTTACTGGAAGCTATTGTTCAGTGGCGGATGCAGACGATAGTTGTGACATTTTGACGAGACGTTTCAAAGACATGGAAAGTAAATAGATGGATATGAAGTAGGTAAAAGCGTCTTATCCTGTGTGCATGTGCAGTACATGAACGAAAATATTTTCAGTCATTTTCGTGTGGGTGATGGATAGAATTGAAAACGATAGTGTGGACATGGAGCGTTTTAGACCAAAACACCGTTTTCAATTTTATCAGGATTAGTGTAGCTGTAGCCTTAGATTATAACTATGGTCTGTTGTCTGAATCAATATATTGATTCTAATTGGCTGAATGGTGTACAATGAAAGTAGTTCCAGTCAGTTTTTGTCACTGAGCGATACCCTCAAAAATGAGTAACAACCATAGTAACTCAACTTCCTCTGTGTAATCTGAGGACACTGACATGAGCTTCAACTAGGGTGTGTGTTTCACCAGAGTTTGCGACAGATGTTTTTTTGAATCCGTGCTGTGCATTTAAAATCCTTTCAAGAGTTCACACTTAGATATTGCTTGATAATAATAGCAGGTTTGGCATGCTGTCCCGGGAGAGAACCCTGAGCTCGGAGATAATTGAGCCCAGGGCTCCCGCCTGGTAAATAAGCATATAAGGGGGTACGAGATCAGATAGTTCTCGAGAGCTCTTCTTGGTAAAGGAGGAAAAGGGGGAGATGGGGTGGATGGGGGGTTTCTTCGAAAACGAAGATAAGAGAGTAGTTTTTTGACAGGCTACTTATAGGGAGTTTGTATTAATCTGATTGGCTTACTAGTGATTACAGATGAGAGACCAGCTGCGATCAATCATATCACGTGCTCCTCTCGAAATTAGTTTGTGAAACTTCACTTAATGCACAAACATTCATTGATTACCCTTGTGTATTTTTGCCCCACTTAAGTAGAACATAAAATGGTGTATAGTGTCGACAAGCATTTATAGTAAACCAAAATATATTTTAATGCCTAATGAAATTTGTATAATGTATTTAAAGGGATCATGAAAAGGATATTTTTTAACAATATTATCTTAGGTTATAGATAGGTCATTTTAGATCACAAACATCATAATGTATATAATATTCTCTATCCTGTTTTTGACCCTTTTTTTGATAAATGCCTACAGTTTTAATTGGTTCAAATGTTGGCAGAATAAATGATAGATGGATGTTGGTAGAAGGTAAGTAATATGGGTAATTTTTGTTGAAAAAATAAAAAAATAAATAAATAAATAAAATCTCAAATGTGTGTTGTCACAACAACTACCTCCGCACATTATCAGCACCACAAATACAAACTTCCAGAATTCCCTGAGCGTTCATTGTCTTCATGATTCCTTCGCAACAGTTTGTTTTAACACAGGCTCATTGTGAAAACGTATCCCCGTATACATTTCTGGAGAACGCGAATTATGTAGTCAGAGCTACGTATGGCTGCATTTTGTATTTAAAGCGAATGCTATGGGGCGGTATGACGCTGGTGATGGCTTTTCTTTTCGCGCAACCAGCTGACCGATTTACTCTGTGTCGATGACTTTTCCGCTGTTACCTTGCGGCTTGCGGCATACATTGGCAAACTTGAGACGTAGAAAGGAGTTGACCGCAATGACAGGGTTTGAGTCTGGCAAAGAACGGTTCCAGAAAGCAGGTAAAACAAAAACAAAAGGCAAAAAATAAAATAAACAAGCAAATAACATGATGAGAATGTGGTAAGATCTGAAAACGTGGTAAAAACCAGGCGGCCACGAGGGCTTTTCTTTTTCTGGATTGCTTTTGAAAACACTGTCGGTTGGGTTTAGGGAAGGTGGTGAGTGGGTCAGTTGGCGCTTTTGAAAACAGTATCGGTTTGGTCAGTCAGTCAGTCAGGCAGTTGACAGCGGCCTCTGGTGGATTTACACAAGAAGAGCTGGTGTGAATGGCACTCGCGAGAGCGTACACAGTGGCGTCTGGTGGAATCGCGAAAACAAAAACTGCAAAAAAATGTACGTCCTGGGACATATTTTGCGCTCTCCAGAAATGATTATTGGGAACCGTATCCATAATAAGCCTGGGTTGGCTTGTTTTGATACTTTATTTAGACATTTTATGTTTTTGCCAAGACAACCAAACCTACTGTTTGTCATTGCACATATTACTAGACTTGGAGAATGTGGTTAAAAGCCTGGCTTACATGGTGCAAATTCTGATGGTCGGAGGTTTGTATGTCCATGCACACATCATGTGTGAAATTACACGATTGTATGACCTGCAAATTCCAACGCATGAAATTCTGTGCCAAAACATTGACAGAGAAAGACATTGCTTTCAGAGCCACTATCTCTTGTCCACTCTCTCTCATATGAACTTAATAATGATATGAGCTGTGAATGTTTGCTACACATACCGGTTCTTTTTCTGCACCGGGAAAAACCTGGTCATCCTGTGTATGAATTATTAAGCCTAGTCCATAGTAAACTATCATCTCTGACAACCGTCATGAATGACATCATACAGTGCTTGTGGTTCAGTGAATTTATCCTTTATATTCTGATTGGTCAACTTCAGATTGATCTACAGATCGGCTCATTCTATGAGCATACACCTCATGATTTCAAGCTGAAAACTCCTGAACTTTTAAGACTTAAACATGATCTGGAGCACTGAGTCACTCAGCTTGGCTCGTAAGTTTTTCTCATAAGACTAAGTGCAACTAAGTGTACCTAGTCACTATGTACTTTATTATGAACAAATGACGAGTTAAGGCATGCACTAATCATGAACTAACTTTAACTACAACATGAGTTCATGTGTGAATAACGGCTACTGTTATTACTTGTTAGTTCATGTTTGTTAAATAATGTATTAAAGAGCACATAGTTTACCCCTTTTTCCAGATTTAACATATTTAAGTCTTTTGTGTCTCCAGAATGTGTCTGTAAAGTTTCAGCTCAAAACACCCATCAGATTATTTATTATACCTTTCAGAAGTTTGTAATTTTTAGCTCTGAGCATCTTGTAGCTGTTTTTGTGGACTGTGCCTTTAATGCTAGTCCTCCCCGCCCACCGTTCCTACGTGCCTGTCAGTGTGCCTCAATCTCCGCCCTCGGCTTCCTCAGATAACAGACAGACATGAATGAAGCAGATCTCACGTAACGTTTGTGAGAAATATTACAGTAATAACTTTCCCAATGATTATTTGATGTATTTGTTGTGGAGTTGCAACGATGAGTCACACACAATGTTGTTACAAAGTTCACACACACACACACACACACACACACACACACACACACACACACACACACACACACACACACGCGCACACACACACACACACACACACACACAGACAGCATGCGCGTTTAGCTTTGCACTGTTTTTGCAAGGCAAATGTGACATGATACACATTAATATCCACTGCTGTATGGATATCCATTATGTTAATGTACAAAATTAACCTGATTTAACGTCCAAACCGGGATTGAAGTGTCTTCTTTTATAATTGTACTGACACGCAGTTGTGGTGATACAGTAAAGCTGACGTAAATCGCTGTAATTCATTACAAACATGGACTGCTTTAAAAACATGTTAAACTTGTAAAACTCATTCTTGATCACATTTGATGATGATTGATGATCCTAGCGAACTGAACAGATCTTTTATTCCCGGTTGCTTTGCGCACGTCCTGTCTAGTTGATATGATTATACGCGTTACTACAGAGACATGTTAATATGCGGCTGTCAATCAATTCGGTGGGCGGGGAAACCGCACTCCTACATCAAGTTGCGGTCGGCCTCAAAACGGGAGGGATTTGGATGCTATTTTAACGTCAGGAAATAAAAAAAAAGAGACTTATTGTCTTTATATCACCCCAATTTGACTGTGGACACATTATCCTACACACAGTTCTGTCCAAACAGCCTACAAAAGATGATTTTTATCTTGGGTGCCCTTTAATTAACACTTTAGTTTTAGTAAAATATAACTAACATGAACTCACGACCTGTTAATGTATGTTTTTCTCATGACTTTACTTGGAGGGGCAAACTCGTGTTTAAACCGTTCATTTTGATGTAGATGGAACACTTTCTATTGTTTTTTTAATATAAACAGGCACTAGAAGGAGATGCATGACTGTTACATTTACAAACAGAAGTTCAAGAGTAGTTAAGATCGAGTTAATGAAAATGTGCCCCTTCAAGTAAAGTGATGACATAAAGATACATTACCAGATTGGGGGTCGCTTTGATATTGAAAGTCCCTTGCCACAATGATGTAGGCTATAAAACACACAGGATCCCTGTCCTTATACAGCAATGTATACGCAAAAAAATAAATAAAAAACGTATAAATATAAAACAAATATATATATATATATATATATATATATATATACTGTAATTATTACAAAGTAGGCTAAATGATCAAAACACCATGATAGTTTCGGTTTAATTTCTCTCTAAAAAAGTATATTTTGAGGCATTTATTTTTACATGCACAAACAACAGCAGCCTAAACAACAGAACATCGTTGTCTAATTTTTTCCTGCAGTGCTTCAGTGAGAGGAATACATTCCTATAAAATCAACAAACACGAATATGTTTCTCTTAACAACAAAATAAATAACCTTGTCATGTAGCCTATCATTTTTCTATTCACTCTTTAAGTTCAATATGATGGCACTAAGGACAGCATATGGCTTTTTTATTTTACATAGGTCTATAGAATGTCATGGGATCTCACTTTTCACTCCAGTAAAACATAATCGCAAATTCGAAAATTAAAGAAGCACCATTGAAAGGGGTTCCATTTTGTCAAGTTTACCCTGCCTTTAGCTTAATTGTTTAACATGTTTACAGTAATGTCACAGTGTTTAAAAAACGAAACACAACATCACATCTTTTGTTTCGGAGAATAAATAAGCAGTGTCTCAACGTCCATATGAAAGCATCTGGCTGTCAGTCTTTGACATGACTGGACTTTGCTCCTTAGCACCCCCAAACCTTGATGCTGATGACAAGAATAGCATGTGTAGTTATCTTTTTTTAAGTGAGGTGTAAATTGTCGTCATGCATAAATGAATAATATTTTTGCCCTTTTACACATAATAATCCATGATCACAATACTAAAAGCACACGTCAAAATAACACATTGTCGATATTTTTTAAAACCCCTCAAAATTTCACAAATCATGTTTTCAGGGGAGCCCATGCCTTATGTAGGGGAGCCGAGCTCATCCTAGCTCCCTCATAGTTTGCACCCTGCATGTTGTAGTTAAAGTTAGTTTTTGATTAGCGCATGTCTTAACTCATTATTAGTTCATAATAAAGTCACATTTAATGTACATATTAGTACATAATTATTCATATACTGTTATAGTAAAATGTTACCCAAGCATCAATGATTCCCACAAGACTTTTCCTAATTATAAAAAATCACATACAAGCTACGACAGCAAAAATCGCATTGTGTATGCTTTCCTTAAGGTAGAGCTTAGACAGAGCTGGAATCATTTGTTAATAGCTTGACTGGGAGTTTTTTTATCTAATGTTGTATCAGAGCTACCACATCCCTTTGATTGATGCCCTATGGCCAGGTTCTGGTCAGGACTGTGGTTGAGAGAGGAGGGATGTGGTTACAGACAGGACTGGTAGAGTGTGATAAAGTGCATTTGGAGGGAATGAAGCCTTGTCACTACTGCTGTTAAATGCTGTGTCACACCTTGACAGTGAGGGATTTCCATGCCAGCAAACTTTAATACCAGTTGAGAAGACACAATGCAACTGTTAGGCTGGAATTCGCTGTGCCATGTTCCTGCTCAAATGCGACTGACTCTGAGAATCTGAATCACTAGGGAAGCTACTTCCTGTCACACCTCGACAGGGCAGAAGAGCGGCTGCCAGGTCATCCTCTATTAAAATCTGAGTGAACTGGAAGTTGCTGAGACTTTTATTTCAGTATCTTGATTTACTACTGTAACTGAATGTTTTGTTTTCTTTTTGAGCATCATTCCCTTATAGCAAACTAACTGTAAGAAGGGCATGGTTAAAAATATTGTGGCTGAAGCCATTAAACTGATGTCAATCGAGAAGGACCACCACTCCAAAATCAAAAGCAAATGGTAACACTTTGATTAAAGATTGTTGTCCAGTCAGGTTCACTTATTTAAGAACAGGTCCAAGTACTTTACAGTGATAAAGAATGACTTTAGAAAGAAGAAAGTAAAGAATTTTGAAGATTTTAATCTGTCTGTGTGTGTGTGTTTTAATATAAATAATAATGCAGTTAAAGAATTATTGAATTATTAATAGAAGGCGAAAAAATATTTTAGCTAATGAATATAAATAAACACTTTCTCTAGACAAACAGTTTAAGAGAAAATGTCAGGCATGTGGGCCTTTTAAAAATTGATCAGAGAAGGAGGTGGGCCCTATAGTGAAAAAGGTTGAGAACCCTGTTCTATGACATTTATGGATTTCACAACACAGGCTTATTAGAAATATGTGCTTTTGTGAAGCAATGGCTTTATCGTGGACGTCTGCAACAAAGACATGTATCTGAAACATATCCTAAGTAACACATTTCTAATCTGCAACAACGTAGACAGTGCCCTCTAGTGGATTTGTCATCTGAAAGGTACAACCAAGTGTACATGGATAAACATATTTTATGTATTATAGGCTGAGACATGTATTTTCAATCACCCTGGGTTGGGATTTAATCTTAAAACTAAACAAAGATGATTTTAAGATTTAAGAACCACTGCTCAATAATTTATCAAACTGTTTAACTAATGTAACTTTTTTTCAATTTTATCATACTGTACAAGCTGCACAATCTGAGCTATCCTTTATGATCATTATGCTTAATTTATAAGGCCCCTGCAAATGGTCAATATTAATACTCAACTTAGAAAACACAGCTAATAATATATTTCTCTCTAATACCTTAAAAAGACTCACATTCTACCTGCAGAGAATTTTGTATGTTATCTTTTTCTCTTGTCTCTTGATTGTTTTGTATGGGCAATAAACATCAGGCACATTCTGTGATTGATTGTTATATATTGAACTTTGATACTGACATTTATATATGGTTAGGGCTGATTGTTATTAATGAATGGGAACTATCGTGGCAACAAATGATGGATTACAATAACACATAAACAAACACAAGCAAACAGACTGTGGTGATGGTGTGTTTGTGCATGTTTGCGTGTGTGTGTGTGTGTGTGTGTGTGTGTGTGTGTGTGTGT
>CAIGQW010018667.1:0-11860 GCA_903798125.1 Danio choprae
ACACACACACATATATATATATATGCTAAATGTGGTATCGTGGATTCGTATAATTTTGATTGAAATACTGTAACTTTCCATATCAAATGTTTGTTTTTTTATCTATTTTTAAATTATTGTATACTTTTGGAAATAAATGGTACATTATTTACTGTATAGTACCAGTAATGCCCGTTAAAACACAAAATATTAAATTGGGCATGAAATCAAAATATGTATATCTTGTTTGTTATAATCGGTGTGTCTGTGCATTTCATTATTTTTTTTAAATGTAACTATACGCTTAGAATCTTTAATCAATTATCCTAACACCCTCAAAACACCTTTTCTTCACTTTTGGTCACAATGAATGCCTTTCTGGAGGGGCTATCGGTTTGGTTCTCATGTCTGCCCTGCTTTCGCCCATTCGTTAATCTTCTTCAATTGCCTCAAAGCAATGCCCATCTTCCAACGATTTATAAAACCACATATGTGAGGCTTAGAAACACTAGAAAATTGAAAGGCTAATAGTTACTAAACTCAAGTTTCCTGTTGCTTATTGTCTTCACCTTACTAAACAGGTTTTCTATGTGCATTATCCTCAATTACAGCCTGAGATATTGTTCAGTTTTGAAAGCTTTAACTGAGGTAATCAAACAAAGGCCCATGATTAATAGGGTAATTTAGCTTCCCGAGCTATAGCTAAAACAGAGCTTACAGAAATGCTAATTGAAGAAGTTTTCTTTTCATACACTGACTCTAAACAGGTTTTGTGTTTGTTTTTATCATTTAGAGATTAAGCAATGCTTTGGGTATGGCTTTATGAATCCAACAAACACCACATTTTTTTTCTTGTCTCTTTTTAAACTTACATTAATGCTTAGTCTAAACAGCATTGTAATCGGATCTCAGTGGGATATCAAATTAGCATGTAAGTAACAAGGCTTATTTTGCTACTGGGAAGATAAACTTTAAACTCTTCACACATGCTAGCAAATGTTGAAATTGTGTTCAAACGCTTTCTAATGGTTTAAATAGAACTGATGATGGCAAGTGCCCTGTATAACAAATCAGAATGGGATAGCAATACAACTCCCTAATAGTATATTGTGGAATTACTGTTACAAGATAAATCACCTCAAAAGGATTTTACTTTTCTTTTTTCTGAGGTTCCATTAAAAATGTTGCTAATAATTAAATCATAATTACGGAAATCCTATGTGGAAACTATGGGGATTTCGTCAGAAAGCCAATCATCTGAAGAGTAATAAAACAGGCCAATGAAATGCCAATGAGTTGGCAGTGTCAGTGAACACAGCTGGCAGCAATCACAATCAGTCTGTGTATAAGATGCCAGCTCTGCCCTGAAACCATACCTTTTCTAGCCGAAGAAGCCGAACTACAGCTGTCAGCTAAGGCGCAATCGATGTGGCGAAGGAACATAGCATTTCCGTTCCCCCCCTCGGGGAACGAGGGGTACCCCAGTAACCGCTCCGTCCCCAGCGGGAGGGGAATGGAAATGCTATGTGGAAACTTCCACTATGGGGAAATGTATGGAAAATGCCACAGCGACTGAAACTTACCACGTCGTTGGTGAGAGGTTTGCCAAGCATAAGCGTGCACGCACCATCATCACCATAGATGCAGCCCTCCAACGTGTCCCCTGGCCCTTATTCACCTACTTACCTAATAAGGTTTAGTTATATTTTTCGGGGAGTCGCAAAAATGCACCTAGTTAAGCGCTAGGAATTTAAGATACAACAGTACGTTGGGAAAGCGTGCATTCCCGATAGGGAGGACGCTGCGGAGGCCACCTGCTGCCCAATGGGGAGACCTGGTGGCAATAAGACATATGGACTAACCCTATAAAGGGGAAGTACACATACGAAGATGGTTAGCGGGGAGGGAAGACACGGGCCCGCCCAGAGGAGGGAACTATACCGTGGCTGAGTGAAGCGTATGGGATCGCCAGTGGGGATCGCACATAGCGGGCACCTATACCCAAAACGCAGGCTGACCAAGTGGGCATGCCAACAACGTAGTGGGCCAGGCACCTGACTCCTCCGCTGAGTCAGATGCTGGGGGCCTTGGAGGAACTCTGTAGGGTTTGCCAAATGGGGAACTAAACTAATCAGAGAAAAAATGCACATGTATCTCTGTGTTAGACAGAAAAGGCGCCGCAAGCGTGTTACAACACCCACCGAATTTCCTCATTCACCGGGGTTAGCCAGCACACGTGACGAAATGGGCTCCACTCGGAGATTATAAAATCTCGCAAATGTATTAGGTGTCGCCCAGCCCGCAGCTCTACAGATATCTGTCAGAGAGGCGCCGCGCGCTAACGCCCAAGATGAAGCGATGCTCCTAGTGGAGTGCGCTCTCACTCCTGGGGGACACGGCTCGCCCTGGCTTGAATAAGTGAAGGAGATGGCATCCACTATCCAGTGGGTCAACCTCTGCTTGGATACGGCACTTCCCTTCTGCCGACCACCGTAACAGACAAAGAGCTGCTCAGAGGATCTAAAGCTCTGTGTGCGATCCACATAAATACGCAGAGCGCGAACAGGACACAGCATTGAAAGGGCTGGGTCTGCCTCCTCCGAAGGCAGCGCTTGCAGGTTCACCACCTGGTTTTTAAACGGTGTGGTAGGAACCATGGGCACATATCCAGGCCGGGGTCTCAGGATAACGTGAGAGAAGTCCGGTCCCAATTCCAGGCACGAATCACTGACCGAAAATGCCTCCAGGTCCCCAACCCTCTTGATCAATGCCAACGCGACCAGCAGAGCTGTCTTCAAGGACAGACATCTCAAGGATACTGAGTTGAGTGGTTCGAATGGAGCTCCACGTAGGCTCGTAAGCACTACGGAGAGGTCCCAAGAGGGCATGAGGGGGGGCGGGGTGGATTTAATCGCCTCGCACCTCTAAGGAACCGGGTGATGAGGTTATGCTTTCCCACGGCGCCGCCATCCACCGCGTCATGATGTGCGGAGATGGAGGCGACATAAACCTTCAGTGTGGAGGGCGACAGCCTCTGCTCCAATCTATCCTGAAGGAAAGAAAGCACAACGCTGATCTGACAAGTTCGGGGGTCTTCTCGGAGAGAAGCGCACCACTCAGTGAATAGACTCCACTTCAGGGCGTAGGCATGCCTCATAGAGGGTGCTCTAGCCTGAGTGATGGTGTTAAACACCGCATCCAGTAGGTCACTAAGTCTTTCGCGCTCCGTCTATGGACCACACGTGGAGGTTCCAGAGATCTGGGCGTGGGTGCCAGATGGTGCCCCGTCCTTGAGAGAGAAGGTCTTCTCTCGGAGTGGTGACCTCACGGCCAGCAGCCTGGTGTTGAAAAACACCATTTGATGTTTCGCTCGGCCCTCCACCGAGGAAAGAGTCCCACCCTCGTGCAGCTGAGCCAACGCCTGTGCTTGGTAGCGCTGGTACGTGGCCATAGCGTGCAGGGTAGAAGCAGCCTGGCCCACAGCAGTGTAGGCTCTGGCCCCGAGGGACGCAGATAACCTACACGCTTTGGACGGAAGACGAGGCTGACCACGCCAGGAAGAGGCACCACGCGGGCAAAGATTGACCGCAATGGCGCGCTCAACCTGGGGAATCGCCTCGTACCCCCTGGCTGCTCCACTGTCAAGGGTGGTGAGAGCGGAAGCGCACGCAGATCGGGCAGAGAAAGGTGCCTTCCAAGACTGCATGAGCTCACTGTGCACCTCCGGGAAGAAGGGGACGGGAGGCTTAGAAGGCTTGGCCTTCTTCTTAGCCTCCACGTAACAATCTAGTCATTCTGGCCGCCGAAGCAGCCCGGGAAAGCACGGCCAACATATCTGCTTCTAGATCCGGCGCCTCGCTAACCACCCCGGAGGGAGGGAGCGGGTCCGGATCCTCATCGGATAGTGAAAGCCCACCCTCCGATGCAGCAATGGACATCTGGTCCCCGGTGTCATCGAGTGAAAGGGCGACCATCCAGGAGGATGGAGTGCTTCTCTCACTTGAAGCTTGGATAGAGCGTGCTGAGGAGTGAGGGGTTCGCGAGCCCGAGGGTGGCGAATTGACCCCCACTGTAACCCTCAGATCTGCCCGCGTGCCAACCGCTATATTGCGGGGGACAACAGGGGTGGCTCGCCCTTTTGCTTGCGTTGTCACTCGCTCTGGGACCAGGAGAAACAGCCTGCAGTAAGTCGTCAGCTTTCTCTTTCTCTCTCTCTCTCTCTCTCTCTCTCTCTCGAATGAAGTCGAAGGAACCAGCAATGACTCTTTCATTGCTTGTCTGGCTTCTGAAAGTGAAAAGGTATGGTTTCAGGGCAGAGCTGGCATCTTATACACAGACTGATTGTGATTGCTGCCAGCTGTGCGTGCTGACACTGCCAACTCATTGGCATTTCATTGGCCCGTTTTATTACTCTTCAGATGATTGGCTTTCTGACGAAATCCCCATAGTGGAAGTTTCTACATAGCATTGTAGTTCCCCTCCCGCTGGGAAACTAATTTGTTATGTTTTTAAACAATCTTTTTCAAAGTTTTTCTTGTATTGTGCATTATCACATTCATATACAGCACACACAAATAAATACATTTATTAATTATACATTTTTTTTTAAATTAATGTTCATATTTCTTAAATAAATCACTTCATTAAATCAAAAAAAATTACATAAAAATATATAAATATAAATCAATATACAATCAGCCGACAGCATTGGAACATACTATTAGACTAACAGACTATTGAAACAGACTAACAGATATTTAAAATATGGCTTATACTTTCTCATTCATCGCTCATTGTCATCCACATTCATTATAAGGTTTAGAATTAGAACTAATGATTTTATTATAGAGACTAAATATGGTGTAATAAGTTTGAGTTCACTGAATCTTGATTTCTTCACATTTACATTGGCTCATGGTCACATTCAATCACGCCTCACAGACCATAATTGGAAGAACACTGAACATGTGCACGACATTCCCCACAGATGTGCGTTATATGATATAATGTAATACCAAATAAAAAATAAAAAAACAACGCTGTCGTCTTGTGTAAAAACATGTGCTGTCGTCTTAAGTGTCCAAGACACATGAAAAAAAAACCTCTAAAGAGCCAGAATGAACGTTTTTATTTTGTCTTTTTATGACGTCTTATATCATTTTAACATTGAACATGTTCAAGTGAAAAAAAAAGACTCACAAATAAATGCATATGATAGTTAGGGTTTTCCGTTTACTCAGAATGCTTCGTAAAATGAGCCACGTCAACAGATGTCAAAGAAAACTCCTAACCAGTTATCCAATTTTCAAATGGCATAATTACTTCCAAGGTGGTTGAAGTCAGACTCTAAAGAGAATGTATCATGCAATGCATTTGGAGAACAGCACCCTATTACGATTTTCCAAATCCCATCCTGTAAATGCAGAAACATCACTGGCCACTTATTATTTTTCATTTAATCTTGCATGGTCCAAAAATCCTACAGACAATAGGAAACATCAAAATGTCATTCACTGGGTCATTGAAATAGATAAAGCTCCTTTTGGAAGTGACCCGTTTTCTTGCATCTACTGTACATGGATGGAAGCTGTTTCACATGGTTTGTGGAATGTGTGCTGCTTTTAAAGTAAGATCTCGAATGTGATTTCCCAAATAGAAATCCCATTTGGGAGCTCACAATTATAGCATGGTCGGACTGGGAGGCTTAGTGACTTAAACTGTTATGTCAGTGACATGTTGTACATGTTTCAGCTGTCAGTGTCAATGTGTAAAACTGAGTTTTTTAGATATGTACTGAGAGATTTTTTACCAAAAGGCTTTTTGAACATTCTTACTCCATATTAAAGTTTTTTTTAATCGTATTTTGTTTGAGAAAGAAGCATAATTAGATTTGTGTGTGTGCGTGCGTGCGTGCGTGCGTGTAAAAATGTTGACGTGCTTATCTGCTTGTTAAAGGGAATTGGTACCAAACCTTTGAGTTTCTTTTTTCTATTGGAACCAAAAGCTAAGATTTTGAACAAAGTAACCAATAACCATTGTTTTAAATAGAAAAATGAATACTATGGTAGTTAGTGGTTACAGTTTTTCCAGCAGTTTTCAAAATATCTTCTTTTGTGTTCAACAGAAGAAAGAAACTCAGACAGGTTTGTGACAAGTAAGTTAACAATGGCAGAAATTTCTGTTTTGGGTGTACTATCCCTTTAAGATATTACATGCGGAAATGCTGTTTCTGGATCCAAGCCTCTACCAATTTGAGTTGAGAAAATAGTAATTTATGACCACCATGTTTAGTCAAACTCAGCAGATTTTTGAACCCATTTTACAATCTATGTATTTACTTATTTAAATGTGTACATTTATTCAGTTTTCGTATTAATATCAGTAATATTATGGAATAATAAGCAAATGTTTAAAACATTTATGTACTATACAATATGTAAAATAATATTGTCTGTTTTTCAGTGGATGTATTATATAAGAATTATATGACACTGTAGTTTTGTTTAGCAAATACGTGGTTCTTAATGGATTTGCATTGTAAACCTTAAATGCTGTAAATGTTAAGTAGCTATGTTTTATAAAGTTTTCAGGTCCTATATGCTTACAATTTTGTTCAAATACAGTAAATAAAACCTGCCGATTCTGTCTGAGCCTAGTCATATTCATAAAAGCAAATCAAAATAAAAGCAAACAAAAATGATGTTATACACACCTGGACATCCTTTTAATATTTTAACCATTTATAACAGATAAATGGCTGTCTGACCATCTGAGATATGGAAATGAAAATTACAATCATGAATTTCAATAGTATTACAGCACACAAGCATATATTTGTTATATTGCTTGAGGCATCTAGTCTTTGGACCAAGAAACTATATTGCTAAAAAGCAGCATCTATTAACTTGCTCTTCGATCTCGACTTTAGCATGGCCCACATTTGTTATTATACTCTTTTGGATCTTATTACAGTCTCCACTCCAGGGTGACCAAATAAATAATGTGCAGAAGAGAAGCGAAGAGCGTCACACTTTCATTTAAGACCCCTTCCGCCTTTTGACAAGGCCCATCGCTTTTAAGACCTATCTGCTGTCCAGCTCACTCCACGACGAGTGTTCAGGGTAGCACGGTGACAAATGACATTTCATAAAGCTTTATATCAGCCTAGCCTGCTTATCTGGAGATACTCTTGGTGTCCCTGGAGAGAAAAGCCATCATTTATCCCTCCTCTACAACACAATCTAAGCTCAGTTAATTCAGCAATGTCTCAGAGGGGTGTTTGCGAGCCTGCTACATTCATATAATCCCACGTAACATGGAATTTATGAGTTTAAATTATATCTCAGCTGTACTGCTCATGCTCCTGAAGCCTGTCAGTGTCTTGACAGTTGTAATATAATCGGAAGAATAGTGCAGTGAAGTCATAACGGTGATGAGAGTCATTTTTTGAAACGCTTATTTCTTAATGTGTAGGTGGAAAGCTTTTCTATCTGCAGTTATTAAAGGTTTAGAGAGCTTTATTGCTGTCTGTAGATGTAATTACCTCCATCAAAGCTGTTAATATGAAAATATTAAACCAGAATGAGCTAAAGATCATAAGTTATATACAATAAACCTCTGCACCTAAACTGCTTCATGAGACTTTTTGGTTGAACATTTGGTTGAACAAATGCCTGCAGATGTTTGTTCTGTGATAGTTTGGATTCAGATTCTTTTACATTTCATTGTAGAGACTAAATTCTAAATTAATCTATGACATATAAAGACATATGCCAATATTCAGTAAGTCAATATGTTTTGATAATGAACATGCACATTATTGGTATCGTGGTCATTTCAAAATTAAGTACATAATTATTTATTATTTAAACTGTTAGTATTTTTTTAAGAATACTCACATTGCATTTGCAGCGGTTTTCATCACAGCACCAAATGCTTGAAGACATTTATTTTCAAACACAAACATTTTCACATTATTGTGATGTTAATTTCTTAGTTAATGCCTAATAATGCAATCAAAAGTTATTTTTAATAACTAATAAAATTCAGTTGTATTGTTTACAACTAAATTAAAAATAGTAACTATAATACATGTGAATTCAACTTTTACTCTGAACCTATATACGATAATTGCTTTATTCTTTATAAACATTCAGAGTAAACAAATATTTCAAATGTTTTTAATTGCAAAAGGATAAAACAAAGTATTTTTGCTATTATACCTATAAAAGTAACCTTTTTACAGCTTTAGTCAATATTGGGATAATACCCTATAGTGTTATAAATGCTTCAGCAATTAATCGCAACAAGAAAATTAGGTATCGCCATAAGACTAGATATATATGTTATGTTAGGTGAGAGCACATTGAACATTTATATGTTCAGTATTGTTCAACAGTTTGGGTTCAGTATGATTTTTGAATGTTTTTAATGTCTCTTACTATTAAAAAAGCTGGATTAATTAAAAAAAGGAAATGTTGTGAAATTAGTCAGTCAATCAGTCAGTCAGTCAGTCAATCAATCAATCAATCAGTCAATCAATTAAGTTTTCCGCAATGTGTGATTTACAAATGTCTTGTGCTTTTTTACATTTTACATTGCATTGGATAATGGGACCTTGATTTCTTCATTATTATTATTATTATTATTATTATTATTATTATTATTATTATTATTATTATTATTATTATTAAGTAATGTGATTTATGTAATTGAAAGAGAACTGAAGCAACACAGTATAGTAACAATGGCCAATACCGATAAAGCTAGCACAAAATATCTATTGTTTTTGGTCCTACAGAACATTTCTCTGGCTGTGTATTAGTTTATTGTTATGCCGCACGGTCCTGGTTTATGTTTTTCAGGAATTTCGAAACATCTGTGTAGGCAGACTGCCTGACTAAATGTCAAGCTAAGTTCAGAACAGACAAGTAACTGGTTAAAATCTTAGTCTAATATACCAAAGCCACACACTACGCCTGCCACGCTTGACAGATGAACCGTTACGCTCCATCTAGACCTTTGCTGTGTCTTTCTGCACAATCTTCTTTTTCAGTCTGATATAGGCAGATCTGTTGACAGAAAGTGATCGCCGCAGTAATTCCCTTATGATGTAAAAAGGCCATATCATAGGTTTTCCTTGCAAGTCTGCATTGTTCTTTAATAAAAAGCTGCTATTTTTTTATTTATTAAATATTTTATGTTATTGTAAAGCACTTTGGATCAACTACGCTTGTGTAAAATTGTGCTAAATAAAGTTTGCCTTGCCTAGCCTTGCCTTGCCTTTTGATATATGTTAAATACAGAATGCACAATTTCATTCATCCCAGTCTGTGAGGATCATTTACTGAAACCAAGCTGCAAAATGTCTCATTGACATTCTTTAGAAAATCACCAGAAATAAAGAGATCTATGCTAAAATACCACAAAAGAAATGATTTGTAAATCAACCAGTTTCTTTCTCCATAAAATAACCTTAAATCAAGTATAAGAGTCTCTACGGCATTTCATTTTAACTTAATTGCGTGCTTGCGAAATCAGGGTCTGTTTTATGACTTTACCTCATATTTGCCATCTTTAAATTGCCATGGATGGTTACAGCTGACTCTGTCCATTGTTAAAACCACGTTTAGTAGATGTTCATGTGGTGTTTGGACATGTGCCCGAGCAAAAGTTCAGTAACAGCCCCTTGTTGAGGCTCTTCAATAAGTCACTTTAAGTTAAGGATTAACGCTGACGTGAAATTTCAAGGGAACATATTATCCTGTAATAATGATGTTTCAGTATGAGATTATTCAGTTTTTCCTTGTTTGCAAATGCAATGGTTTCAACAGATTAAATCCTCAGTGTATTGTGCAATCAGTCAGGTAATAAAAAATTACGTTTCTATTAAATAGACTCAATGCATTCAGCTGTTCTTACAGAATGGCAGTGTGAGTGTATATGGAGATGCCCAGCTGTCTTGCGTTGACAGTATTACCGGCACATTACTGCAGCCTCCCTCTGGCTAGATCAGGTGTCTGCTGCTCAGGATGTGGTGAGACAATTCATCCTCAGATTGATTCACTTCCTATTGAATTGCTCTCCAAACCTGAGGTGTAATTTAAGCTGTCCTTGTGAGTCATACTGCTTTGCTTCACTTGAAAAGATGAGGTTCTGTTTTCATGTTGTCTTTTTTTCTCACCGGGCCTAACATGCGCTGAAAGCAGATATTATTTGTCTGCAGTGGTGAAATTTTGCAGTGGAGGAAAGATCCAGCACAACAAAAAGTATCAAAGAACTGCATACATGTATACAGTAGTTACTAAATAAAGGTTGTTTACTGGCATCGTGAAGAACCGTTATCATCTGTGGAACCTTTCCTTGGGGAAAAAAAAGGTTTAGAGGAAGAAGGTTTGGCAAATTTCGTATTATACATGTTACACTAACAAAATATACATTTAAACAGACCTTACACTGCAAAACATATTTTTCTTTTAAATAATAGCAAAAATAGAAAAACTCACTTAATTTTGGCATATAATTTTTTTTAAAACAAGACAATATGTTTTGCTTGTTTACAATTTTTTTTCTTGATTTAAGAATTTTGTAGATATTTGGACTAGACTAGACTAGAAACAAGACAAAATTCTAAGTAAGAACAGCTTTTTTCCGTGTATGCCTCTTCAGGTGGTGCTGACTAAATTCGTAATCCATATATCCCACATTTTGCATTCTGATAAGCTGTGAACACTCTGTGGTTATGCATGGCTGCCTGTTTCACAAAATAAAAGTCCTACATATATATAGTATGTTTAATACAAGTTTAGTTCAACTTAAAAACTAAAGATTTTAGTGGGGTGGCATGGTGGCTCAGTGGTAAGCACTGTCACCTCACATCCAGAAGGCTGCTGATTCCAGTCCCAGTTGGATCAAGAGGCCTTTCTGTGTTTGCATGTTCTTCCCGTGTCTGCGTGAGTTTCCTCCAGGTGCTCCAGTTTCCCCCACAGTCCAAAGACATGCAGTACAGATG
This sequence comes from Danio choprae, assembly GCA_903798125.1. Taxonomy (NCBI): domain Eukaryota; kingdom Metazoa; phylum Chordata; class Actinopteri; order Cypriniformes; family Danionidae; genus Danio; species Danio choprae. The sequence continues at coordinate 10,991 of CAIGQW010018667.1, forward strand.
AATTGGATAAACTAAATTGGGTGTAGTGTGTAAATGTGAGAGTCTAAGGGTGATCCCAGCACTGAGCACATCACAGTCTGTGTTTGTTCTGATTGGCCTGTTTTTCATTGGGATGAACACTCACAGGATTTACATCACAATGAGGCTTATGGTATGCCATTTCCATGCACTGAACTCATAATATTCAGCTATGGTACAGTATATCCAGATTTTCTTTCCATGGCTCCTTTAATTATTGAGTAGGTGTTCTTGTGTGGCCCTTCAAATGCTTTGAACTGCCTGTGGAAGTGGCCAAAAGTGAACAAGTTCAAAATGTTTTAAGACTTTGGGACTGGATCGATAAACTTAAAAGCAGGACAGGACTGTGACTACAATTGAAACTGTGACAAGACACACAACGGACCTAGTGAATGGCAAACAGTATCAATCAATAGGCATTTGAAGCCGATATACCTGTATGACAAGACATGCAGTACATAATGATGCCATGTGTTGACGTTGACGTGTTGACGCTGAAGAATTGATGGTATGTTGTTGTTTTTCCTTTGAAACAAACAGTTTACAGAAATGAATCAGACTTTCCAGCACAGAACTGTTCATGAAAGATTCTTTGGGTGACAAAAATTATTGTTCATTCTGAAAACTCCATTTTGGATCCCTTATTACAAGAGTATAAGCGAAAGACTATATCACATAGAATAAATTTGCCTGTCTCTAATAATTGTTAAGGCTATGCATGTTGGCTTTTGTTCAAGTCAGTATCAGTTTCAGTGAATGAGAAAGCTAAGCTAATAAATGTTCCTCCTTAAGGCCAGGAATTGTCTCTGTGTGTGTGTGTGTGTGTGTGTGTGTGTGTGTGTGTGTGTGTGT
>CAIGQW010018674.1:0-13653 GCA_903798125.1 Danio choprae
CCACATTGTATGTGTGTTCATTATACTAAATATAAATATGCATTAGTACAATAATGACGAAGTGACAGCAATATCATATCATACAATACATTTAAAAATACCTTTCCAAGAGAACTGCATGCCCTGACAGCAAAGCTATTGCAAATCTATCTGAGTGGCTGACAAAAATCTTGTTATTTTGTCTGACATTGATATGATGTTGAACATCTGTCATGCATGCTTTGGTTTGGAGTCCAGAGTAAGAACTGTAATTCAGTCGTTGTAAGTTACACCGTTACCCATACTCAGGTTATATTGCATCAGGTTTAATTTTGTGAAGAGGACATCACATTACCCGACTGGCCTTCAGAGGTTAGTACTGTCGAAATAGTGGAGATGATTATGCAGAATGCACATTAACTGAAATTATGCATTGCTTTAATCAGTTCTAACAGTACAAGCCAGGAAAAAATTCTAATAACTGCAAATTTAATTTAAAAAGGTATAATTCACCCAAAAATTTTAATCATTTGCTCACCCTCCACTAGTTTGTTGAACAAAAATAAAATGTTGAAAATGGGTACAACTGATACATACTGCTTTCCCCCCCTCACTATAACTGTTTTTATTTTCTTTTGAAGGTGTATTTCACCCAAAACTAATATGTTGTCATCATTTGCTCACTCTTTACTCCTTTTAATCACTTTTGAGTTTCTTCTATTAAACACAAAAGAAAATATTTTGAAAAATGTTGGAAAACCTGTAACCATTGACTCCCATAGAATTCTTCAAAATATGTTCTTTTGTGTTCAAAAGAAAATAAACCCATAAAGGTTTGGAACCACTTGAGAGTGAGTAAATAACACGTAAATTATTTTATTGTGTGTGTGTGTGTGTGTGTGTGTGTGTGTGTGTGTGTGTGTGTGTGTGTGTGTGTGTGTGTGTGTGTGAACTTTCCCTTTAAAAACAAACTCAAAGGTTTTGAAACACTGGAGGGTGAGTACATTTTCATTTTTTAACTATTCCTTCATTAACTTTTTACTTTACAAAAATAAATAAATAAATAGTATTTTGATAAATATTCTTAAGCACATTTGAAATTACACATTCAAAATAAGGTCGGCCATTTTGATGTCACTTGACAAGGCACATAACAGGACACATTTATCAATTCATGGGTCGCTTTTTCAAAACCCTTCACACAGTTCCCCTAACCAATTTTCAGCTTAGCTCAGTGTTACATTCACATTTCATATTCACATAATTATTACTTCCTTTCCTCTATGTGTGGTAAAGAAATTGAATGAATGGGTGTTTAGGTATTCAGCTACTGTATTTGATGGGATTATATTTAGGTAGATCTGGAGTATATTTCAAATAGTATCACTGTACAAAATACCCATCAAATACAAAGGAATAAATGACTACACATGAAGTCTGTCTAATATGTCTATTTGAAGACTAGTTGAGTTTTGAGCCATAGTATGTCTTAGAGCTTTAATAGATTTTCACTGACAGCTTAAATTTAGCCTTGTTTTTTAGGTTATTATTTCTTTTATTATTCTAATTTAGCCAACCAGTCTATGTTTAGACATCTTCTAACACAAAATTGCTAATTATTCAGGTTTGTATCACGTGTTTTAAAAGTATCTAAAAACATAAGCCACTTTTGTTGGTGGTTGTGTCTGAATGACAGAAAAAATTCATGTCATTTGAACGATGCAGTCACTGAAAGCATTTCGTGCCTAAGCAATGGAAAAATATTCACAGCTTTAGCCCACACAGTCTGAAAGTGACCTAAATATAGAGAAACAAGTCCTTTCTATTGTTAAAAAAAACTGTAACATGATTGAAAGGATTTTCACATGTATTATTATTTCAAATTCAGACTATTTCAAATAAATGTGGCAAGCTATTCTTCCAAACAATTGCACATTTATTCAAGGCGAGAGAAGGCAGGTCACCGGCTGACTTGTTTGCACCTGGGCACCAGGCTCTGATTATGTCCTTACGTAACACAAATCACCCACTTATTGCTCTTACATCTCTAAAGCTTACAATCTTCTACCTCCAGCTGCTTTGTCATGCTTGACCGTGTCAGCGCAATGTGGCTGATGGTGATAATGATTAGGAGGTCACAGGAATGATGGGAGCTGAGAGGCCAGAGGGCATCTTTCTCCTGCCTGTCAGTCAGTTGATTTCTGGATAGAGTTAGATGACAGCAGGCCGACCCATCACCCTTTTAGCTTTAGGTGTATTGCTCTCAGAGGGATCAATCAATTAGCTGTGTCAACACAGGTATTAGCCTTTGCAATAGTGATTAACTTCCTGAGCAAGCAGAAGAAGAAGAAGAAAACTCCACATTCAGCTCACTCCTGTTTCTTACTTCAATAGAACATTTGTGAGAATGTAAAAAAACAGGGCTAAATAGCCTGAGAAATGGGGAAAAAAAACTGGGTGAATTAGCCTGCATGACTCCAATTCCATAAATCCGCCATTGACAGTAAATTGTCAATGTAAATTGTAAAATGTGCCATGATGACCAACATAAATTTACAAACAGCAGTGTAGATTTATAATAATGTGGCATGGTAATTGATATGTTGAAATAATAGTTCAAAATATATAAAGTGGTAAAACTCCTCTCCTTTAACATGCACTCGTTGTTCTCTGTGGTTCCTCCTTCTCCAGCAACTGCTTTTGCACCAGGTGGTTACAAGAACTAAAGTCATAGGAACTAGCCACCAGATCCAGTCCCCTAAAATAACTAATTTTCCTGGTTACATTTGCACAGTCACTAAGAACTGTGGAGTAAGCTGAACGACATCAAAAACTGGGGTTTTGTTCTTCATAAGTGGATGAATTAACTGTATTAACTGTATCTGTATTATTGATGACTTGATTTGACATAATCCCAGATAGTTTTGTTCTTCAAAACCCAGTTAGGAGTTGATTAATCCAGGCTTACTTTATATAAATATGATTAGATTGTGTCATTTCATTTTAAGGTGATACTGAAAGCATGTACCAATTGCTGATATTTTTACTTACTGTAATACGTACTGTATTAAATTGGGGGAAATAGCAATTTTGTAAAATTATTTAAAAATCTGAATTTTAAACAGAACATTGTTGTACATTTTAGTGACTAATATGCATGTAGTATGTACAAGGTATTAACTTTTTCAAGACACAAATATGGATTTAAATAGCCAGTTATTCCTTATGCATAAACATGAATACTATTTAAAAGAAAATCGTAGATTTAAAATTAAATAAATCGCTACTAAATTATTTATGCATGAAACTGTAATACCTGTACAAATAGCCTATGAAAAAATGTGAACAACTTATTACTTAACAAATCATTTCATTAGTTTGTTTTGAATGGCATGCTTTTGCCCAATCAGCATAACGTTACATAATTCATCAGCATAACATTATACTGATTATTCACTTCTCTGAAGTAAGAGCTAATCGTGCAGTTGCCTTTTCATACTGTGAAAGTCAAGGGGCACACCAGCAATTTGGTCATCAACATTCTTCAAAATGTCAAATTCTGTGTGCAGTATAACAAAGACATTAATGCAGGTTTAGAACAACTTGAGGGTAAGCAAACAACATTCTTGTTTTAGTATGAATTGACCCTGTAATTGATTACAGTTTGTGTATGTGTGCCTGTCATATAGCTACTTAAGCTACTCCAAAACTAAATCAAATTATTCCAATATTTTATTGCACTTCATAAAAGTTCACATATCACAGCATACTGAAAAAAAATGTGTTATGAAGCACTTTCTGCTAATTTCATCATGCTGTGCAAGGAAAAAAAAAAAAAAAAAAAGCTCAGCACCACGCTGCTTATGTGGGCAGTGTGAATACTGTAATGTGCTAATATAGGCGCCAGAGTAATACTTTTGAGTCAGGACTTTTTAATTAAATGAATGTTTATTACGTAGCAAAGATACATTAAACTGACCAGAACATTTACAGTAAAAAATGTATGATGTTGCCAGAGATTTCCATGTCAAATAAATACTCTTACTTTTCACACCTCTTTACTTTGCCTATAGGTTTTAGAACCAATGCAACAAATTTCAGAGTTGAGGATGAATGTAAGGATTTCATTTTATATATAAATATATATATTAAATTATATATAATATAATATATATATGAGCAATATCACACTCGTTGCAGTGCGATATGGCTGTATATCGGCACTGTTGGGAGGTGTGCGTTGGCCGCAGGCCGAGTGCCATAGTGTCCCATCAGTGATGTTATATAGCCATATCGCCCTGCTACGAGTGTGATATTGCGTTTATACAACAGTTCGATGGCATAATCTCGTATACAAAAAAGAAAGTCAAACGGAGAGTCTCAAAAATCCTTTTGTACAAGGAACTACTTTCTTTCGCCATTTATTCACATCTGCAGCTGACGGTCAGAACAGCAGAAAACGTTGCTAATTTACCAACGTCACTTTAGAACTAATATTTGAATGATTCTAGTATGATATATAAAGTGATGACAAAACAGGTGATTTTGCTTACATTTTATGATTATAAGGCTGAATGGCATGAAATGCATCAGTCTACAGAGATTTCCCAGTATTTCTCTGTTGCAGTCGAGATATCACAATAATTAACTCTAAAAAAGCCAAAGCAAAGCAAATACTACCAGATTACTATGGTATAAATACAGCACTACAACATACAAAAAAGAGAGAGATCGACTTAGAATGTCACTTATCTGTTTTATAATAATTTAATTAGCTGTAGAATACGAAAAGAAAATGCTGAGTTTGGTTTTTCTCCCCTAAGGACTTATTATTCGGTCTCTGCTGCCATCTTGTGGCAGAACATCAACCATCTTTGCTCTGCTCAGTATGACAGGCTGATGGCCGCCAATGTGCTGAATCTCCGAAATGATAAATTATAAAATAGGCACTATCCTTATAAATAAACTGCATAGTTGCAATCTAAACAACTACATTCTTGCCTAAAAAAAACCTTGAAACTATATTGTCCAACAGCTGCAATATTTGCCAAACTTTAGTGAGTTGTTTAGTCCCTCTTTAGCCCTAGTGTGGGTGGAGTAATACACAAGGGTGAAGAGGCTGTATGAGTGCTGATAATGCTTTAATATCACATGGCTATCAGCCAATCAGATTTGAGAACCAGCAAAACCTAAAAAACAAAAAACTAACTCAATACAGAAAACAAAAATATTGACCTTCTCCTGAATTACTACATGTCCTGGCCTGTCATGAGATCATTTAAAATGTACAAAACACATTTCAATATATATATTGCATATTTATATTGAAATATTTATATAGACAAACTGATTCAAAGCACATGTCCGAGCTGCTCCTATGCACAGTTAAGAAATGTGTACATAAACACGTTTAACAGTAATTTGAAATTGAATGGAAATATGCAGCCTTTTGATTTCTTCATATAAAGAAGCATGTTTCCAATCCTCGGTCCAGTACATACTGACAATAGAGGTAATATGGGACCAGGTTTCAATACACAAGCCCAGATCTCTCTCATCCATCACTGTCATCATTCCTACCATTTTTTTTTATTCTACTAGCCACAATGACATGGCATTATTCATTTAAGAGTTCTCCTCCCTTTCACCTGAAAGGGAAACTCCAACAAATGCATATGCAGTAAGGTCAAGCACAAAAATTACTCCATGTCCATGCCTTTTCATCGCATGTCTTTAGTTAATCCTGATATTATTTTTTTTTTTTTACGCCAAAAGGGGGTTTATACTGACACATGCTGCTAGTAAATCTCGTCCTATCTCAGCAAAGATATAATTGGATACTGGGGGAGAATTCCAGAGAATTGTGCTGCACCTCACCTCTATCTGTATTGGCTGGAGGCAGCTGTGAGGAAGAGTATGATGGGTATAGGGAGTGCAGACTGGTACGTTTTCCACAGCAGGAATGCTCTCATACACTGCTCTGCGCTCCTTGATCAGATTCCATTTGCTGTTCTGGTCAATTGCACCGTATCAGAGAGCATGACAAATATTAATCTCCTGTTCCTGTCAGAGCGCCGCTCCCATCGCGCCCTTGAATAATTCAACAGCGACAATACGATGTCGGTAACAGAAAAATGGGAGCGAGAGGGCTGATGTTGTTGATCGGCGAGGAAATCTGAAAAAATATTTCACTGCGCAGCGCTGTCAGCCGTAGTGACAACATGCTCACAGGTATGCATGCCCTGAAGCCACAGGTGCCAGTGCTGATTTCAAGCAGATTGGCTCGCCAGGTTGAAAAAGTCTCCTTTCCCCCTCTTTAAAAGCAGATTACGGACACAATGTTAACACTGCCTTCTGAGGAGTACATACCTTGGTGACAGCACCTTATCTGTGACCTGAGGCAGGCGAGGCCAAAGGTCAACCACTGTCCAGCCAACGAGCCTGACTTAACCTGCACAGCCCTCGACATAATTGCATGCTTCAGTAGATGTCTACAAATCAGAACAGTTCAACAGACTTGGCTTTCTGCTACAGCAGATAACCAGCGGTTTGAAATCATTCATCTCAGTTTGTGCTCAGAAAAGGAAAAGAAAACATGATACTTCTGGGTTACAATACTGCCACGAGTTTGTCAGTGTACACCTGTACATCTTACAAAAATGATAAAAAAGTGATTTGAATATATGGAAGGAGCAACACATTTGTTTTCAAGCTTTCAAAATGACACTGTGTTTGTTGTTGTGACTTCATGCAGATTTTTTTCTTTTCAGATGTACTACATTGACTATTTTCTTTATTAACTGACACAAATGATTATTTAGGCAGGGCCATTGAGAAATACAGACTTGCATTCAAACAAATGTTACTGTACATGAATCAGAACACACATCCCAAAATGGGGCCATAACTGTGAAATCTCAATTTAAAGGGGCAGTTTATCCAAAAACAAGTTAGTAACTATATGAAAAGAATGCTTGATTAATAGCATTCTTCATTAAAGGGGTGGTCCATTACCAGGGCTTGACATTAACTTTTTTGATCACCAGCCACTGTGTCTAGTAGTTTTTCAGCATTACTAGCCACCCGCCATTTTCACTAGCCACATTTTTTAAAATTCACAATTTACAATTTTATATGCATAAATTTTACTTTGGCATGCTAAAATTACTTAATTTAAATTTTTTGTTATGTCCATATGCCTCCTAATTCATTTTACTTTTTATGTGTGTTGTGTATGACATTGCTCAAGATTGAGCATGAGCAAGAGCAAATGGGTTGTAGTTTAAGAGTGTCGCATTGCAATTAGTTCTTATTTCATGTAACTTTTCATGGCTTAGCATAAAAAAATAAATAAACAAATAACTAATTATTTTTTAGCTTTAAATTTTAACTCATTAAAAAAAATTAAAAACAAGCTAATTATAGATATACATGCACTTTTTATTCAACAAAACCTTTCTATAAAAAAATACATTTTAAAAAGAATTATTGTCAAGTATCTAAAACTATGCACAGTAGTCAGGCTAAAGGTCCCATATCACCGGTTAACTATACATAAATGGGAAGTTAATTTCCTATAAAGCAATGTTAGTGTAAAGGATGATAATTAAAACATAAATAAAAAAATAACTGTAAGCAAAAGAAAGTAGGTGAAAAACATACTGTGTGCGATAATGAAAGGATGATCCCATGCGGACATTTAGTGTTAGGCTCATTAATAATCTGTTCAAAGAATGATTAAAGTGAATGCAACCGCTGCTGCTTACAAAAATAAGTTTTTAAAAAAGAATCTGGAGCTGTTGAGAGTAGCAGGACTGTGCACGAGCATCACTTTTCATCCAGTCTATTTTAAAGATAGCCGATCGCACAAGTAGCGTTTGCAGGCATGGTTTCTTCTTGCAAGGAAACGGGAGCGTGCAAGCACAAACGCGCATCACATCAGCTGTGCGCGTGATACTAAAACCCTTGTCAGTGAGTGAAGAAGTCAGTCGTGCTGCTTCTCAATGAACTACAATTGAAAAATTATTTTCAACCAGCCAAAGTGGTAAGTGTGAGCGGCTCTCTAACCCGCCACAGCATTTGGCAGGCTGGCGGGTGTTAATGTCAAGCCCTGTCCACTACGATATCATATTTTAAAGTTCATGTGTAATGTAGCTGTGTGAACATAAACAACATCTCTAAATGTAATATGCTCAAAGTTCAATGCAAAGGGAGACATTGGCTTAAACAGAGTTAGCTTAGCAAAGCCTACAGCGAAGGAAGTTTGGGGACTAAAAATAAAAAAAAATACATCTGGGTTATGGAGATCACAAACGCTTCAGGTTATGTGCATACACCAAACGCATACACCCTGCGCAGAAAAGGGACGTAGCCAGAGGCACTGTAATGTTATAGTAGAGAAAGCTACAATGCCGTCCAAACGCTGCTTTTCCACAGAGCTTGTTCTGTTTCTGTATTTGGGCTTCCAAAGGACACGACACAAAGAGAGAAGTGCTTACAATTTAATTTTAATTAAATGTTCCAGAGAATTATACAAAAAGATATAGCTAGCATTTGAAAAAGGACAGCTTCCAGAATCTCCCCCAGTTCAGTGCTGGATTCGGCTAAAAACTCCTCAAAGAAGAAGCAGCTCCAACAACAATAGACAACATAATTGTGAGCCACAACCTGTAAGTATTTTTATTTGTTCAAATTGATTTATTACATGCATGGTTTCTAGCATTAACGGTATGTTAAAGCAAGGACGTAAACAACGAAAAATGCGGTTTGGCACTGTTAACAATTTAGCGACAAATTCATCGTCAAACCGCTGTAAACACCCACAATCTTCACCAGCGCTGTAGTGTCTCTCTATGCTGCCACTTTCCCTGCTGATATGGCTAATAGCTACTCTGACTGACAGTATTTACACAGCGCAAAAGCGCATGCTATTAGAGGCGTGATGCTTTTCCTGGTGACGTAGAGCGAATCACAGCACTTTATGTTAGCTGACCAATAAGAGCCTTTTGAGGGTGGGCTTTTCGGAGGAACTAGGAAATATGACAGTCGTTTTCATGTTAATGAAGTTGCAGTATATAAACAAAGTAAGATATCTGAAAAAATAGCGTGATTTTTTTACAAATGAAGCACACATTGCTTTGCATCTTATAAACACAACCAAGCCTTAAAAATACACTCTGGACCACCCCTTTAAAACATAAATGCTAAAACTAAAAACATATAATTCTGAAAATCATATTAGAAAAACAGATTTAGATGCCTTTCAGCTAACTTCAACATGTTATACAAGACAAAAAAAAAAGAAAAAGGAGTAGCTTTGTGAGTAGCTTGAAAATTACTACCTGCTAATATGAACGTATGACTCAAACTATTTCTTTTTTTTAATAAATGCCTTTTTTTATATTAAATTAACACTTTTATTCAACAAAAATACATTAAGTTGATCAACAATTGACTGTTTAACTTTTTTAAATGTGAGATCGTAACCATTTCTATTTTATCAAATAATCCAAAATGGAAATATCTAAATAAAAACAACAGTTTTTTATTAATAATAATAATAATGACAGCTAAAAAGTTAATATTTCTATAACAAAACATATTGATATTATCATTAAATAAAATAGCAGACGTTAAATGACTATTTAAGCTGTATAATTTTATTCAAGCTATAACACAAGCTAAATTTTATTTTGTAGTTATGCAATTTTTTTATGAATAAAATAATCAAATGCACAAAGCTTTGGTGAGCAAAGTTGTTTTGTGCAAAAACATTTTTTTTCGTCTTTTCAAGCTAGGATGCATATTTATTTTCCGCTTATTTCCTTGCATTACATGACAATTTAACCTGCATTGGTTTCATATCCATACCAAATCTGCTTTAATGGTTTTTGTAATTACATAAATCATGTGGATTAACATTGACATACATCATATTAAAAGACCATGGTCATGACCTTTGAAACAATGCTTGAGAAGCTCCAGCTTATTTGTTTGGTATGGGAAAGTAACTCTGAGCTAGGATTAAATGCTCTCCAAATGTTTTGAGAAGCGTTTCAGTCAATTGCAGTGTGCAGGAAATTGAGAGAGTTTGAGTAATTTACTGCTGTAGCAGCTGTGTTTGCTAGTTCTCTGACATTTACTATTTAACTCCGATGTGTGTAAAAAAGGGGCTCTTTCAAAAGGCATAATACATTTTGCATAAACACATCCCATTAATGGCAATTTGTTGAAAAGTTGCAAAGCTCTTTTTAGGGAACTTTTAGGGAAGGTGCAAATCGTCTTCCTTTCAAAGAAAAAAAATATTTTGACATCAAGTTTTTACTACGGTAGATTGGACAACTCTGAAATCAAAATCTATTTTTACCCTCACAAATCTGTGATACATGATAGAGAATAGCTGACAATACAAACGTCACACAATCTAATCCTTCTTCCTTTCATTTCTGCCCAGTTTAAAAATACATAGAATTGCACTTTTCAACTTCCAGAAATTGTTGTTCTTCAGACACCCATGTAATTTGACAGAGGTTATTAGCGGCACAGTCAAGGACTCAATCCTCTACCAAAAGCCCTGAAACTCTTCACCTACGGTAAGGAGCTGTCTTACTGAGTATTAAAGGCTACATGACATTAATCCCAAGCACACTACACTCATATTGCTAATGAGGGCCACTGAGGATCACTGTCTGGCTCCTCCGCATGGACGCTCATATGTGCAGTCTGGGAACTCGGTCACATGGCCACTCTCAGTCTCCTTCCACTTTTAATTGCCACATTTCCTGTTTCTGATATAAATAAATACCCCTATCTCTTGAAAATAAGCAGCAAAATCAAAGCAGACCATAGAAGATGAAAGGAATTCTCGGTTAGCCTGTGCTCCACGCTGGATTAATCCTTCAGAAGCGGTTTCCTGATCTAAGGCATATTGTGTTTTTTTACAGCAACATCTGGGGGTAACTGAATTACTAGAATTAGTTTTTGTTTATGGAATTCAAGCTGAATTTCACAGATTATAAAATAAAAATAAGTCAGAGGCATCACAAACACAATGTTATCTTATGTTTTCTTTACGTTTTCTTAACCGCAGACAATAGGAATAAGCAAACAGTGGAGGAACAAATGCTTCTAAGAAAAAACTACTCAACAAGCATTTCACTTGAAGTGAACATGGCCCTCCGGACCTAACAATTAACCACACAGCAATGAGCCTGACTTAGAGGGGTCAATTCATGTGTTAATTCAGGACAGGTAAATCCCTAATTCACCATGTCAAAACAAAATGTACCTAGACCAGTCACAGCTTGCCCTCACAAACATACAGATATATTGTAAATATACAAACAGAGTTGACATCAACACAAAATTCTTGTTGTGGCATTTATTTATTTAACTTCTGATGATATACAATATCATTTTTTTACAGTGTATGTCATTGAAGACTTGAGTAATGGCTGCAGATAATTTGATTTTAAATCACTAGAATGAGCCTAATATATTACATATGAACATTTTAGAAATATATTCTAATAGAAAATAGCTTAAATACATAGGCAGTCAGCATTTGAAGTGGATCAAAGAAGTTTTCCTAAAGTGTCCTATAGGACAAGAATGGGTGTCGATGAATTTTAGAACAACTTTGGTGAAAGGTTCTGATCCACTTCAAATGTTTACTAACATAAAATGTATAAACAATGTTGCATTTATTTGGTCAAATATTACTTTATTAATTGATTAACTAATTAATTAATTAATTTACAATTCATTAAACAGCATCGTTTCCGAAATCAATTACTTGCCATTTCAATACATTTTTGGATCTTGTAGTTCTATAATTTGCGTTATGATTCGTAATTGTTGTATGTTGTTGTTGTTGTTGTTGTTGTTGTTGTTGTTTTAATCCATACACAAGATCACAATACAACTGTGACAACGGGCCCCGGAATATCGCGAACCTAGTTGTGTGTAAAAAAAGAAAAAAAAGAAAAGAAAAGAAAGAATGGATGAATGAAAAAAGTCCTGGCGTTCTGTCTGAAAGAGTCAATTACAAATCTTAAAGTCCTGCTGCTCCGCATACAAAGTGTTTCATTGATAAATAATCGGCTTCTCAAGAAATCCACTTAGACGGAATCCCTCCCTCATATCTCTCGAGATAAGGACAAAGCGTTTGGGGGCGCGCATGTTGCCCACAAACAAACAAAGTATAACAAACGAGTGGGACAAACTTGCCTTTTCCAGGTGTAGCCGCGGGGTGGAGTGAAGGGTGGAGACTTTCTTCGCCCACCACTCTATATTCGTGAGGGGGCAGTACTCGCTGGAGGAGGAGGAGGAGGTTCATCAGATGGCTTGTCTGCTTTTGGATCTCTATTGAATCTGACGTGCTGCTCTGCGCTGTCGGATGAGAAGCGACTCCCACCAAAATCGCAACTTTTCTTGTTGCATCACAAACCCGAAAATCGCTGGACAAACTTTTTCTGGCTTGAAAATATTTTAGCAGGTTTTGTTTTGTTTTCCCCCCTCAAAGTTTACTTCTTGTGATTGCGCGCCGCAGAGGCTGGAAGTTTTCCCTGCACTGAAGTCAGGATGTCAGATATCTCAGTCAATGACCATCTGGAGGGGATATTGTCTGATTTTGAGGGTAAGTGCGCTCATTCATTCACATAAATAAGTCGTTTTGGAGCTATGAATGCTTGCAAGTATAGTCTACAAATATCTGGAAATTTAAGTGCCTAAAACTTTTTAAACTATTTTCACCACGTGTATGTTGCATAATGAAAATGAGAGACAAATGTATTTTTTTTGTGTAAACCTGACACTTTGTCTCTTTTAGTCTATTTTGGCTTGCACATTTTTAATTTTGAAAAGTAAAAAATAGTTTGATGTTATACGTAAGAAGTACTTGGAGCTTCTTGGAGAAGAACTTTTTTAGTGTATAGAAATACAAACATTGTCTATGCAGACTCTTTTGACCTTGTTAAATATTCTTAGGTTTAGGATCAAAAGGGATTCTTATATCTTATTAAGTGCATTATTTCAAACCAAATCATTAAACTTTTTTCTTTCATTTAAAATCAATGCATAATTCAAGTGTGTTTTTGGTACAAAATACAATTATTTTTTCATTTTTTTGTATTTTGCATTTTTTATGAACTAGGTATACACAAGCAGATAAAAAAACTTTTAATTTCATTATATTGCGTTTTTAAATGTTAATAATCGGATTACAGTTAGGCTACTTTTTATGGATTACGTGATTACATAATGAAAATATGTAATCTGTAATGTCATGTTATGCCATCCCTTTTTTTTAACAAACATGTTTGTTCATGTAATTAGGGATTCCTGTTTTTTTGTTGGCTGAACCCCTTTTGACCTAAAATAAAGTTCCCTCTTAAAGTTTTTGTAATTTAACCCTTGTTCATGGCATTTTCATGGTGTCAGAAAACGGTTACATAATGAACAGGTAAACACATACAGGGCCTTTGTTTTTTATTTTAAATTAAATTAAATGTTTATAACCACCTGAGGGTGAGTAAATAGTGAGTACATTTTCATTTTTGAGTGAGTTATTCCTTTAATTTAAGTATGTAAATATTAAGTATGTAATTAACCTTTCATTGTCTGTCTATCTGTCTGTCTGTCTGTCTGTCTGTCTGTCTGTCTGTCTGTCTGTCT
>CAIGQW010018689.1:0-11216 GCA_903798125.1 Danio choprae
ATTTAAGCTACATGAAAATTATAAGAGTTTTCTTGTATTATGGACAATAACAATTTTAATTATTAAAAATGTGTTTACTAATGACAACTGTCTTAAAACTGATTGCATCTACTATGTGACAGTAAATAAATAAATAAATACAGTGTTTACGTTTAGATTAATGCTAAATGAACTAAAGTTTTAAAGATTATTGAAACGTCTCAAATGTTTACATTTTTAAAGTCTTTATTTCACCGATCATTTGTTAAAAAAAGAAAACAGTATTATGTTTAATACTTGAGGCCTTGTTTTGTATCCTATTCGTGCAAAATGTGTGTGTTTTTACAGACACACAACCTAAGCTGGGCGTCAAAACCTATGATCCTTGTCAGTCACATGGTAAAGCATGTGAGAGCTTGCTGGACATTTAAGAGTGTTGTGCAATAACCTCTTAAAGGTGGAACAGACTTTTTAATCATGACCAGGAGCTCTGCTCACCTCAACACACTGCTACAGTTTACAGTTGATTATACCTTCCTTGACTTATTAACTGTATTTAAACCCATAACCAAACATCACAATCACACAGCGCCAACATACAAAGCATAGTCACGATGCCATATACTGTGAATACATCTTGGTTTCGCTTTAAACTTCCAAACATTGTCACTTCCTGATCTGAGCAGCATACTTTTTTCACAGAGAGAGAAAAAAGAAATGTTGAGTGCTTTCTCTCCTTCATTAAATATGTAAATGACTACAACTACACACATAATCTAAATTTGACTGTCAGTTCACCTTTTAGTGCTTATTCCTGTTATCAGAATTGGGCAAGGTACTTCCAAAATGTAATACATTATATATTATTAGTTACTATCATTTGAATGTAATTGGTTCCATTGAGTGATGGGAATAATGTCGCTATAAATAAACGGCGTTACTAACGGCGATACTTTTTTCAGTAACGAGTAATCAAATTAATTACTGTTTTTCCCGTTAAAACGCCGTTGCCGTTACTGACAATAAAATGTGGGTTACTATCATTGAGAACACTGAAGCGGTTTTCATGCGACTCTCTCAGCCATAGGACCTCTCTTTTTTTTGGATGTGTGTGCGTCTGTGAACGTGGTGTAAGTGAGAACTTGATGATTGGCTTAGACAGAGTACATTTTTATCGTTTGCCAATCAGAGGCAGAGTAGGGCGGGTGTTTACAGAAGCACACGCACAGTCAGTCGCACACACCAATGGCCAGGAGTCAGAACAATGGCAAATACAACAAGTTCAAAGGTAGCGTTTCCAACTGGAAATATAAGCAATATTTTGAAAGGCAAGAATGTTTATGTGTCGTGCAACTTATGCCCAGGAAAAAAGAGTCTCTCTGCATTGGTGACAAGTAATTCTAATCTAATGAAGCACCTCATCGTCACATTCCGCCACAAAATTAGTTGCTACGCAGGTGATAACGTGAGCTCTGCTACCAAAGGAGGAGACGAAGCCATGACATCAAAGCAAATGAAATTTTATCTTTCTCCACCGCAAACACTTATTAGACAGAATAAACTAAATAATATCTAGATATATAGTTGAGGACATGCTGCCGTTGTCTCTCACATTGTCCCACGACACCATTAAAATAGTGTAGATTAGTGTCCAATGGTTTATATTTATTTTATAGTCATTTGACAAATTCGATTTTTTTTAACGTAACACAATAGTTACTTTCCCTGGTAATTAGTTACTTTTATTATGTAACTCAGTTACTATTTGTGAGAAGTAATTGGTAACTATAACTAATTACTCTTTTAAAAGAGCGTGCCCAACACTGGTTACATTACAATATCACTCAATGTCTCTCAAATGTAATGCATTACAATAGTCTCAAAAAATGATGTTTGTTCAAACTTCAAATTTAAAATGAGCTGAAACAACATAATTCTTGAGGTTTTTATTGTGACAGCTTAATTGCTTTATGTTCAATCCATTTAAATTAGTAAAAACGAATAAATTAACTTAATTCCTTCATGTTGTCCCAACACAAACCGATTGTGTGGAACCCAGCATTTTTTGTAGTGTACTTTGTATTACTTTTAAGTCACTTTAAGCTATACTAAAGTATAATTACATTTTTAAATATTCGTTTTGCCATTAATTGTAATTATTCAGTCAGATTTTTTGTTTGTACAAGGAGTCTGACAGCAACCAGTGATCCATGCATGGATCTGATCATACAGCTTTTGATTTAAATGTTAAAATTATATTAAAAACATAAAGCATTCAAAATGTTCTACCTGTTTCAACAAAAAAGGTAGTGGCCTCACAATCACCTCACAGCCAGAAGGTCGCTGGTTCGAGCCTCGGCTGGGTCAGTTGGCATTTCTGTGTGGAGTTTGCATGTTCTCCCCGTGTTGGCGTGGGTTTCCTCCGGGTGCTCTGGTTTCCCCCACAAGTCCAAAAACATGCGGTACAGGTGAATCGGGTAAGCTAAATTGTCCGTAGTGTATGTGTGTGAATGAGTGTGTATGGATGTTTCCCAGTGATGGGTTGTGGCTGGAAGGGCATCCACTGCGTAAAACATATGCTGGATAAGTTGGCGATTCATTCCGCTGTGGCGACCCCAGATCAATACAGGGATTAAGCCGAAAAGAAAATGAACTATACCACTCAGTGGAAACGAGCCATCAGACAAGGACATTTGTGCTTGCACTCCAAAATAAGAGTACAAAAACTGTCACGGGGTGGTTCTCCCCAGGGGGTTCAAAAAGAAAATCTATTAATATAGACATTTTAGATACAAACATGTACTATTTTAAGGTACCGACCCAGCTTTAGTACAATTTGTGTATGATAATAGACATGCACAATATTCGACTGTTGTTGTTTTTTTTAAAAGGAATATTAATTTATGCAGTCATGCGCATGTTTTGACAGCTAATATGCCGGTGATTTGATGATTCGCAGACATTGCAGACACCTTTACCTATATCCAAATGCTTTTTTGACGCAAAATTAATTTAAACAGCCAGTTATTCTTTATGCTGATTAAGAAACTTGAATAGGCCTAGGCTACTATAATAAAGAAAATCCACTCTAAATGTAAAACTAAATAAATTGCTAAATACTCTTGAAAGTGTAAAGCATGCAGCCCACAGCAAAGGTGGAAAGTTGTTGTGTATAATATTTAACAAACCGTTTACTATGAATTTTAATGTAATTTTGCTCACATGGATAATTGAATATTAATCAGGTGATGTCATTACTCTGCTGTGCCGTCAGCCAATCGTTGGATTGCTGATCATGGTTTCGAGGATCAATAGATCTGTCCTTCACAACACACGCAGCGATCTCAGATCAGTTCATCCAGACATTTTAATCTGATTTGCGAACTTGTTTGAAGAACCAAATTAGCCAGAGATCAGTTATCAAGATTAAAAGATCCAGGGTCTGTCAAATCATCTTAGATCATTTAAGCGAGGTATGAAGAACGGACCCCTAAGCTAGTTTCTGTTAGAAAATAGAAGATTTAAGTTTACTCATCTTGTGGTTTGTTCACATTTCTAACGCAGAGGACTGAAGCGATTCCTCAATTTTGTTTATTATTTAACCTTTGTCTAATTCGCTAGTTTTTTCCCTCAAGTAATTTTAGTTTACTTTTATTTCCATTTCCCAACCCTAGACAAAAAAGGGGAGGAAACATAACACTATGTGCTTTTCAAACTTTTAAGTTTTTATGCATGCTCCTAAAAAGTGACACAGGGTGTTATAAACCTTAAACAAAATATAGTGAGCAAAGTCCTTCACTTCCTGGAACTTTTTACAACGTCCCTTAAGGGGTCTTATATGGCAGCGTTTAAAGCTCTAATTAAATGCATATTAGCTGAGCGAGTTGGTCAAAGCCAGACCGAGGATTACCACAGACAAAAGTCTGGGGCTACCTTGTTAAGTTTGGGGAAACACACAGAGAAAATGAAAGCCTTGCAATCTAATTTCCGTTACATCACCACCAAACAAACAGGCCCGGCATGGCTAGAGATTAGAGGGGATTATGGGAGGAAAAGGAACGAGGAAAAAGCCCTTGCTCTCTATTCAGCGCTTCCAACAATTCCGCTTCAATACTGATCCAATCCCCCTGAAATTAGGCCCGGGGGACAAAGACGGACATGAAAGGATTGGAATGGGGGTGACCGTGGTGGGAGTGACTCTAACTGTGAAGAGCACAGGGACCCTGGAGACGGACGAACAGAAGAGGAGAGGCCGGGAAGGGACCTGTTATTTAAATAATGCCCTCAGTTCATTCTTTATTCAGAGTATGCCAAAAAAATTTAAAGTGGCAACATGTGGGTATTACTGAAGGATTTGCAAAATCAACTAGTTAGTGGGCTCTTTTAACAAGTACAAATGGCACTCAATGTCTATACTGGTTTAGGGTCACGTCGATCAAACACATAGATGACAAGTAAAATGATTAGATTATATAGACAAGTTTATAGATTTTATATGATACCGACCACTGGAATAATGGCTTTCAAAAATCCAGTTTTGCCATCACAGAACACTCCAAAAATTACTTTTCCTGCTTGTTCAAACTACAACACAATTCGAAAGTACAACTTAATTGTTTTACGTTCAATCCACTTAAATTTGTAAAAACAATTGTGTTAACTTAATCGATTTGTGTTGGGACAACATGAAGGAATTGTGTGGAACCCTGCATTTTTTACAGGGAAAATTAGTTTTAAAGTCAAACCAGTTATTTGAAATGTACCATATTTTTTATCTATTAAAAATAGCCTCTGTGGCCATAAGGTAATTAAAAAAAAAAGTTACCAACCCCAAACCTTTAAACAAGAGAGACAAGCTTTCCACACAAGTCAGTTGTTGGGTGACTTATCAAATACGCAGACCCCATCCTCAACAAAAACAATTCAACCAGAGACTCCAGAAATGATCTAATATTCACGTTTACACTACTCTTCTTAAGTAATACGTACATGTTCTGACTTGCAAGACAAAATTTTCAATTATTTGTCACATGACAATCATTTGTGAACAGTAACCATTCAATCTACATTTGTCCATCCATTAGAAATAGATCTAACCAAAATGACCACACAGTTAATGACTTTTGTAAATTACACAGTGTAATATGAACGGTCTTTTACTTTACTGTAGGACAGTTATGCAGTATGTTACTGTATTTTAAAGTTGCTGTGTGAAAAATTACTCTATATTTTACAGTAAAGACATGCGTACAGTTCTGTACATGCATATACAGTCAGACAAATGGTGCTGTAAATGTAAATACAGTGTTTGTTTTTACAGATTTACAATAAGTTACTGTAGATTTGACAGGAAATTGTTAACTTTAGTTTGGCACTCACCCTTGCGTCTCCATTGCTCGGCCGGGGTCCGTGACTGAAGGCATGTGCTGGGTCTTTATGATACACTTTCAGGCAGGAGTGATCTGTGATGCTCCTACGGGGGAAGAAATCCACATCAGTTACATACGCAGACCAAATATCACCATCCGAACGGGGTCGCACACGATGCCCTGAATATCGGCCTCTGAGCTCCGCCACAACAGGATGAACGATGGCCGACGGGATGTCAACACGCGAAAGCGGAGAGTGGCATTGAGCCTCGTCAAAGGAATCCCGAGAATAAAGCGATTCGCTGAGAGACACAGGCGATTCGGAACGAGAAACTGGAGACGGAGTCGAGTACATACGATCCTTGGTGACAAAATCCATGTCGAATGAAATGTCCGTTAATATCCAGTTGATAATTCCTTTTTGGTCCAAGAATAGAGCTTAGCTAAAACATTAACTGTCCGCTGAGTAGCCAAGTTTGTCTAATTTTGTTTCTCTGTCTATTTAAGTCTACATGGACCTCTCATAATGTGAAAGCTGCTTGTGTAAAGTGACGTGAGCATTTTCTCATGAAGTTTGATATGTGGTCATGTGGCTGTAATACCGATTTACAGCCTTGATAAAAAAGGGGTTGTTTCAAAGTACATGTTACATCACCATGGAAATGTAAGGCAGGCTGCTCCTCTGTCTACAAGACATTGTGTGAATGAGTCACTATTTATTGTCCCATGAGATCTGAGGAAACAGTCAATGATTAAATTAGGCTGTGATTGGCCAGTGCTTTCAAGACCCCTTGGAATTGTTTGAAGATCAAATGATTCACTCCATTGACAAATCTACTTGCTGATGTGGGAAGCTTGGGTGTGGATAACTAAATCCCTTGTCACATCCTTCAGTCTATAAAACATATGATTGGACAAAAATCTGCATAGTGCATGATGAGTCATCAATACTTTTGACCGGTTTTCCCTGTAAAGTATATCAGCACAGGGCACAGGGCAACAATAATGAACAACAATTCAAACAATGGTTTAGTTTTGCTTTCTTCTAGCAACTTTTATTTAGCGAGGATGCAATAGATTTATATAAAACCTTTAGATTATATAAAACGTACTATTCATCAAAATGATAGATCCAACAATAAATAACAATTTCTACTAAATTTTTGGTATTAAAAAATAAAAGTCTAATAAAATATGCATATGTTTGAGCACCAAATTAACATGTTATCTGTAGGATGATGTGACTCTTAATACTGGAGTAACAGCTGAGGCCTGTTCAAGCTTAAACTGGTGCGCAACATTTTGCTATGATTTTCGGTGTTGAATCGTATGTTTCCAGGAAATGGTGCGTAATGATTTGCAACAGGGTTTGACATATACATGATGTCAGGCCAATCAACAGCAACATGTATATAATCCATCTGTTATTAAAGAGACAGCTCGCTCAACAGGTATAAGTAGTTACGGGGGTTAGTTACATAAAGTGAATTTTGCAGTATTAAACATGTATTTATACCGATTTCATGAAGCTCCAAAAAAAAATCATCAAAAAGAATGGCCTTCCCTGTGTTCAATGCACCACCATAAAATAAAATAAAATAAATTAAAATAAAATAAAAAATAAAATAAAAATAAAAATAAAAATAAATAAATAAATAAACAAATAAATAAATAAAATAATAAATAAATAAATAAACTAATTAATTAATTAAACAAATAAAATAAAATAATAAATAAATAAATAAAATAAACAAATAAAATAAAGTAAAAAGTTTTGCATCCCCTTTCATCAGGGCTGAACACAGCCAAGATTAAAGGTCAGCATTTCCACTACAAAATTAAATTGCACTGTAAAAATATCGACACGTTTATTTTAAACTGTTATTACTTTTATTTAATTTCATCATATAAAAGCAGATATTAAAGACTTTTTTTAGACCCCAAACTTAACTGAACTAGGGTTGTCAAAAGTATCGATTTCAATAGCGATTAGTACTGTAATTTTACAATTAGTGCTGTATATGAAGTCTAGACTAGTTTTGGGCTATTCTTAGATATTTATTAGATTATCACTGACAGCCTAAATTTAGACTTGTTTTAGCCATAAGCCATCTATGTTAAGATGTCTATTAGATATCTATTAAAAGTTGTTTGATGGGTTTTGACCTTACTTTGAACAGTACTGTTTGTCTATAGAAAGTTCATTTTGTCAGCTTTTCAGATCTGTAGTTACATTTCTGCAGTTGTCATTTAATTTATGACTCTAAAATATGATTCTCAGTTGAGAAATCCCTACGGTTTACTCAGAGATTTGTAAGCAGGTAGAGAGATACAGCAGGTAAGAAAATCAATGGATACATTAGTACTTGGAGATGGGCTAGGGATGGAGGAAAAGAAGAAATACAAGCGAGAATGAGAGTGAAATCTGTGGGAGTGTTTCTTTGAAGTATGACATATGTTAACATAAGCTGTTCAGGTGGGAAATGTGTGACGGACATTTGGGTTTGTTGGTTTAATGTCATAAATTCAATCATCACCTGCCTCGCTTTAAAGTCTGAGACTGTAGTTCTCTTCGAATGAAATCTAGTTATAATGTTCTTTTTGGTTGTATGTGATCGTGGGAAGCTTGTTTACAGTCTGGGTCATATCAAATAAACATAACTGAAGATTTTCACAGTCATAGTTCCACATTACAGTAACAATCCATCCCAACAATGAAAACGTCTGTCATCATTTATTCACTCTCATGCAGTTCAAATCAACATGAATATCAAAGTTTCACAAATTTGAGAGCCATGAAGGAGGTCATTAACATCAAACACTGATTCCTCACATAAAGTTTTGATGTTACTACTTTTATGACTGTTATATCCCTTTTGGAAAATGTAAATTTCCCCATCATTTATTCTCCCTCATTCAGTTTTAAACCTCTATGAGTTTCTTTATGGACCCTTTTCACAAGACTGTTATGACACGTTTAACAGTCATCATAATCTTAAATCCTTGAGAGCTTTTAATATTTAAATTTTTAACAAAATGTATGAACATTTATATGCATTTATGTATGTATTAAATCATCTTTGCGTCAAATTACAAAAAACTAATTACCGCTTGTGCGAGGTGTTTCTAACGCGTCTATGGGGCTGAGAGTCAATTTGACGTTTTCCTCTCCTCTGGCTGCCGTCATCAGTCACACTAGTTTTTCCCTTTTTCTGAAAGTCTTGATAACACCATTCTTTTATTATTTCAGCAAATAGGATTGTAAAAATGTTTTTTTTGTTGTACTCTTCCATCTGCTTCCATCTTCCACTCTGTCACTGCGCTCTAAGTGGACCCAACTATGTTGAGTTTTACTGCTGAGAAACCCAGAAATGTGAAAAAGGTCTATTCTGTTGTACACAAAAGAAGATATTAAAAAAATTCCCTTTGCCTTTCACAGTAGAAAAAAATACTATGGAAGTCAATGGATGCCAGCTCCCAGCATTTTTTCAAAATAGCTTCTGTGTTCTACCAAAGTCCCTTTAAGGCAAGTCATTTCACTCGGCGGCCGTCTTTGTAACGCCTCTCGGGCAGTATGCTCGGGCATTCTGTTTGAATGGGGAAACATCGACTTCTCCAAAATTACTTGCAAAGCTTACGATTACATTTCATATTAGGAATCACCAATAAAATTAAACAACAACTGTATCTTAAGTTTCACTTCTAAACGTTTGAGTCACACAAAATCTGCAGAAACTCAGATCTGGTCTGAGCCCCTTCCCTGGAGAATCGTCAGTCTATAACGATCAATGATTGGCTCCTGTACTAGAAGGCGGGGTTTCATTTGC
Source organism: Danio choprae (assembly GCA_903798125.1). Lineage (NCBI taxonomy): Eukaryota > Metazoa > Chordata > Actinopteri > Cypriniformes > Danionidae > Danio > Danio choprae. Next base: position 9,176 of record CAIGQW010018689.1, read on the forward strand.
TATATTGACCGCAACACTTTCCCCCATTCAAAACTATAGTGACACGTCTTGTGTATTCTATAGTCTTTGGTTCAACAGAAGAAAGAAACACAAATAGGTTTTGAACAAGTGAGTTAATAATGGCCAGTTTTTATTTATTTATTTTTTTGGTGAACTATCACTTTAAACAGCTGCACATTTCATAAATACGTAAATACATGTGACATCCGAATATTGAAATGGTTCTCATGGGAAAAGCCCTAGAAAAGGAAATAGGGGTTCTTTTGGACCTCGAGGAAGGTCACTTCCTCCCTTGAATGATGTTACAGAATTTACGGAAGCAGGCCGTGGAGAAAGAGGAAGGAAGACTGTAAGCTGTTCAAACTTTAAATTGGCTGAAGCGAATGCACACACACATACACACTCACCTGACATCGGTGAGCTCATAATATATGTTTCGGGTCTCATCTTTGACGTAGATGGCGGTGTTGGGCGACTCCAGCATCTTCATGTTGAGCTGATGAGGGAAGGCACTAACGAACAGGGCTCTGATTGTATCTACACTCGTTATCTCATTAGGCATGCGGATCTGCTTTGTGTCGTCTCCATACTGCAGATACAGCACTCCTGAAAAACAGAGGAAATAGTAAGAAAACAAGCAAGAGCATTTCAAGATTACGTCAAAAAACAAATAAATAGTAATATAATAATATATATAGTGGAGAATTGTGGAAGTATTGAAGACATCACCATTTTTCTCAGATAACATATTTCTAAAGGTGACAATGACTTTGAAATTTTCCCCGGTTGTTGGTAACAACCAAAGAAATCCATATATGCAAAGAAAACAAATCTAATTAGTTTACAAATGAAGTTATGTGTAATAAAATAAAATGATGCAGGAAAAAAGTATTGAACACATGAAGAAAGGGAGGTGTAGAAAGGCAGTGAAAGCCCAGACAACAGCTCAAAACTCTCAGTAGTTCTTCAGCAACCCTCTGCCCTTCATTATTGTAAATTAATATTAGCTGCTTCAGTCCAACATCTACATTAGCAGGATGATGAAGATGAAACCAGGGTGGACATTTCAGCAAGACAATGATCCAAAACACAGCCAAAGAAACTCTCTAATGCTTTCAGATAGTTCATTCATTTTCTTTTCGGCTTAGTCCCTTTATTAATCTGGGGTCGCCACAGCGGAATGAATCGCCACCTTTCCAGCATATGTTTTACGCAGTGGATGCCCTTCCAGCTGCAACCTATCACTGGGAAACATCCATACACACTCATTCACACACATACACTAAGGGCAATTTAGCTTACCCAATTCACCTATAGCACATGTTTTTGGACTTGTGGGGGAAACCGGAGCACCCGGAGGAAACTCATGCAAACACGGGGAGAACATGCAAACTCCACACAGAAATGCCAACTGACCCAGCCGAGGCTCAAACCAGCAACCTTCTTGCTGTGAGGCGAATGTGCTACCCACTGCGCCACCGTGCTGCCCCCAGATTTTTTATTATTATTATTATTTGTTATTATTAAACAGTATCTTAAATATTTTTATTAATTAATTAAATTAATTCATTTGTTTAATTTTTTGCCTAAAGCATCATGTAGTTGTTTACTTAATTATTTTACAGATCTATTCTTGTTTTTATACATTATATAACAGTTTGTCTTATTCATGTAATTAATAATGCTTTGGCAATAGCGTGCAAGCCATGTCAATCAAGCTCATTTGAATTTGAAATTCTAAATATTGAGCATGCTTCTTTAAAATTATAAAAGGACATTTTACGAATATACAAACATTTATTAATTTATATTACATTTTTCAGTGCTCAGGATGCTATTTCTCTTCATACAGTGAATCCTGCACATTTTATTAGCGACTTATTTCTTTCTGCATTGCACCTAAATCCACCATTTGTATGTGTGGTTGTGTAAAATCTAATGGGAAACCTGTTGGGAAGAGAATTATAGATAGATAGATAGACAGACAGACAGACAGACAGACAGACAGACAGACAGACAGACAGACAGACAGACAGACAGA
>CAIGQW010018693.1:0-12096 GCA_903798125.1 Danio choprae
ATATACATACATATATAGTATCTACTATAATATTTCCTAATGTAACCATATTTTTTACTTTTGAGGAAAGTCGTATTTCTTTTAGTTGGTCTGAAATATAAACTGTATTCATGTTACAGTTTATTAATATTCTAAAACCTGTACTTCAAATCATACATGCGTCTATACATTGCACATACATTTAGGGAGGATAAATGCAAACACTCGGACAGATTTCAATTAAGTGCTTTAAATCGGCACCGATTACACAAACGTTTCTAGAACACCAGTACTGTTCACTTGCAAGAAATCAATGTATGATTGTCATACTGATAATCATTATCTTATGTTCGAGAAATTAAAAGCTGAATCTCCGCTGAGCAGAATCATCATACCAGCCGGTCAATTGAGTCACATCAAATGACAAGTGACACGTCAGCGCTGTGAGCTCTGACACTGGTTACTGTGGAAAAGCAAAGCATTATTATAAGACCTGCAAGTCTGGGACAAAACACACTGGTCAAGTCTTTTGACAGGTTCCTCCCAGGTACCGCAAGATATTTATGTTAAGATATTTGTAATTATTTGGTAATTGCTAATAATATGTTCAATAGAAAAATTAAGATGACCGGCTATAATATCTTTTAACCTCAAGATGGATGGAATAATAAATAAATAAATAAATTACATTAAATGATTTTTAATTAAATTGTTTAGTCATTTTTATCACTAGTCCAGGACCCAAAAATGCATAAAGAAACCAGCATTAAAATAGCTTATTATTAAATCATGGATTAATATATTAAAAGTATCATTGGTCACACTTTACAGTAAGGTTTCATTAGTTTATGTATGTATGAACGAACTAACAATGAACAATACTTCATAGTCATAGTTCAACATTTACTAATGCATTATTAAAATCCAAATTCGTTCTAGTTAACATTAGTTAATGCTCTGCGAGTTAACGTGAACTAACAATAAATGACTAACGTTAATAAAGATAAATAAATACTGTAATAAATGTATTGGTAATGTTTATTAACTATATTTTATGTATTTACTAACATCAACAAACTGTACAACTGTACAACTGTACAACCTTATTTTAAAGTGTTACTCTATTAATGAAAAATAAATGATCATCACCGATTATGGATTAGTAAAATATACACTTAAAATATTGTTTTGATTTTGTTTCCACAAACTCTACAGTTTACCAATGTGACTTTTATTTACATTTTTCATTCATTCATTTTCTTTTTGGCTTAGTCCCTTTATTAATCTGGGGTCGCCACAGCGGAATGAACCGCCAACTTATCCAGCATATGTTTCACGCAGCGGATGCCCTTCCAGCTGCAACCAATCACTGGGAAACATCCATACACACTCATTCACACACATACACTACGGACAATTTAGCTTACCCAATTCACCTATACCACATGTCTTTGGATTTGTGGGGGAAACCGGAGCACCCGGAGGAAACCCACGCCAACACGGGGAGAGCATGCAAACTCCACACAGAAATGCCAACTGATCCAGCCCAGGCTTGAACCAGCGACCTTCTTGCTGTGAGGCGATTGTGCTACCCACTGCGCCACCGCGTCGCCCTATTTACTTTTAGTAGAAATTATATATAGAGAAATAAGTCTGTTAAGTAACAGAAAATGTACTGGCAGTTTATTACAAGGCTTTTGTAGCGCAAAATACAACACCAAGATAGACAACACATCACTTTAAACTATTAGAAATGTTAATAAAAGTCACTTTTTTGAATTTTATGGTTAAAAGTTGTTGTTTTTCCGCTTTGACAACAAAAACAAGTAAACCAATTATACATAGGTACAAGCCACGGACCACAAAGACGCACTTGAAGTATAAACTGGCCTTTAGTGTGTGTGTGTGTGTGTGTGTGTGTGTGTGTGTGTGTGTTTTTCTCTATTTTGTAATAACAACAACAACAACAACAACAACAACAACATGTATAATGGCACCTGACTAGGGATGCACAATATATCATTTCAGCATCTATATCGCAATGTGCAACCACAATAGTCTCATCACAGGATGTACAATGTTGGGATTATAGTTCAGAACAGAGTTATAGAGTTACTACAGAGATTAATCATAATAGAGTGAAAGTTGATCATTTTCCATGCGTTTTTAAGGTCTGTGGTGTTGTGAGCTTTACAAATGAGTTTAAAGCCTTCAGACAAAAGATATTGCATCATTTGTAACTTTAATACAACTAAAATTTATTAAATTATTTACAGTGGGGAAAATAAGTATTGAACACGCCACCATTTTCCTCAGACAACATATTTCTAAAGTTGCCGTTGACTTGAAATGTTCACCAAATGTTAGCAACAACCAAAGAAATCCATATATGCAAAGAAAACAAAACTAATAAGCTTACAAAAAGTTATGCGTAATAAAATGAAATGACACAGGAAAAAGTATTGAACACATGAAGAAAGGGAGGTGTAGAACGGCAGTGAAAGTCCAGACAGCAGCTGAAATCTCTCAGTAGTTCTTCAGCAACCCTCTGCCCTTTCTGAGTGTATATGAATATCAGCTGCTTCAGTCCATCATCTACATTAGCAGGAGGATAAAGATGAAACCAGGATGGGCATTTCAGCAAGAACGGCCCAGTCAATCACCTGACTTGAATCCAATAGAAAATACAAATTAAAGATCAGATTTGGTAGACGAGACCCACAGAACCATCAAGGTTTACAATTTGTGATAAACTCACACCTGAGCAATGCATTTGATTTCAATCTCCCTATCAGAGGTGTCTTAAAGCTGCCACCACCAAAAGAGCCTTTTATATAAAAGTATTAAATACATTTCAATAGTTCAGTATTTTTTCCTTGTGTCATTTCATTGTTATTACACACAACTAATCTTACAGATTTTGTTTTGTTTGTTTTAATGCTTGTATTATTTGGGTTTTTACTCAAATCTGGTTCAATTCCATGTCAACAGCTCCTTTAGAAATATTATTCCAATGAAAAACATGACGTGTTCAATACTTTTCCCCCCGCTGAATATATAATGAAGACTATACAGTGTTAATTTACATTAGATGATACCTGAAAACCATTAAGACTTCCCAGAAAATCCTAAAACACAGTTAATTTCAGTTTTTGTCCTATTGTATTTATCTATATTTGTAAATTGTTCCTCTAAAATCATCTCAATCAATGCAAAATTGTGAATTCTTTCCAAAATTACAAGAGCTATTCAAGTCATCTGGTGAAATAATATTCATATCACAAAAACATATTGCAGAAAAGCAAAATATATCGCCATGTCAGATTTTTCAACATCGTGCAGCCCTACACCTGACTGCATGCCCAAAATAATTAAATGAAGACATCATTATGCAGTGGCGGAGCCAGATATTTCATGTCACATAACATATAACAGACAAACCAGGTCACCGAGTGCAAACAATCAATAATAAAGCATAACAAAAAATGTTTCCAGAGGCAACTTCACAGCAAGATCACAATATGACTATTGTGGAGCAAATCACAAAAAACATGCAGTGCTTTTGAAGAGCTCAAGCAACACCTCAGGGCTCCCAGACAGATGAAAAATAATAATAAGAGTGAGATGTGCATGGTTCTAAGGGCAAGATGATTAAAATAGTCTTTTAAAGTGATAAGTGGTCACACAATTGTGTGCTGGGAGCATGACAAAACCAAAAGAGCAGCTAATACTGCTAACGTCTGGGCCCTTAGCCCACATGACCAAACTGATATAGTGTTCAAGTCAGAATTATTAGCCCTCCTGAATTATTAGCCCCCCTGCATATTTGTCCCCCAATTTCTGTTCAAAAGGAAAGAAGATTTTAACACGTATCTAAACAATAGTTTTATTAACTAATTTCTAATAACTGATTTCTTTTATCTTTGTCATAATGACAGCACATAATATTTGACTAGATATTTTTCAAGATATTAGTATTAAGCTTAAAACACAGGAGGACTAATAATTTTGACTTCAACTATATGTAAGCAACCAGCACACAGGCTAGGCATCAAATCCTAAAACGCTCTCCAAGAGGACACTGAGCTGGATTCAGCGCAACAGCTTGAGTGTTTAGAGTCATAGCAGATTATTTTCACAGTGGAACATGAGCTAAACATAACCCAGGCTAATCGTCCAAATTATGGCCCAATGACCTGCTTGTGTCAGCAGCAAACCAAAAAGGAATGACTGAATGTTCTTTAGTAAAGGTGAAACTCCTATTTCATATCTGATATTGTGAAAATAGAGAGTCATGTGAAAAATGAGGATACCCTATTGAATTTCACGACTTTCCATATCAGGACATAATAGAAAACAACTATATAGTGCATGGCAGGTCTTAAAACTTAGAAAATAAAACATCTCCACACCGTGCCATTATTAATTTAACAAAAAGAAAGAACAGAAGATAGAAAACAAGATAGAAAAGCCATGGGTGACAAACTCCAGATGCGTGTGAATGCACTTTTATCAGTAATGACTCGAGGCTCCAGTGTGTTCTGTTTCGTTCCTTGTTTGAGGGCAAAAATGTTCGAAAAAGCCCGAGTGATGATGTACTGTTTTTGAACACTCCAACATCTCGCGCTAAAGTAAGTGGGATTATAAATGTGTCACGCTGCTCACATGTACCCCTAAACACAACGATAGCGGCTGAGAGAAAAAAACATCTGAGAAACCCACCACCACGTCACGTTAGCTGTGTCTCGTTTCACAGGTTGCATTCTTTGAAGGATGTAGACTTCATCATGGTAAAACTAAAGTCTTAAAAATAGTGCTGGGCAAAGATTAAATTGCATCCAATATATATATATATATATATACATTTTTTAACACACGCACGCACACATACATGCATGCATACATACATACATACATACAAATAAATAAACATTGCATATATTTATAGATACATAATAAACATACACAGAACACGCACATATATTATGCATTTCTAAATCATAACTTTGCATACAATTAATCATTAGCCAACTTTTTTTAGGCTTGCGGTTCTCTTAACGTCAACATTCCTCAGCAGTCAGAGTGATGGTTCAGTGACAGTTCTCTATGCCTCACACAATAAGCAGTCTTATTACTGCACGGACACCTGTATGGTATACTGAGATCATCCTGCTGCAGGCAACAACTGCGTGACACATGATGTTCTCCACAAAACTGTGAAAATATACGCCAGTAGTTATTCCAAAGCCTGTTCAGAATATGTCATCTCCAAACTTACATAATCCACTTGTGTTCAAAAAAAAAAAAAAAAAGAGAGAACAGAGCTCACCGTGAATTCATCTACTTGTGCACACAGCCAAAATACATCCACAAATAAATTATGCATGCTGTCGTCTGCATTCTGCCTCTATCTGTATCAGCTTTTAGTCCACTGATGTATTTGTAATCAATCAGACTCTATTCATAATGAATATTACTTCAGTCTACATGTCTATATACTAAGGACGCCGCAATACTCATTATAATATTGAACTGTTCTGTAAAACCTCCTCAGTTCAATATGCATATGGAAATTATCCCCATTGCTTTAAATTACTCACTGAACTGGCTCTGTGCATGTTAGAATACACAGTTGAAGTCACAATTATTCGGCCTCCTGTGATGGTTTCTTTTTCAAATATTTCCTAAATGATGTTTAACAGAGCAAGCAATTTTTCACAGTATTTCCTATAATATTTTTTTTCCTCTGGAGAAAGTCTCATTTGTTTTATTTCAGCTAGAATAAAAGCAGTTTTTAATTTTTATTAAACCATTTAAGGTCAATATTATTAGCCCCCTTAAGCAATATATTTTTGATTGTCTACAGAACAAACCACTGTTATATAATGACTTGCCTAATTACCCTAACTTGCCAAATTAACCTAGTTACGCCTTTAAATATCACTTTAAGCTGAACACTAGTATCTTGAAAAATATCTAGTCAAATATACTGTCATCATGGCAAAGATAAAAGAAATCAGTTATTAGAAATTAGTTATTAAAACTATTATGTCTAGAAATGTGTTGAAAAAAATCCATTAAACAGAAATGATATAAAAAATATATAAAATATACAGCAGGGCTAATAATTCTGACTTCAACTGTATGTCCATGCGCTAAAACACGTCTCCCCACGAGTAAATGTCCCATCAGTGAGCGCTAAACACACTATCACGTGAAAATGAAAGTAGCGTGCGCTGCATGTTATAGGGTGAGAGCATGTAGGACCAGAAGCCCATATTTTATGTGTTTTCGTTTAAACTAAATTCATAAGCTTTTGTTATTTAAACATTAAACCTCAAAATGCGAGAGATCTGAGAACTGCCTCATCTGAAGAGGGGATCTATAGTTACGATGCACAAATTAAGACATGCTTCTTAACCAAAAACTCAATTATGACCAATAACTGTCCACCTGTCCGACTTGACATCGGTTAAGCCTCAGAATGCAAACAATGAAGAAATTATGTTATCTGTAACTTTCTTATTGTGCTGCATGGATTCTTCTATGGATTCTTCAAGTAAAAACATCTTATTCCTGTTGTCTGTGATTTTTATATTAAATCAAACAACAAAAGATGATGAAACCACTCTGTGGAAAGCTACATAGCTCAATAACCTTTATTTAATTTATAGACTGAAAATTGTATACAGTGTTATATTTGATTATATGATTCATTTTTTACTGAACATATATCATATACCAAATCATCCCAACACCGTAACTTGAAAACCGAACAGTGAGAACTCTGTATTGTTGCACCCTAGTGAACACACTAGTAACGTGCTTGCAAATGAAAAACAAACAAAAAAAAGTGTTCAACTGTATTATTTTCTGTTTATCATCACTTGTGGGGGAAACCGGAGCACCCGGAGGAAACCCACGCCAACACGGGGAGAACATGCAAACTCCACACAGAAACGCCAACTGACCTAGCCGAGGCTTGAACCAGCGACCTTCTTGCTGTGAGGCGACTGAAATATTATTACTTAATTTTTGCGTTTGCATTAAGTAATGCGTTACTTTACTCGTTAGAAAGGTAATATTATTACGTAACTCGCGTTACCTGTAATGCATTACCCCCCAACACTGTTGATTATTGTGACAGTCCTACGGACACCCTGTTGTAGCATCAAAATTGGTACTGTGAAATTAAACTTGCCAAATCTTGAAATTTCAATGGTACCATCCAAACTGGCACAGTCAGACTACAATCTGTTTGATAATGGCTTCTTCATATTCAAATAAATGTATAAAAGGTCAAACATACAAAGGATGATAATAATAATAATAATAATGCAACACATACAAGATGATAATAAAGTAATGGCATGAAAAATAATAAGACATAAAGGAAAGTAATGAAGTCATTAAAAAATTAATTTTCATCAATAATTTCTTCAATGATGGCTGACAATATTGTACAATTGTAGTTTGACTTAGTTCTCACACAAAGACAGGAAAAGGGAGATTTCTGTGCTTCCTCTGTTTGTTTGCCATGTGGACATCCAGAGACAGTGCCAGACCACTAGACCACTAGGTAGCGTTGCCCGAGCCAGAAACAAACACACAGACACATTGTTCTGCAGCATGCATCTGTTTGGCACCCCTCACAGAAAGGTAAATACAGTAAAAGGCCAAGCCTCCTCAAGAAACATGATGACGCATTATGTAAGCTAGAGTATTTTAAGATACAGTGATGGTCAATTGAGAACGTTTGTTGAGGGTACAACTTAAAACACAACACAACAACCACTGCAGTAATCGCTTTCTCCACAAAGGAAGACATTTCAAAGTAAACTGTTGTTTTACATTAGAGCAGGGTTTCTGCAGGTTACACAAAGTCAAGAAGACTTAGGACCTTTTAAGACCATGAAGAATGTAATTTCAGACTTATATTGGGCTAAACGCTAATGACTTTTAATGGCGCAGCAGCAAAAAAATTAAATAAATAAATAAATAAAAGTACTTGCTCCACCAAAATAACTAAAGCGACATAATAATAATAATAATGTGTAATAATAATAATTATTACACATTATAATATTAATTTAATAAAGTGTCAAAACAAGCAAACCCTAGTTGTACACATACATTTTTTTTTTCAACATAACAAAAAAATAAAACTCTTAAAAAAATAAATACATGCATGTACAACAGACTGTTATAATATTAGTTATAAGTATTCATTCATTTTCTTTTCGGCTTAGTCCCTTTATTAATCTGGGGTCGCCACAGCGGAATGAACCGCCAACTTATCCAGCATATGTTTTACGCAGCGGATGCCCTGCGTAAGTAGCAACCCATCCCTGGGAAACATCCATACACACCCATTCACACACATACACTACGGACAATTTAACTTACCCAATTCACCTATAGCGCACGTCTTTGAACTTGCGGGGAAAACCGGAGCACCCAGAGGAAACCCACGCCAACACGGGGAGAACATGCAAACTCCACACAGAAATGCTAATTGACCCAGCCGAGGCTCGAACCAGCGACCTTCTTGCTGTGAGGCGATTGTGCTACCCACTGCACCACCACGTCGCCCCTAGTTAGAAGTATAGTTTTGCTAAACGTTACTTTTTAAGGACAAAAATATTGTTTTTGAAATTTAAGACATTAAGACTTTTTAAGATACCCTGAGAAATAAAAAATAAAAAATAAATAAATAATAAAAAAATAAAAATAAAAGAAAATAAATAAATAAATAAAAAAAATAATAGTAATTCATTCATTTTAATTTCACTTAGCCCCTTTATTAATCCGGGGTCGCCACAGCGGAATGAACCGCCAAAATAATAGTAATAGTAAATAAAAATAATAGGAATTATTTTTCATCTAAAACATCTTAATTTGTGTTCAGAAGACAAACAAAGGTCTAAGTGGGTTGAAATGACACGAGGGCGAGTAATTAATAACAGAATTTCCATTTTTTGGGTGAACTAACCCTTTAATTAGAGCCCAATAAAAAAAAGCTTTCCCAAATGCCGTTTTAATTCATTTTTTTCTAATTCATCTACTGTACTTCTAAATTAAATTTGCATCTATTTTCCATTTTTATTTTTTGTTTGAATACCATTTTTCCTGTACTGTTTAAAAGAAATTGCACTTAAGGAGATTGTCTAATTATTTGAAATAAGAATTATTAACATGCAGTGTTGGGCACATTCCTTTAAAAGAGTAATTAGTTATAGTTACTCGTTACGTCTCACAAATAGTAACTGAGTTACATAATTATAAAAGTATCTACTTACTAGGGAAAGTATCTATTGCATTACTTTAAAAAAATGATTGCAAGAGTAAACAGGAATTAATATAATAAAAACAAAACATTAAGCGATGAGAGTGCTGAATTAATTAAATAAAACAAAACACACACACACACACAGAGACACACACACACTTTCTAAGTATAATCCCCATCAGTTTCTTAGAAATGAGCAGGCTTGATTAGATTGGAGATTAGACAGTAACTCCCTAAAATGTGAGCGGTGACAAGGTTTCACTGTCCTACTTAGTGCAGACACTTGCACTGTTGATCCAATTACTGTCTATGAGTTGTCATGTGCTCAAACTCTCTGCATGGCCAGACAGTACGGGCTCTCCCTGACCGAGAAACACCACCAACAGGAGAACAAAACAAAGAGATTACTTAACCGTCACCCCTACATTTTTGAACATAGATGTGAAAATGACATGATCAAATTAACGAATGCCAATCTTCAGTGCTTTGGTGATTAGATTTAACCTAGGTCTCATTTTAAAGAGGATTTAGATTGTACTTGAAGTGAATAAAGTTTATAGAGTTAAAACAAAACATATGTACCTTTATGTTTATGAAAATAATAAAACAATAAATGGATATTATATTACATAAAAATGCGTACATTAAAAAAACGGTTTTAGCCAGAAATTGACAGAAAATCAAAGCTAAATATCTGAACAAGTTATATACCAGCCAACCAGCCCCTGATGAATATGCTTGATGCAAATTAATAAATAACTGTTGATCAGTAATATTTATTACAAATCAGTCACCAGATATTAAAACTAGCCATTTTCAGCTTTCAAATGATATATAGTTTGTCAGGATTGCTCTGTTTAGATTACAATATTATGGTTTAATAATGTAACCATAAATGAGTCAAACAGGTTGAAAGGTGAAAGTACATGTTTTAATCTCTTACTATTCCTACATAAAAAGTGGTAAAATATGCATTTAGTAGCCTTAGACCTTTCCATTGATACTTAGATTAGAATTTAATGGCAAAATAGTGATGCAAAATTAAGTGAAGGATGGCACAGTGGCTCAGTGGTTAGCACTGTCACCTCACAGCAAGAAGGTTGCTGGTTCGAGTCCCAGCGGGGCCAGTTAGCATTTCTGTGTGGCGTTTGCATGTTCTCCCCGTGTTGGTGTGGGTTTCCTCCGGGTCCTCCGGTTTCCCCCACAGTCCAAAGAGATGCGCTATAGGCGAATTGGATAAACTAAATTGTCCATAGTGTATGAGTGTGTAAATGCGAGAGTGTATTTCCCAGTTCTGGTTTGCGGTTGGAAGAGCATCCGCTGTGTAAAACATATGCTGGAACAGTTGGCCGTTCATTCTGCTGTGGTGACCCCTGATAAATAAGAGACTAAGCTGAAGCAAAATGAATGAATGAAAATTAAGCGTGACAGTTAAGTGGTTTTTAAGAAAGATGATAAAAAAAAACAACTCTATTAAAAATCATGTTTCAGCATAACAGCTCCATCTGCCAGAGTAACAGGCTAAAAAAATATATTATAATAATAAGAATAAAGCAGGCGTCATGTGAGGCTGCCATCCAATGTTTTACACAATTAGCACCATTCACTGTGAAATGTACACAACAACAGATCACTTGATCATTTCCAAGAAATCTTAAAAAAGAAAAAACAAAACGAGAGAGCTATAAACGCAGCCTCTTCAGGCTGTGCTCTGTTTGGAGTCGTTTTTTTTACCTTTGAGGGCGGGAAGTTTCTGCAGTTCCCGGTTCTTGCTGAGGTTGAATCGTGATGAACTCTGTCGACGCTCCTTCTTTACAATCTGTGGCCCACCTGAGTACTTAATTTTGTTGAGCTGAGTGGGAGGTGGAGTGCTGTTGCTCGGACGCTTGCTGGCTGTCTGCTGGGCCTGGAATAAAAATGTTTTCAAAAGTTTAGAATCAAAATAGGTGCATTACAATATTTGACTAGATATTTTTCAAGATACTAGTGTTAAGCTTAAAGTGACATTTAAAGGCTTAACTAGGTTAATTAGGCAAGTTTGGGCAATTAGGCAAGTCATTGTATGACAGTGGTTTGTTCTGTAAAAATATATTGCTTAAGGGGGCTAATAATATTGACCTTAAAATGGTTTTAAAAAATTTAAAAGACTTTCTCCAGAAGAAAAAAATATTATAGGAAATACTGTGAAACATTCCTTGCTGTTAAACATCCTTTGGGAAATATTTGAAAAAGAATAAACAAAATCACTGTAGGGCTAATAATTTTGACTTCAACTGTACATGTTTTTATTAATATATTTATTACCATACATATTTTACTAATATTTTAAAAAAGGTTCTGCTTGTAAATACATATATAATTCATTTCTGTACTTACATTTAATTACACAGTTGACCTTAACCCAACTTTAAACCAACCCATACCCCTAGACCTGCCCCTAACCTTGCCCGTTTCCCAAATCAAGAGCACCAGAATTGTTGTGCAACACTCTATGAACACAAGCACATTATACTTATTTTCTGATGCCAGTACATAGGAATTAAGGCCACTTAATATAAAGCAGGACGATTATTCTTTCAGGTCTTGACAATGACATCATTCCTGCACCACAATATTGAGAAAAATAGGCAAGTATGTTACTTCATTTAATATAATATAATATAATATATATATGGGGCCTCACAGTGGCGCAGTGGGTAGCACGTTCGCCTCACAGCAAGAAGGTCGCTGGTTGCTGGTTCGAGCCTCGCCAGTTGGCGTTTCTGTGTGGAGTTTGCATGTTCTCCCTGTGTTGGCGTGGGTTTCCTCCGGGTGCTCCGGTTTCCCCC
>CAIGQW010018719.1:0-12333 GCA_903798125.1 Danio choprae
AGAGATTTTTATAGTAATGCGACATGTATAATAATGTGCAACAATAACCATAATAATAATACTATTATGTTTTTTTTGTTGTTGTAAATTAATTAATAAATGAATGATTGATTATGGTTATTTTATTATTTATTTATTTTATTTGACTTGTTGTTTACAACATTTTTATTTTGTTTTATTTTCAAGCATTTTTTTCAAACATTTTTATTTCATTTACAAACATTTTATTGTTTTATTTTCATTTTTATTTTTATTTTTCAAACATTTTTATTTTATTTTCAAGCATTTTTATTTTATTTTATTTTATTTTATTGCTAAACAATCAATTCTCCATCAAAAAGCTGCATTTTGCACACTTGTAAAACAATACTGCTTTTATTGCATCAAATGAAATATAGCCTCTATATTTCCACACCATTATATGTTTATTTGCTACATATCAACCCTGGAGTAGCACATATCTGTTTCTTAAACCAGGAGAATATAATAAATGTTCATATGTTTTGACTATCACATATAAGAATTAGACAGTAATTACTGGATTTATTGTTTTGAGCACACCAAAGCGTCTATCTTCTATTACTCTGAGTTATTAAAAATATGTGAATCATTGGTGTAAACATCTTTATGAAATCTTTCAGTTCTCCAGTTACCGACAACGGGGAATCTCTCAAGTTCAACTCTAAATTCGAGTCTGGAAACCTACGAAAGGCGATACAAGTCAGGAAGTATGTGCAGAATTTGCCCTTTTGTGCTTTTATTTGTAGTGTGAATCTGCTTTTCATAAAATTCTAATCGTTTCTGTCTGCAGGTTCGAGTATGACTTGATCCTGAACTCTGATATCAATAGTAATCACTATCACCAGTGGTTTTATTTTGAGGTGGGAAATATGCGTCCCGGAGTTCGCTATCGATTCAACATAATCAACTGTGAGAAGTCCAACAGCCAGTTCAATTATGGTGGGTCATTTCAATTATTATACCCTATTATATTACCTTTAAATATGTGTGCTATTATTAGTGATTGAGTTGTGCTAAAAGCTATTTTGTATCCAGTGCACCCGGAAAGTATTCATAGCGCTTCACTTTTTCCACATTTTTTTATGTTACAGCCTTATTCCAAGATGGATTAAATTAATTTATTTCCTCAAAATTCTACACACAATACCCCGTAATGACAATGTGAATTTTTGAAATTGTTGCAAATTTTATAAAAAATAAAAAACCTGAACAATCACATGTACAGAAGTATTCACAGCCTTTGCCGTGAAGCTCTAAATGGAGCTCAGGTACATTCTGTTTCCACTGATCATTCTTGAGATGTTTCAGCAGCTTAACTGGAGATCACCTGTGGTAAATTCAGTTGATTGGACCTGATTATAAAGGCATACACCTGTCTATATAAGGTCCCAGGGTTGACAGTGCATGTCGAAGCACAAGCCAAGCATGAAGACAAAGGAATTGTCTTTAGACCTCCGAGACAGGATTGTTTTGAGGCACAAGGCTGGGGAAGGTTACAGAAACATTTCTGCTTCTCTGAAAGTTTCAATGAGCACAGTGGCCTCCATCATCCATAAGTGGAAGATGTTTGGAACCACCAGGACTCTTCCTAGAGCTGGCTGGCCATCTAAGCTGAGAGATCGGGGGAGATGGGCCTTAGTCAGGGAGGTGATCAATAACCCAATGGCCACTCTGTCTGAGCTCCAGGGTTTTTCTGTGGAGAGAGGAGAACCTTACAGAAGGACAACCATCTGTGCAGCAATCCACTAATCAGGCCTGTATGGGAGAGTGGCCAGACGGAAAGCCACTCCTTAGTAAAGGGCACATAGCAGCCCACCTGGAATTTGCCAAAAGGCATCTGAAGGACTCTCAGACCATAAGAAACAAAATTCTCTGGTCTCTTTGGAGAAAACCAGGCACCACTCATCACCAGGCTAATACCATCCTTACAGTGAAGCATGGTGGTGGCAGCATCATGCTGTGGGCATGTTTTTCAGCAGCAGGAACTGGAAGACTAGTCAGGACAGAGGGAAAGATGAATGCAGCAATGTACAGAGACATCCTGAATGAAAACCTGCTTCTGAGTGCTCTTGACCTCAGACTGGGGTGACGGTTCATCTTCCAGCAGGACAATGACCCAAAGCACACCGCCAAAATATCAATGGAGTGGCTTCACAGCAACTCGGTGAATGTCCTTGAGTGTGTGTAGCATTTTAAGGAAATAAAGGAATTAATCCATTTTGCAATAAGGCTGTAACATAAAAAAATGTGGAAAAACTGAAGTGCTATGAATACTTTCCGGATGCACTGTATATGTGCCTATGTAGAATATTTTGTACATTACTTAGCTTCAAACGTAGATGGGTTAACCCAGGGGTGTCCAAACTCGGTCCTGGAGGGCCGATGTCCTGGAGAGTTTAGCTCCAACCCTAATCAAACACACCTGAACCAGGTAATCAAGCTCTTATTAGATATACTAGAAACCTCCTGGCAGGTGTGTTGAAGCAAGTTGGAGCTAAACTCAGCAGGACATCGGCCTCCAGGACCGAGTTTGGACACCCCTGGGTTAAACAAATGTATGCAAGTAACTCTCAGTATGGCCATTTGCATTTACCAAACTCATATCATTCAGCTATTCCTCTGTATATTAAGATTTTAGTTATATGGCACCTTTAAAGTACGCATGAAATCAAAACTAACCATATTGATTTTATTAGCTCACATTGCTAGTTGTGTGGTGAACAATTCATCTGTGTGTGTGTCATTAAGAAAAGAAAATGGTTTGCCCTTGTAATCTTTAATTGAAATCTGCACTTCCTGTTTGTTTTCAGTTAAATTCTCAGATTAGATCTGTCTGAGGTATTGGGGCGTGGCTTACATACTTAACCACGCCCCTCCAACTGTCAGTTTTGACAAGAAACAGAAATGGTGAGGAAGATGTGTCTGTTAGGTTGTGATAACTCTCCCCAAACCCTTTTCCCGATCTTTCTGAATGAAACGCCTACTTTACTACATCCAATCAGCTCACAGTAGAAAAACAAGCCACGCCCACTGTTTTCTCATTCAATATTCTGTTTCTCTAGGAACTGCGTCACAATACAGAAAGTTATTTAGCTATTTACATACTATTGGCTAACCTATCTTTAACTACCTTGTCTGACAGGTATGCAGGTGATCATGTACTCGGTACAGGAGGCCATCAACGGCAGCCCTCATTGGGTTAGAACCGGATCAGACATCTGCTATTACAAGTAAAGACCAAGTCCTACAGTGATTTGTGGGTTAGCGTGCGCTGAAAAGTTCCAGTTTTGCAGAATTCATGTCTGTTTTCGTCTACGCAGGAATCATTTCGCACGAAGCTCCATTGCAGCCGGAGGTCAAAAGGGCAAATCCTACTTCACCATGACCTTCACTGTGACCTTTCAGCATAAAGATGACGTTTGCTACTTTGCCTATCATTACCCTTACACCTACTCAATGCTAAAGGTACTATACAGCTTAAGGATGGACGTTTTTTTAAATGCGATGCAGATACTTTTTGTTACGATTTTAATGATGTAATTTTTCAAAATAATGTACATTTTATTAACAAATTATTATATACAAATGATTAAAAGTCAGAATTATTAGCCCCATTTTAGAGAGAATTATTAGAATTATTAACTTAATTCCTTCTTGTTGTCTCTACACAAATCTGTTGTTTGGCCAGCATCTTTTACAGTGAAACAGGAAATGATGAATTAAAGTCAATTTAATTCGTTTTGTATCAAATTTGTGTGATCAAAGGTAGGATTCCGTTTTTAAATATTATTTATTTTTTCTTGTTTAGATGCATCTGCAGAAGCTGAGTGCTATGTGCACTGCTGAAATCTACTACAGGCAGGATGATCTGTGTGAAACACTGGGAGGAAACGGCTGTCCACTGCTCACCATCACAGCCATGCCAGAATCCTCCAGCGATGACCACATCAGCCAGTTCAGTATGTAACACACACGCACACACACACACATACACACACACAGTAGTGATAAACAAACAACACCATCCCCAACAACATCCGGTTCAATGTGTAAGACTCTGCTTTCAGTCTTAAAGGGGACCTATTATGCAAAAATCACTTTTATATGGGGTTTAAACGCAGTTGTGTGGCAGCAGTGTGTGAATATAGCTAGCCTCTAATGGTAAAAAAATTATTAATTCTATTTTTTATAATCACACTTGATAAACACAGTCTGCAGAAACACTTTGATTGACATTTTCCCTTTGTACGTGTCATCGGAGTGGGGAAGCCCCGCCCATTAGTGACCCTCTCTCCCTCTTTAGCATAGACAGCCCTGAGTGAGAAGCATAAGTGTTTTGAATCTGCTGCGTAGCTCCGCCCTCCTTTAGAAAAGAGCACAATCTCATTTGAATTTAAAGCAACAGCCACCAAAACAGTACAATTTGGATCAAAGCCCAAAAGGCAATTTCAAAAATCAATTTCAAAGTGAGTCATAAAACATTATTTGTGTGGTATTTTGAGCTGAAACTTCACATACACACACTGGTGACATCAGAGACTTGTTTTACATCTTGTAAAAAGGGGCATAATAGGTCCCCTTAAAGGAATAGTTCACCCAAAAATGAAAATTACAATGTATGACTTTTTTCTGTCAGATGAACACAGTCGGAGTAGTTTTATATTTGATCCTGGCTCTTCCATTATGTATAATGGTGTTGAATAGTGACTATTATTTTGAAGTTTCCAAAAGCACATAAATCCATTGTGAAAAATAAACCCATATGCTGCCAGGGGTTAACACGTCTTAGAAAGCTGATCAGTCAGTTTCACATTTATATTTCACATTTTCCAATCAATAGGTGCGTCCCAAATTGCATTCGTATTCACTATTCTGTGCCATTTTGTAGTATAAATAGTACAAGTAGTGCATTCACACTGAAAATGGACACTTGTCTCTTTGAAGTTGAAGTAATTCTGGGTTTTTATTCTGGATTGCTCCAAGAAAACCTCAACATATCGTGAACACAACTATCCAATGAAAAAGTATTTTACGCCCTCCCATATACTTACTCATGAATACTCACATGTAGGCATGTCACAATAATCAATATATCGACAATCGTGCAATACCCAATACCTGGCAATACCTAGACACTCTCAAATTGCGTTATTGGGAACGATACAGGAAGTCATTTTTAACTTCATTTAAACTTTAAACTTCGATTAAATTGTGTAATCAATGTCATATAGCATGATTTATGTAGAATTTTAGGTGTATAGATATGGTCTAGTGTTTGTTTTGATGCTTGAAACTAAAAGGAGCAGTATTATATGCAGTTTTCTATAGTATATATTGATTGCATAGTAAACTATGGACAGGCACACTGAATGAATGTGGCATGTTTGTGTGTGCAGGAAGCCGTCCAGTGATATTTCTGTCTGCGCGGGTTCATCCTGGAGAGACTAACTCAAGCTGGGTGATGAAGGGCAGTCTGGAGTTCCTCATGAGCTGCAGTCCTCAAGCCCAGAGTCTACGCCAGAGCTACATCTTCAAAATCATGCCCATGCTCAACCCTGACGGGGTCATCAATGGAAAGTATGTCCACAGATAAATTCACCTCCACGCGCTTCTACAAATTAATGGAATCTATTGATACTCAGTTCACCTCTTTGCCTTTATCTTCAGAGTGCAGCACAAGCCAAAGCCAAAGATGTCCTATCAAAATGGTTTATATGAAAACCAACTGTGTTTTCAGCCAGGTCTGGTTTTGTCTTAAGACAAACCATAAACAAATTTATCAGGCAACATAATTTTTCTTAAAACCACAAACATGTAAGCACTCTTGGGTGGGGCTTTTTATATCCTTATCTCCACTGACTTTCTCTGATATGGTGAACAGAAACTTAACTCTGTGGAGTGTGCAGGGGCTGCATTAATGCAAGGGCTTATGCCTAGTTTACACTACATGATTTTAAGCCCGATTTTGGCCCGATTTGCAAGTTAGCGAGTTCATCGGCAGATTGGGCTGTGATCGGGGGAAAATCAGCAGTGTTTATGTGTAAACTGCTGAACGACGCATCAAAGAGGCTCGTTGATGCGTCATCAATGCCTCGCAGACAAAAATTCTACATCCAGCATGCTAAATATTCCAGACAAGCCAATGATAGACCAAGTCATCATGAGCTGAATGGCCGTTGTGTTCACGAGCTCAACAGAAATGTCTGATTGGATAGAATGATCACCGATGCACTGGATTCACCCTACAGGGACGCAAGAGCAGATTAAAGCCACATCTATCAGCTGAACCGTGCAAATATATGAGCGATTTATCTACAGACAGCTGATTAATGATGCTTTTAAATGCTCCCTTGAACGCTTTGAGAGAGATTTCAAATGCTGGGTGTCAGTGATGTCATCATCACACAAGCAGCCAATAGTGTTCAGCTCTTTCTGACGGCTCCGCCCTCAACATTTCATTGGCTGTGAATCATTTATGTTGTGTTTCGTAGTGTGAACACCACAGCGTTTTAAATACACAAAGTCAAGGCATGTATTCTTAACGGCACAGAGATCTGCCTAATGTTTAAAGTCATGTAGTGTGAACTAGGTGTTACAGTGAGCCCACCCCGGGGAGGGGCATACTGGTGGCACAAAATCATAATAATAAAATAAATACATATTATTTAAATGTTTTAAAAATCTTTGCTAATTGGTAGCTGATCCAAACTTGATCAAAATCAATTCAGCATTTTTAGCGTAATTGGTTTCCAAAAATGCACAAATAGGCATATAAAAATATCTCAACATTTCCTATATACTATGTTTTTCTTTGCAGTCATCGTTGTTCTTTAAGTGGCGAGGATCTGAACAGGCAGTGGCAGAACCCCAATGCCGAACTTCATCCCACCATCTACCATGCCAAGAGTCTCCTGCAGTACCTCAGAGCGACAGGAAGAACTCCACTGGTGAGAGAGCATCATATAAGCGGCTGTTTAAAACCAAAAACGAGATACTTAGTATGTGTTTTTGTCTGTTTGTTTACAAAATAATGGCATTTATGTGACTGAAAACATAAATCAGCCCGACCATTGTCATGTAAACACCTAAAAATGAGAGTCTATGAAAATGACTTCATGCTTGTGCTAAGTATGTATTTAGGGAGCTGTAGATTAAAAGCAACACAACACAAAACAGTGGCAGAGTATGTGGTAGTGTTGTCGTTGCTCACGTTTTTGTTAACGCTTCATTAGCAAAGTGTGGATTTACTTCACATTACAACCAAAAACGGAGACTCATCTTTCACAATTTGCTAATTCTACATACATACCAGCGCTGAGCGACAGACTGCACGTCCTCACTTTTCTACAGGTAATGTTGTTTACTAACAAGGTCCCAGCGACAAATACTGGCCTGGCAGACGTAATACCGCATTTTTGGTTGTTTTGTATGTGTAAATGCGGATAAAAACGTTCTCATGTAAATGTGAAACATTTTTAAAAAAACTAAATTGCTAAATTGTTGTCTTAAGAATGTAGCCTAAGGGCTCATTTACACAGAACATGTCTTTGCTTCTAAAAACGCAACATACAACGCTTCATAGTGCACCGCAGCTTAAAGCATGAGGTATCCGGACAAGGAGCACCTGTAAACAGAAACTTGCAACGGTTGTCCCACTTCCATGTTATTCTGATTTGCCCACTGCTTTGAAACTGACAGTAATGAGCAACTTCACACGTCGTTTAAAAAGCACGGCACTCACATGCACGTCTCTTCAAATCGCATCTGTCAAGCGTGTGTTTACATATAAAAAACAATAGAAAAGTAGTGCCTTGGAAAGGAAAAATGGTTCTGTGTGAACCACCCCAAAGTCCAGGATGACGAAACCTACTCCTGGAGCTTAAACCCTAATTAAACCCACCAGTACCTGCTAATCAAGGTATTCAGACTCACTAGAAAGCTCCTGGCGAGTGAGTTGGAGCTAGCAAGATTGAACACCGCTGATATAAGAGAGCCCTGTTTTTATCTGTTTAATGACACCAGCAGTGTGTTTATCTGTTAACTGTGGTTGTGTCTGTGTGTGTAGGTTTTCTGCGACTATCACGGTCACTCACGCAAGAAGAATGTTTTCATGTACGGCTGTAGTATTAAGGAGACGATGTGGCAGTCCAGTGTCAACACCAGCACATGTGACCTAAACGAGGACCTCGGATACAGGGTAACACATCATAGTGTATTTAGACTCATTTGTCTTTATTGGCGTCTTTTTGGTCAGCTTGATGCAGACATTATTTGAAGTTCACTGCTTCTTCTCAGTCCCTCCAAATCATTTATGAAAATTAATTTGCAAAAATGGGTCATTCACACATTGTGCGCACGACTGCCCACTTTTATTCTCCAAAGTAAGGGCTTTTAAGAAACATTCATAATGTTTAACAGTACATAATATTTCACTAGATATTTTTCATATATTTAGATATACTTTCTTCTGGAGAAAGTCTTATTTGTTTTATTCTGACCATTTTAAGGTCAATATTATTAGCCCCCTTATGCTATATTTGTTTTGGATTGTCTCCAGAACAAACCACTATTATATAATGACTTGTTTAATTACCCTAACTTGCCTAATTAACCTAGTTAAGCCTTTAAATGTCACTGAGCTGAATACTAGTATCTTGAAAAACATCTAGTCAAATATTATGTGCTGTCATCATGGCAAAGATAGAATATATAGAGGGGCTAATAATTGAGGTGGGCTAATGATTCTGACTTCAACTGTATATTGTTGGCCTGTTACAGACTCTGCCTAAGCTGCTGTCTCAGATGGCTCCAGCGTTCAGTCTGTCCAGCTGCAGTTTTGTGGTGGAATGCTCTAAAGAAGCCACGGCGCGTGTGGTGGTGTGGCGGGAGATCGGCGTGCAGCGCAGTTACACCATGGAGAGCACACTTTGTGGCTGTGACCAGGGTAAATACAAGGTGAGTGCTGACTATTTTTACACAAACACAGAAAAATAGTTTGATTTTTGTTTTTAGAGGTCCCGTGAAGTGCTTTGAAATGTGCTTTTTTTTTTTTAATTGATGTTTGACGTAATCTCAATTGAAACATGAAGAGAGGGTGGGACATAGAGTAGTTCCTCCCCTTGAGCTTAAGCGCATTAAATGAAAAGCAAATGAGAAGAAGGGGGTGGGGCATGTCAGATACTAGAAAGCATAGACCCTTTTCACAAGCCTGTTATGACGTGATTAACGGTCATCATAATGTTAAATCCTTGAAATTTCGGTCACAGACGCATGCGTTGAGAGCCTTCATGACTGAATTAATGAAATACGCTGTTTTCCATCATGCCAACCGGGGGTGCTGAAATATAATTGGCTAAACTGGCAGTGGGTGGGTTAAAAGAACCAAAACAAAGGTACATACAGCACCTTTAAAGGGATAGTTCACCCTTTAATGACAATTTGCTCACTATTTACTCGCCCCCAAGTTGTTACAAACCTTTATGATTTGTTGAACACAAAAGAAGATATATTTAAAGAACGCTGAAAACCTGTAACCATTGACTTCCAAAGTAGGAAAAACAAATACTATAGAAGTCAATGGTTACCGGTTTCTTCTTTTGTGTTCAACAGGTTTGAAACAAGTAAAGCGTGAAAAAATGTTGATGGTATTGTCATTTTTGGGTGAACAATCCCCTTTGAATTTGTTGAATAAAGAAGTTTGTTTGTGTTGCATTGAATATTGTCGCAGATTCGATAGGCAGACTTAAATTTGTCAGTTTTCCATCATTCTTTCATAATGAAAAATTGTTTAACGGATTATATATACTTGTATATATTTGAGAAAATGTTTATTTATATATTCATTCATTCATTTTCCTTCGACTTAGTCCCTTTATTCATCAGGGCTCGCCACAGCGGAATGAACCGCTAACTTATTCAGCATGTTTTACAAAGCGGATGCCCTTCCAGCTGCCACCCAGTACTGAGAAACATACACACTCATTCACACACACATACACTATGGCAAAGTTAGTTTATTCAATTCACCTATAGTGCATGTCTTTCATGCAAACTCCACAGACTCGAACCTTCTTGCTGTGAGGCGACAGTGCTAACCACTGAGCCACTGTGTCGCCCCTGTTTATATATATATATATATATGATATTTCTACATAAATATATATGTAAATATTTTGTTGTATCTCTCAGATGTTTTTCTAACCGTCTGGATGAATACATTCAAATGTCTCCGTATGTAAAATTACATGTTTTGATGACGAATGTGAACAGTAGATGGCGCTACAGGCTATCTGTGAAATATTCAGCATTCTCTCGTCTCTG
Source organism: Danio choprae (assembly GCA_903798125.1). Lineage (NCBI taxonomy): Eukaryota > Metazoa > Chordata > Actinopteri > Cypriniformes > Danionidae > Danio > Danio choprae. Next base: position 10,342 of record CAIGQW010018719.1, read on the forward strand.
ACAGTGACTCACACGCAGTCTTCCGTCTGCAGGACACATAATGGCGTCTCTGTGAGTTCAAGTAACATGGCTGAAGCTTCTTTCTGTCTAATATCTGATTAAATCAGAGCTCAGATGAATATTTACATTTAACAAACTAGTGCTAGCATGTGCTGGATTATCACTTAGCTGCAGTCATACATTCTTTGACACTGAGCCATAATGTTTACACTGCAAAAAAATGCTTCTCTTAAGAGTTTTTGTTTTGTTTCTAGTCCAAATATCCCAAAATTCTTAAATCAAGAAGCGATTTCTAGACAAGCAAAACATATTGTCTTGTTTTTAGAAATAATATGTCAAAATTAAGTGAGTTTTTCTAAAACAAGATAAATAATCTGCTAATTAAGTAAGATAATATTGTTTTCGCTTTGAAATAAGACTATTTTATTTAACTCATTGAAGGAAACGCTCACTTAATTTTGACTTATCAACATATTTTATTTTAATTTCATAGGACCTTAAAATACATCTTTCATATTGTCGATATGGGGTATTGTTTCTAGAGTTATGAGGGAAATAATGAATTGAATGTGTATTGAAATAAGGCTTTAACAGCAAAGTGAGTGATGATGTGTGTGTTTGCAGGGTCTTCAGATCGGTACGAGTGAACTGGAGGAAATGGGTTCTCAGTTTTGTTTGGCTCTGCTGAGACTCAGACGCTTCACGTCCCCATTAGAGCTTCACAACCACAACTCTCATCTGCTGGACATGGAGAACGAGCTGATAGACACACGCCATGTCCCCAACATCACCAGGTAAACATACACACAACATCCTCAACTTCACCATTTTAACACAAACACACACAACATTAGCAGGTAAACGCATACATACACACACAACCAGGGGGCTGTTTCATAAAAGTCGTTTAGAAAAGCGGGGATTAAAGTCAAAAACCTGACTTCAATGAGCCGAACTAACCGTCCAGGCTTAAATTGGTTCCATAACAGCAAGTTGGAGATCATTTAATCTTAACTAATCTGAGTTCAGTTGAAATAATCTAGATAACTGCTCGTGCACGTTACTGTCGTGAAACCCTGAAGGTCGAGCATAGATGCAGCGATTATGTTGTGTGCTACCATGGCAACTACGATGAAAGAAAGATTTCTGAAATGAGACACAGCTATGTTCACAGCGAGTGAGCAACGTTTGTTTTTTGAGCTCAAACATATAATAATTTAAACAAAGCAAGAGAGAAGGCTGACGGGAAATTGCAGATCGTCTCAATAGGTAATTTTTTCTATTTTTTAATATATTTTAAAATATATTTTGTCACAATACAATGAATTGTGCTTGCGCGCGTGCCAGAGAGAGAGAATACACACTTACTGCCAGTTGTTGCTTGCAAGAAAATGTTTTAATGTATTGCAGACTAACTGTAACATACAAAATGTGCTTAATGTAAGCACATAAAGTGTAAAATAATGGCAACAAAGCGGAAGCACAAGCACAAAGCTTAATTTGCTCTCAAAACGCTGCAAGTTGCTGCTTTCCCTTTGACACTTGTGTTTCCCGCGGAAAATATCTTTATATTAAAGTGAGGCTACTGCTCGGCCCGGATCCATCTCACGATTATTCCACTCAGGGATTGATGCTTTAAAGTCATTCTTTAAGATATTTAGCCTACTTATTTATATCAGTCAGTGCTTTCTTAATATTATTTTCATTCTAAATTTTGTTTAAATTTATTTATATATATATATATTAGATATATGCTCCGGTTTCCCCCACAAGTCCAAAAACATGCACTATAGGTGAATTGGGAATTGTCCGTAGTGCATGTGTGTGAATGAGTGTGTATGGATGTTTCCCAGTGATGGGTTGCAGCTGGAAGGGCATCTGCTGCATAAAACATATGCTGGATAAGTTGGCGGTTCATTCTGCTGTGGCAACCCCAGATTAATAAAGGGATTAAGCCGAAAAGAAAATAAATGAATGAATATATATATATAT
>CAIGQW010018734.1:0-15638 GCA_903798125.1 Danio choprae
GGGGGGGGGGGGGGGGGGGGGGGGGGTGCCTGTTGTCTACAGAAACCTATTAATCTGTTTCTTCCTCTGGCTTTGAGCAAGGTCACCCCTTCTGCCACCCGCCAGTGAACCGTTCCAGGTGCAGAGGACAGGAAATGAGCTCTGATTTCTGTACCCAAAAAAGCCAACGACTGTTGATGGAGCATAAACACACACACTGAGGGTTTTTAATCTTATATAAACGACGCAACAGAACATGATGCAAAATACTCTTTAGAAGTAATTTCTGAATCCGTATTTTATCTGGTTTTCCAATGTGCGGAAAGCTATCCTGTATATATTCTTCCTCAATTCCTTTTAAAGGAGAGACGTTTTTTTTAACACATTTCTATATATATATAACTCTTCTAATAACTGATTTGTTTTATCTTTGTCATGATGACAGTACATACGGTTTTACTAGATGTTTTTTCAAGATACTAGTATTCAGCTTAAAGGTGCAGTGGGTGATTGTCTTCAGAAACATGTTTCAAGAGTTCACACTTAGCTGATGATTGGTTATAAAGCTTGTTTGGCATCATAGATCCTCGAGCCCGGGGCTCTCCCCGTTTGCAAGGCGAGAGGGGAGTTTGAGTTCAGGTAGATCTGGAGAACTCCCCTGCTGTAGTAGCTAATGAACAGATAGTGATTGCTCTTGAGATGACTACTTACTAGGAGCATGTCTATGATGCCGATTTGGATTAGTCAATTAACTAATTAAGTTGCATGTTTTTGGACGGTGGGACGAAACTGGGGAACCCGGTGGAAACCCACGTGAGCACGGGGAGAACGTGTAAACTCCACACAGAAACATCGGCTGGCTTGGTAAGGACTAGAACCAGTGACGTTCTTGCTGTGAGGCAACTGTGCTAACCACTGGGCCACCGTGCCACCCACCTAGGAAAGGAGGAGTAGGGGTGAAAGGGGGGATTCTTCTAAACGAAGATGGCTGTGATATGGAACTTAGGGTATTTACAGTTGCTTATGAATCGTCTGATTGGTGAATCATGAATTGAATAATGCGGGACCAGCCGCAGCAATCATAAGCACGTGATCCTCTCCAAATTAGTTTATAAATAAACTTCACTTTGTTGTGCTGGTTGAAGGCTGGTTGAAGGCTGGAACAAAGCTGGTGCTTTGTTGTGCTGGTTGAATCTCTTCACATTTCTTCACAATAGTACTGATTAAAGTAAATTATCTAAATGTATTTATATGTATTTTTATATTCTGGGTAAGGCGTAAGACAAAAAAAGTTCATCCAATTAAATATTGTCAGGCCGACATTTCCCATAATTCTGATAAGTAGCCCAAACTGTCTGTCAACAAATGTTGATTTGTACATCTGCGCAGCCATTCATGACGTTCTGACGTTTATTTTTTTCCGGCTCTTTGAAACGTCGCTGCAAAATGTTGAGGAAAAGCTTTTATAAATGGACTGACAATGAGGTGGAGTTGCCGAGCTGCCGCTAAACAACAGCTCTGAGTACACATTCCGTGACCTTTGATAAAAGCTGGAGCATGTACAAACATCCAAAACATGCTGCACGATGTGGTCCACCATTTTTGCTGAATTAGCAACATCACTGTGTCACATGACTAAAAATTAGCAATGATGTGAGTGTGTGTGCTGTGTTTATAGTCTATATGATTAGTCCTGAACAGCTTCAGCTGTGTGTGTTTGCAATCAAGTGGAATCTGGGCCAGGTGTGTGAGTGGAGTGTTTGATGGGATCTGTAGTTCAGTAAAATGGCAGATTTGTAGTAGCAATATTTATTTTCGATTGTCAACAGAACAAACCATCGTTATACAAAAACTTGCCTAACTGTCACAATCACCAGCGATCTGCAAATGCTAGTTAGGGTAATTTTGTAGGGTAAGTTTTTGTAAAACAGTGGTTTGTTCTGTAGACAATCGCTTACAAATATTGCTAAAGGGGGCTAATAATACTGACCTTAAAATGGTTTATAAAAAATTAAAAACTGCTTTTATTCTAGCCGAAATAAAACAAATAAAACTTTATTCAGAAGAAAAAATATTATAGGAAATACTGTGAAAATTTCCTGAAACTGTTAAACATCATTTGGGAAATATTTGAAAAAGAAACAAAAAATCCACAGGGGGGCGAATCATTTTGACTTCAACTGTACATAGAAAGTGGCATCATTATAAAGGAAACAATGGCCAATGACTATCTAGGTTGTTACTAGGATGTTATAGAGGGTTGCCAGGTGCTCCCGAAGTGATTCCTGGATGATTCCTAGGTAGTTTTTAGGGTGTTTTGAGTGGTTTTAGATTTGTTCTGAGTGTCTGTATATTGATGGGTTGTTGCCAAATATGAGGTATTCTAAGTGGTTTCTAGGTATGCTTTTAATATGTTATAGATGGTTACTAAGATGCTTTGGGTTGTAGAGGGTTGTCAGATCATTACCTGTATGTCCCTGGGATGATGCTAGGTTGTTACTAAGTTGTGTTGAAAGGTTGCTATTTGGTTGGGTTTTTGGGTGATTTGGGTGATTGGTATTCTGGGTGGTTTCTAGGTTTGCTACTAGTTTGTTATAGGGATTTGCTAGATGGTTACTAGGATGATGCTAGGTGGTTATGGGTGGTTTCTAGGTTGATACTAAGATGTTATAGATGGATGTCAGATAGTTACCAGGATGCTCCTTGGGTGATGCTGGGTTGTTACTGGGTGGTGTTGAATGAATCTATGTAACTAGATTTTTAAAAGGTGTATAGAGTGATGGTTGGTTACTAGTATGTTTCTTGGGTGTTGCTAGGTGAGTTTGATAATTGCTAGGCATTTTTCTAGGATATTATGAGTGATTTTTAAGTTGTTTTGAGTGGTTGCTTGCATATTCTGAGTTGTTGCCAAATATGTTGTTGCTAGGGAATCGTGGGTGGTTGCTAGGTTGTTACTAGAATGTTATATATATAGTTGTTGCTTGTATATTGATGGGTTGTTGCCAAATATGAGGTATTCTGGGTGGTTTCTAGATATGCTACTCGTTTGTAGGGGTTTGATAGATGGTTACCAGGTTGCTCCATGTGATGCTAGGTGGTTATCATGGGGGGTTGCTAAGTCATTACTAGGATGTTATAGAGGGTTGCCAGATGGTTACCAGGATGCTCCTGGGGTGATGCTAGGCAGTTACTAGGTTGTATTGAATGCCAAATATTCTGTTGCTAGAGTGTCTTAGGTGGTTGCTAGGTTGTTACTAGGATGTTATAGAGGGTTGCCAGGTGCTCCTGGGGTGATGCTAGGTCATAACTAGGTTGTATTTAGTGGTTGCTTGGATATTTTTGGGTTGTAGCTATTTTTTAGGGTGTTTGTTAGGTTGGATGATTACTAGTATGTTTTCTAAGGGGTTCTGGGTGATTGCTAGATGGTTTTGAGTGGTTTTAAATTTGTTCTGAGTAGTTGCATGTATATTGATGGGTTGTTGCCAAATATTAGGTATTCTGGGTGGTTTCTAGGTATACTACTAGTATGTTATAGATGTTACTAAGATGCTCTGGGAGATATTAGGTGGTTATCATGGGTGGTTACTAGGATGTTATAGAAGGTTGTCAGATTGTTACCAGGATGTTCCTGGGGTGATGCTAGGTTGTTACTAGGTTGTGTTGAATGATTGCTTTTTTGGGGGGTAGATGTTTGTTTGGAGTGTTGCTAGGTGGGTTTGTTAATTGCTATGCGCTTTGTTTTTAGGATGTTATGGGTGATTTTTAAGTTGTTCAGAGTGGTTGCTTGCATATTCTGGGTTGTTGCCAATTTTTTCGCTGCTGGGGAATCATAGGTGGTTGCTAGGTTGTTACTAAGATGTTATATAGGGTTGCCAGGTGCTCCTGGGATGGTAGTAATGTAACTAGGTGCTAGGTCGTAACTAGGTTGTATTAAGTGGTTGCTTGGGTATTTTTGGGTTGCAGCTATTTTTTAGGCTGTTTAAATTTGTTAAATGGTTACTAGTATGTTTTCTGTTTCTAGGGGCTTGCTAAGGGATTCTGGGTGATTGCTGAACAGTTTTTAGAGTGTTTTAATTGGTTTTAAATTTGTTCTAAATGGTTCCTTACATATGATGGGTTGTTGCCAAATATTGGAGTATGCTAGGTGGTTTCTAGGTATGCTACTAGTATGTTATAGGGGGTTGCCAGATCGTTACCAGGATGCTTCCGGGGTAATGTTAGGTTGTTACCAGATTGTATTGAATGGTTGCTTGGATGTTTGTTGCCAAATATGTTATAGAGGGGTTGCCAGGTGCTCCCGTGGGAATGCTAGTTCGTAACTAGGTTGTATTAAGTGGTTACTTAAATATTTTTGGGTTGAATGTTTTATGTTTTTATGGGGTTGCTAAAGGGTTCTGGGTGATTGCTAGATGGTTTTGGATGTTTGAGTGGGTTTCAATTTGTTCTGAGTAATTGCTTGTATATCGATGGGTTGTTGCCAAATATTAGGTATGCTGGGTAGTTTCTAGGTATGCTACTAATATGTTATAGTGTTTGCTAGGTAGTTGCTAAAATACTCCGGGTGATGCCAGGTGGTTACTAGGTTGCTAAGTGATTGCTATGTGAATACTGGAGTGTTCTGAGGGGTCACTAGAATAGGAATACCACATTTAAGTTGTAATATTTATTAAGCAGATACTAGTAATCTCATTTTCTCTGTGACGGTTGACTTCAATGTACTGTAGAGATACACACATAATGTGGGCCTGACCGCTGCTCTGCCTGACTGTGTTCAGTCTTCAATGACTTTCCTTTAAAGCGTTTAGAGTCCTGCGACTGCTGCTTTAATGGCTGCTTGTAAGGTATTGATAAAGTTAACAAAAAAACACGCTGCTCATCTGTTTATCTACAAAGAGTTGAGTTTGTCTTTTCACTCCAGGAGGAGGCAAAGGGAAAATGCTGATGCGTCCTTTACGGTCTACATGCTAATCGCTCTGCGTGCATCTCTCTTTCTGTCTGTGTGGCTGATATCAACAGAAATACGCCACCGTGATGATGATGATGATGATGATGGCTCCCCGTTTACACCGTCCTATTTTTCGCAGTTTTTTCTGTCTCGTCAGCAATTATTGAATCCCCGATTGTTCATCTGTGTATAATTATGAAAAAAACAATTGTAAAACAGATGCAAGTATAGGCTCTTTTGGCCCTGTGGATGAAAATAATGTACTGGATCCTAGTTGTCTGCTAACAGTGTCTGGCATTACTGAGGAAATCAGGTTTTTTTGCTAGTTAGTGCTTCTTTTTAATATCAGACATTATTTTATTACATCTTTCCAAGACTCACTCCAGGATTGTAGGTACATTTCAATCATTTCCTATACATTTTCTTCAAACTGGAGTGATTTACAACAAATGTATAATTTACAGTAAGCTGAATCCATTATTATTGTATTAAAATCCAAAATGCTTACGTGTGATAGGGAATATTTGATTTGGTTACTAATTGTTGTTTAACTTATTAATTATTAATCCATAACAGAGTTGACAATAACAGGGTTGACATTGTCCACCATTTTGGGCTTTAGCTCAAGATGCTAACGTCAAACCTGATACCACATGGCACGAGTAAAACCAAATTTGATGTATTTTCGTCATGTTACTGTTTTCAGGAAAGTGAATACACTGAAATATTACAGTAACAGAGTTGACTATTAGTCTGCTTTTGGTATACAGTGGTCCCTCGTTAATCACGGGAGTTATGCTCTAAAAATACCCCGCAATAGGTGAAATCTGTGAAGTAGCGAGCTTTATTTTTTACAATGATTATAGATGTTTTAAGGCTGTAAAACCCCTCACTGCACACTTTATACACTTTTCTCATACAGGCATTAACATTATCACACTTCTCTCTGGTTTAGGCACTCTCAAAGTTCAAGCTTTCCTAGAAAAATAAGCCCAGTGTTATAGAATGAAACCAAAGATCAAAACCTGTTGTCAGACGCAAACATTCATCGCTGTCAGCAAAAGGTTCATAAAGCTTTTTAGCCTTTGTGCGGATAATGTTGGCATCCAGCGTAATGTTCTTCTTCCCGGATCAACAAAACTAAAGCAGACTCCATCCTTAAGGGGGTCACACACCGGTTTCACCGCGCACATGACGGTTGTAAGTAACACACACAACACCGGACGCGCACATTCGCATGTTATTCAAAATGAAATTATTCAGATGGCGATCTGTGGCGCGGCAGAAATATGAGGAGTGTTCTGAGTCGTAGCTGGGCACCACAGACAACCGCTGACTTGCTGCGCCGGTGTACGTACCCTGATAGAAACTTATGTTTACAATGCTAAAATTCTAAGTTGCATGTCTCTGCGTGTCGTGGCACATCCGGTGTTTGACTCCTGACAGTTAAAACCCTTTTTGCATCTTTGTTGAAACTCACACTGCTAGCGATCGAAGGTTTATGTTAATTTGGCAAGCTGAACGCATTCTGTACTGTACAGGAGACGCGGAGGAGATTGATTGACAATGGCCTACAGCCAATCAGGACACAGAACACAATGCACGCTTTTTTTCTATCAGTGCTTTAAAGGTTGTTCTTCCTTTGATAACCGATGTAACAGAGTTGACCAGAATGTAGGGACAGACACACAATGCAATTTATTAATTACTGAAATGACAAATAATCTAGAAAATAGGTGTTTCATGCAATTGTTTATTAAACGTAGCAGAGTAAACATGCAAAAAAATGATGACATTTTGTCTTAATTATTTATTGATTATTGAATGTCCTCACGGTGGCGCAGTGGGTAGCACGTTCGCCTCACAGCAAGAAGGTCGCTGGTTCGAGCTTCGGCTGGGTCAGTTGGCGTTTCTGTGTGGAGTTTGCATGTTCTCCCCGTGTTTGCGTGGGTTTCCTCCGGGTGCTCCGGTTTCCCCCACAAGTCCAAAGACATGCGGTATAGGTGAATTGGGTAAGCTAAATTGTCCGTAGTGTATGAGTGTGAATGAGTGTGTATGGATGTTTCCCAGAGATGGGTTGCAGCTGGAAGGGCATCCGCTGCGTAAAACATATGCTGGATAAGTTGGCGGTTCATTCCGCTGTGGTGACCCCAGATTAATAAAGGGACTAAGCCGAAATGAAAATGAATGAATGAATGAATGAATAATTGAATGTATGATTCAGGAGGCGGAAACATTTAAAAAAATTGTTATAGTGGGTGTCTTTACGTCAATCTTTTCAAAGAAAATGTCCCTCAATACACATACAAACATTTTTTTTTAGATAACTTGATATCATTTGTGTTATTATTCAAAACTCTTTTATTAAAGTTTTTATTTATTTATTTTTTAAATAATAGAAAGTTTAACTAGGGGACTCAAAATTCATTCATTCATTTTCAACCACTTTTCCGGGGCCGGGTCGCGGGGGCAGCAGTCTTAGGAGAGAAACCCAGATTTCCCTCTCCCAAAACACTTCCTCCAGCTTCCTCAGGGGGGATCCTGAGGTGTTCCCAGGCCAGCCGAGAGACATAGTCCCTCCAGCCTGTCCTGGGTCTTCCCCGAGGCCTCCTCCCGGTGGGACATGCCTGGAACACCTCCCTAGGTAGGCGTCCAGGAGGCATCCGAAACAGATGCCTGAGCCACCTCAGCTGACTTCTCTCGATGTGGAGGAGCAGCGGCTCTACTCCGAGCTCCTCCCGGGTGACAGAGCTTCTCACCCTATCTATAAGGGTGCGCCCTGCCATCCTGCGAAGGAAACTCATTTCGGCCGCCTGTACCCGAGATCTTGTCCTTTCGTTCATGACCCAAAGCTCATGACCATAGGTGAGAGTAGGAACGTAGATTGACCGGTAAATCGAGAGCTTTGCCTTTCGGCTCAGCTCCTTCTTTACCATAACAGACCGGTACATCGACCGCATTACTGCTGCCGCTGCACCAATCCGCCTGTCAATCTGACGTTCCATCCTTCCCTCACTCGTGAACAGAACCCCAAGATACTTGAACTCCTCCACCTGGGGTAAGGACTTTCCTCCAACCTGGACACAAAATGTACCTGCAATTTTAGAATCACCCATATAGTGCTTTGGCTTTAAGAAAAGCACATTACAAATGAAATGCATTATTATTATATAGCTAGACTAAGAATGCATCTATCACTAAATTAAACCCCTAAGTAAACCAAAAGACCTAATTAGCCTTAATATTCTTAATTCTTTTAATAAATTATTCTAAATGAAAACAAAAAGTTTCAGTAAAACATAATATACTTATTTGCTTATAATTACCTGTTATTTGGGTTCGCATTGTGCTACATTTTACTAGTTTATTTCATTTTATGATTCTAGCTGTAATGTGTATGTCATGGATCTTCATATTGTACAATTTAGAATGTATCTGGGATCAAGGTTAAATGATAACACTCTATAAATGTAAAGTTACACGCGTGACAAACTAGTCCTATTATATCTGTTAGTGTTCATAAAATCAACACTGGGATATAAAAATGCTTGAAGAAGCACCTGCATGTGAGACATAGTGTGAGTTCACCAAAATAGCATTTCACTCCCCATAACCAAGTTTTCTATCTCTTTGTCTGCTTCCACGATCTGCAACTTTGTCTGATCTCTGGGCTCCTGCGACTCTTAAGGGAAGGGTCTGTTGGTTGCTTTTCTAAAAGCGTTTGACTCGGAGCGTTCTCAGGTTTGAATTGTGCTACATTTCTTTCATCAGGCGATTCTAGTTGTAATTTAAAGACAATTTTTTGCATGGATCTTCATATTTACAATTTACAAAGTATCTGGGACCAAGGTTAAAGGCATAGTTCACCCCAAAAAATGTATTCACTTTCTCTCAAGTGCTTTAAACCTTTATGAGTTATAAACCTCAATGGTTCAGGTTTCCAAACTTTCTTGGTTGAACACAAAAGAGGATATTTTCAAGAATGTTGGAAACCTGTAACCATTGACTTCAATAGTAGGAAAATCAAATACTGTGTAAGTCAATGGTTACAGGTTTCCAACTTTCTTCAAAATAACTTCTTTTGTGCTCAACAGAAGGAACTGAAACAGATTTGGAACAAGTAAATGATGACAGAATATTTATCATTTTAAATAATAAAACCAGTTTATAAATGTAGGGACATGATGAAACTAGCCCTAACCCTTACCCGCCTAACCCTAACCCTCATTTCTGCTAGTGTTAAAGGGATAGTTCACCCAAAAGTGAAAATTCACTCACTCTGTAACCTCCCTCAAGTGCTTCAAAGCCTTTATCAGTTTCTTTATTCTGTTGAACACAAAAGAGGATATTTTCAAGAATGTTGGAAACCTGTAACCATTGACTTCCATAGTAGGAAAATCAATTAATGTGTAAGTCAATGGTTACAGGTTTCCAACTTTCTTCAAAATAACTTCTGTTGTGCTCAACAGAAGAAAGAAACTCAAACAGATTTGGAACAAGTAAATGATGAAGAATATTTATCATTTTAAACAATAAAATCAGTTTATAAATGTAGAGTGACATGATGAAACTAGCCCTAACCCTAACCCTTACCCCTCTAACCCTAACCTTCATTTCTGTTAGTGTTAAAGGGATAGTTCACCCAAAAATGAAAATGTACTCACTATTTACTCTCTAAAAGTGCTTCCAAACCTTTATGAGTTTCTTTCTTCTGTTGAACATAAAAGAAGACATTTCGAAGACACCTGAAATCCTGTAACCATTGACTTCCATAGTAGGTAAAACAAATACTGTGTAAGTCAATGGTTACAGGTTTTCACCTTTCTTCAAAATAACTTCTTTTGTGCTCAACAGAAGAAACTCAAACAGCTTTAGAACAAGTAAATGATGACAGAATATTTATTATTTTAAACAATCAAAAGAAGATATTTTGAAGAAAGCTGGAAACCTGTAACCATTGACTTCCATAGTAGGAAAAAAAAAAAAAAAATATCATGGAAGTCAATGGTTTTCAGCTTTCGTCAAAATATCTTCTTTTGTGTTCAATAGAAGAAAGAAACTCAAACAGATTTGTAACAAGTAAATGATGACAGAATATTCATATTTGGGTGGACTATCTCTTTAAATAAAATCAACACTGGCACATAAAAATGCTTGAAGAAGCACCTGCATGTGAGTTCACCAAAATAGCATTTCACTCCCCATAACCAAGTTTTCTATCTCTTTGTCTGCTTCCACGATCTGCAACTTTGTCTGATCTGCGGGCTCCGGCGACTCTTAAGGGAAGGGTCTGTTGTCTGCTAAAAGCGTTCGACTCGGATCGTTCTCAGGTAGCTCTTCTGGGAGGCTCGCGGCTCACCTGATGTTGTTAACAGGCCATCTGCTACACGTTCCCCATTCGTATCCCCTGCCCCGCAGCCACCGACTGCCAGAACAATCAGCAGAGCCTGTGCCGCAAATAACACACACCTCTCGGTTATGTGTTTTTAGCACCGTCATATTCATGCCCCGCGGCCATATGGATGCTTTCCATTTCTGCATTTCTGGGTGAAGTCAAAGCGAGTCCCTCCAGAGGAGCACCGTTCCTCAGCCTGTCACTCAGAGGCGTCTGTCTGCACCCGTCTCACCTGGATACGGGCTCTTGCCAGGGGCGTAGCCGTAAGACAGGCGCCGCGGGTGCTCGCTCTACCTCCACCAGTGTGTGTTTGTACCCATAATCCCCCTGTGCACCTCGCCCTCCGCTGGTGCCCCTGAGGCAGTGTCTTGCTCTTTTCATGTCAGTCGAGAGCTCGGGATCTTCAGGAAATCGCTGCGTGTCGACCAAAAACCAACCTTGTTTGAAAGGGACCCAACTTTTAGCCTTTTGTCATGAAAGACCCTCTGGTTTGTTTGGGGTAATGAGTGATTGTCAATGCTGCGGCGCGGGCTAGTGGTGACCGCTGGTACTGCGGAGGCTTTTTCTTTTTGAACTCAAAAGAAGGTAATTTGAAAAATGTTGAAAACCGGCAACCATTGACATCCATAATAGGAAAAACAAGTATCTGGATGCAAAGCCAGAGGTGGGAGAGAGTAGGAATTTCCAATAAGCAATAAATAAATGAATAATAAGCCATGCTTTTTATGCATTAAATAAAGATCTTTCATTAACACAAATAAACAATTAAAGGGATCGTTTAACCAAACGTGAAAAGTCTGTCATCGTTGTATTAATTCTTCACTTGTCACAAGCCTGTTTGAGTTTCCGTTCAGTTCAATTCATCTTTATTTCTGTAGCGCTTTTTACATTGTAGATTGTGTCAAACTAGCATAACATAGAAGTTCTAGTAAATTGAACCCGCTTCAGACAAATATTGTCCTACAAACTATACACCAAAGCTTATATATTCATCTTTCAGGTGATGTATGAATCTCAATTTCAAAAATGTACCCATATGATCCCATCTGTTTTATTTCAATTAAATATTAGTTTTGCGTTCGTTTGTTTTTGTAATGAAAAGATACAGATAAGAACAATGCAGATTAATTTTCATATGTATCAAGGGTGCCAATAATTTTGACCACAACTTCTATATGGGGGGGAAAACAGACATTGTTCATGGCCTATAAAAAGGGCTTTCCCAGATGTGCTATAATAATTTTCACAGATTTGTCTCATTTAAGACACCACTTAGCAAAGCTGAAAATTGAAGAACAAAAATGTAATGCAAGTATATTACCAGGCCTGTCTGGAAGACTTTTAAAGCTTTTATACACAACTGTCAAGCTCTGAAAAGCACTTTTAAATAAAGCAGTTCAATGTAAAGAGACGTATGAAGTTGTTTGATGGTTTATGTGAGGAACAGAGACATATTTAAGTCATTTTGTTCACTCTAGCTCTCAAATATCTTTGCTTTAAATATTGCATTTGGTGACAGGACTGTATTTGATGGTAAATGTGGCATTTATGTGTGTACTTTGAAAGGATGACTGTGTTTTCATTTTCTTAATACTTTGCTGTCATGCTACAAAAAGGACAAAAATAAACATTATAGAGCTTGAAAGTAATTCAAAGAACTATTGCGCAACGTATTTCACATGTTCTGACGTTTGTCTGAGAAATAGATCCAGATTTAACTGGTTATTCACTGATGGAGTCATTAAAAGGGTAGAGTTCACCCAAAAATGAAAATTTACTCAGCATATATTCACCCCTAAGTACTTCCAAAAATTTGAGGGTTTTTTTACTGATGAACCCAAAAGAAGATATTTTGAAAAATGTTGGAAACCGGTAACCATTGACATCCAGAGTTGAAAAAACAAATATTATGGAAGTCAATGGCTACTGGTTTCCAACATTCTTCAAAATGTGTTTTCTTTGTTTTCAATGCAAGTGATAATCTTAAACTAGTTTGGACCAAGTGGAAGATGAGTAAATGATAACTGAGAGCGTTTCTTTGTTTGGTTTTTGTTTTTTAAATGTACACTACCTGACAAAAGTCTTGAACAGCATATAATAGCTTGACTTCTAGTTGATCATTTGGTATCAGAAGTGGCTTATATGAAAGGCAAAGGCCTCTAGATTATGCTTATTTTAGCTAAATAAAATATGATCATGTCTTGATTTTTTTAAATGATTTAATCAGGACAGTAAGGTCTGACTTTGCTTTGACAAAAGTCTTGTCACTTAACAGAAATAATGTACAATATAGAATATAAAGCCATGGTGCAGTGGAAAAAAAGAATTAATATTGTGTATGACTCCCATGAGCTTGGAGGACTGCATCCATACATCTCTGCAATGACTCAAATCACTTATTAATATAATGGCAAAGAAAGCGTTCTTGCAGGACTCCTAGAGTTCATCAAGATTCTTTGGATTCATCTTCAATGCCTCCTCCTTCATCTTACCCCAGACATGCTTAATAATGTTCATGTCTGGGGACTGGGCTGGCCAATCCTGGAGCACCTTGACCTTCTTTGCTTTCAGGAACTTTGATGAGGAGGCTGAAGTATGAGAAGGAGCGCTATCCTGCTGAAGAATTTGCCCTCTGCTGCGGTTTGTAATGTAATGGGCAGCACAAATGTCCTGATACCTCAGGCTGTTGATGTTGCCATCCACTCTGCAGATCTCTCGCACACCCCCATACCGAATGTAACCCCAAACCATGATTTTTCCTTCACCAAACTTGACTGATTTCTCTGAGAATCTTGGCTCTATGCGGGTTCCAGTAGGTCTTCTGCAGTATTTGTGATGATTGGGATGCAGTTCATCAGATGATTCATCAGAAAAATCTACCTTTTGCCACTTTTGCAAACGATCAACTAGAAGTGCTCTTACAACTGGGATCGACGACAAGAATTTTGTCAGGTGGTGTAGATTCATTTGTCATAAAGCTTCGATTTGAAGCTTTATATTGATATTTTTCTCGTGTCTGTGAGGCAAGATTCCAGTGTGTTTGCAGACCCCAGAGAGTTCAAAACAATGAAGCTGCGGAAACTGTAATAAAATCACAGGTCTGGACCAAGCCCCTCCCCCGGGCTAATCATCAGTCTATATCGATCAATGATTGGCACCTTTACTAGAAGGCGGGGCTTTTTTTTTGCTAGTCGTTTATATTAACTCCTGCATTTCCCCCCCATTCAAAACTATATATGAGTGACACCCTATGTAATTTATAATTTTTACTATTATTGTCATTAAGCGGCACAGTGGCTCAGTGGTTAGCACTGTCACCTCAAAGCAAGAAGGTTGCTGGTTCGAGTCCAGGCTGGGTCAGTTGGCATTTTGTGTGGAGTTTGCATGTTCTCCCCTTGTTGGCGTGGGTTTCTTCCGAGTGCTCCGGTTTCCTCCACAGTCCAAACACATGCAGTATAGGTGAATTGGGTAAACAAAATTGGCCATAGTGAATGATTATGTGTGTGAATATAAGAGTATATGGGTGTTTCCCAGTACTGGGTTGCGGCTGGAAGGGCGTCCGCTGCGTAAAACATATGCCAGAATAGTTGGCAGTTCATTCTGCTGTGGCGACCCCTCATGAATAAAGGGACTAAGCCGAAGGAAAATAAATGAATGAATTTAATCGGAGCATTAGCTGCTGCGTTTGGAGTGGGCGGTCCTTCTATGATGATGTCAGTTTGACAACAGTTTTTAACCACGCCCCTCTTATGAACAAAAAGAAAGCTCAGCCCCTACTCCATATTCAGTTTCAGTTAGAAGTACATCAACATACCGAAAATAAAAGTCTCAGCAACTTTCGGTTCACTCTGACTTTAAACCACCAAAGAATTCAAAGTTCATGACATTTCATGATGTAATTTGGCTCTCTGTATTGAAATGTTTAGTGTGCTATGAAACCCTCACGCATCTCTAAGCATCTCTATGGCAAAATAACATGTTACATTGATTCTTAGAGTAGTCAATGTCAATTTAACTCATCATTTGCAAACCTGAAAGACTGACTGACTTCACACTGTGTTCACAAACACAACCACACGCCTGATATCACTATCTTTTTACCTCTGTCTTTTTACTTCTATGCAGTTTTCTGCCCACAGAAATCACTGGTGTTGATTGAATACACATCTTTTGGAAGATCTTAGGGTTTAGCATCAATATCTGAAATCAGGGTTTGTGATAGACATGCTTCAACAACTGTAATGTTGTAAAATGTTGTCATTTGTGTCAATTCTAAAAGGTAACATGCATAATTAATACAAGACCTTATTCCTTAGGTATAGTGAGATCAATCTGTCACACTTACATTTGGTAAAATACATGAAATAAAACAACTTTGTTTTCAAAAGCCTTAAATCTGTGAAATTTTGATATACTGTTTACTAGATTTTGTCAGATTTTGCCTCAGTCATTCTCCATTTTTACTTGAAGCTACAAAGCGATGTTGAATTATAACCCAACAAGACCACACCATAACCCAACAAGACCACACCCCTTTTCAAAATCCCAATAGTTACAAGACATGCCCCTTACTGATGATTGGCTGAAAGTTTTGGGGCTCAGTCTGACACTGTGGTCAATAGGATTGTATATACAATTCATAAGCCACTGTCATGCTCCAAAAAATGACAAAACGTTACATTTAAAATGTTATATTCATTCATTCATTCATTTTCTTTTCGGCTTAGTCCCTTTATTAAGCTGGGGTCGCCACAGCGGAATGAACCGCCAACTTATCCAGCATATGTTTTACACAGCGGATGCCCTTGCAGCTGCAACCCATCACTGGGAAACATCCATACAACTCAATCCAAACATCCATACACACTCATTCACACACATACAGTACGGACAATTTAGCTTACCCAATTCACCTACACCACATGTTTCTGGACTTGTGGGTGAAACCGAACGAAACCCATGCAAACACGGGAGAACATGCAAACTCCACACAGAAATGCCAACTGACCCAGCCGAGGCTCGAACCAGCGACCTTCTTGCTGTGAGGTGAATGTGCTACCCACTGCGCCACCGTGCTGCCCCTAAAATGTTATAATAATAGTTAATTTAACTTTTCGCTACATTATATGTCTTCTGAACTCATCTGATGGTTTTATGTGTGGGATAGACCCTAATTTAAATCATTATTCACATAAAATCATGCTCAGATTTTATTCATGCACATTGAAATCATTTCTAATCGTTACTGATGTCAGGCCTGGTGTATATGCGCCTATTTCCAACTTAAAATTACACATTTTTGTTACACATTTCCATTGC
>CAIGQW010018743.1:0-12095 GCA_903798125.1 Danio choprae
GTGTGTGTGTGTGTGTGTGTGTGTGTGTGTGTGTGTGTGTGTGTGCGCGTGTGTGTGTGTATCAATATCTGTGTATCAATATCTGTGAGTACTTCCAAATAAATGTCTAATGGTTTGGCTTACAAACCCCCCGCCAAAAAAAAAAATATAAAGCTCTTTCTTCAATAAATGAACTTAACCTGAAACTAAAATCCGCCCTTTTCGATGCTATCTCCAAGCACATCTCTTTCCAATGCATGTTTCACCACAATAACATCAGTGCCGGTGTTTTGTGTTTCAGTGTGGAGCATGACTTCCGGCTGCAGGAGGGTCAGGTGACGCGAGCGTGGAAAGTCCCGGAGCACCAGGAGTCTGAACAGGGCTCTCCTCAGCTGCCATTTCCTCCTCCGCGACAGCAGGACTCTCCACAGGCCCTCCAGACGGTCAAGAAGAGCCGCAAAAAATGCTTCTGGTTCCTCTGAACTCTGAACAAAAGCCTCTTCTCTTCTCGGAGAGCATTTCTGGATGAGGAGCCTTTATTCATCCTCTCGTTTTTTTAAAGCAATTTTCACAAGAGGCAGATTTTAAAATATCAATATCAATGTCTTGGACTTTTTACAGGCTGTACGCTTTAATATTTCAGATTTATGGAGTGAATTTCCATAACTTTCATCCCTAAAAAAAAAAAAAGGTTGCATTTGTTAACATCAGTGATTAATATTGAACTAACAATAAGCAACAGCTCTAGTGCTTTACTTAAAGGGACAGTACAACCTAAAATGATAATTCTGAGTTAAATTTGAACACAAAACAAGATATTTTGAAGAATGTTGGAAATCGGTATAGCAACTGACTTGCATGGTATTACTGTAAGTTAATGGAAACTGGTTTTCAACATTCTTTAAACTATTTTATTTTGCGTTTGACAGAAAAAAAAGAAAGAAAATCATAAAGATTTGGAAGCGCTTAAAGCGATAATTCAGCCAAAAATAAAAATGTACTCACTATTTACTCTCCCTCGAGTGGTTTCAAACCATTATGAGTTACAAAACCTGTAACCGTTGACTTCCATAGTAGAAAAAACGAATACTATGGAAGTTAATGGTTACAGGTTTTCAACATTTTTCAAAATATCTTCTTTTGTGTTCAACAGAAGAAAGAAACTCACAATGGTTTGAAACAAGTAAATGATGAGTAAATGATGACAGAATTTCCATTTTGGGGTGAACTGTCTCTTTAAGAGTGAGTAAATGATGAGTCAATTTAGTTTTTAACATATATAGTAAATTTATACAAAACTGATCTATATAAAAAAAAACTACTAACCTAATAAATACGCTGTAAGATAAATTGTTAGTTCATTTTATTTAATTCATTTTCTAATGTTAACAAAGTAGACCTTATTGTTGAGAGTTAAAAAAATATACATAATAATAATAATAATAATAATAATAATAATAATAATAATAATAATAATAATAAATACACTGTAAAATAGCAATAGATTGACTTTACTTTTAAAAAGCGAGTTAACCCGTTGCCTTGTAATTATTGAGTAAATTAACTACAGTGTAAAAAAAAATCTTCCCCCTTTCTATTTTAGTCTAAACGACTTTTCTAGTCCTCTGATCATTAAACTGACTAATAATATTATGTTGGACTTTGTATAACTTAAAAAATAGATAGTTATGAGCAGGGCAGCACAGTGGCGCAGTGGTTAGCACAATCGCCTTACAGCAAGAAGGTCGCTGGTTCGAGCCCCGGCTGGGTCAGTTGGCATTTCTGTGTGGAGTTTGCATGTTCTCCTCATGTTCATGTGGGTTTCCTCCGGGTGCTCCGGTTTCCCCCACAAGTCCAAACACATGCGCTATAGGTGAATTGGGTAAGCTAAATTGTCCGTAGTGTATGTGTGTGAATCAGTGTGTATGGATGTTTCCCAGTGATGGGTTGCAGCTGGAATGGCATCCGCTGCATAAAACGTATGCTGGATAAGTTGGCGGTTCATTCCGCTGTGGCGACCCCAGATTAATAAAGGGACTAAGCCGAAAAGAAAATGAATGAATGAATGAACAGCGCCTTATTTATAAATGAACCATTTCCGGAACAAAACCAGGACATAAAAGTCACCGTGATCGACGTCCACCACACAGTTTTTGTTTTTTCCGTAACATGACGTCATTAAAAGGTGACAGCGCAAAACAGAGGATCACATTTCTGAATGGTCTTTAATTATTTTGTGCCATATAACGTTATGGGTCAACCATGGATTAAAACAAACATGTAGCTACAAACATAAATCTTATGGAACATTCATTCATTCATTTTCTTTTCGGCTTAGTCCCTTTATTAATCTGGGGTCGCCAAAGCTGAATGAACCGCAAACTTATCCAGCATATGTTTTACACAGCGGATGCCCTTCCAGCTGCAACCCATCACTGGGAAACATCCACACACACTCATTCACACACATACACCACGGACAATTTAGCTTACCCAATTCACCTGTACCGCATGTCTTTGGAATTGTGGGGGAAACCGGAGCACCCGGAGGAAACCCACGCCAACACGGGGAGAACATGCAAACTCCACACAGAAACGTCAACTGACCCAGCCGAGGCTCAAACCAGCGACCTTCTTGCTGTGAGGCGATTGTGCTACCCACTGTGCCACCACGTCGCCCATTCTTATGAAACATCACTATTCCGTTTACTAACACCACTGACATTCAGTTCTCTTCCAAGTGAAAAAAACGATAATTAAATGACTCACTCGGTCTAATCTACAAGTTACCTCTTCCATCGTGTTTTCTTGCTGACTTGAAATCGCTTTGCTTCTGTCTCCCGCTATCCTGATCCAGGGATGCAGTTCCATTAGGCCACTATGCCATTATTATTTTTATTTTCACTGCTCACTGCGCGCGAAACAATCACCAACCAATGAGAGCGATTGTAAACATGAGAAAGCTGATTGGTTGAAAATATTGCGGGCCAATAGTTAACCGTGACTTTTGCTTTAACTTGCACATGTAACTTCACACAGCCTTTGCTTCCACTCATTCACATTTCTCTCTCTCTCTCTCTCTCACACACACACACACACACACACACACACACACACACACACACACACACACACACACACAGGTATTCACCACGCACACATTAATGCCAATTAAAATAAATACTGGAATGCAAAATACGAATATCTGACATTTTCCGGAGCAAGATCCAGCTCAAATTAAGCACTGATTATGAATAACCTGAATAACCTAAGTTAAGATAAGTTCAAATAGGATAAAGTAACAAGAAAACATTTGTTGTCTTTTTGCCATATCATTATTTTACGGCGTACAGTATGTGCATAATTACAAACATTAGGTTAAGTCAACTTAACAGTTTCGCTTTAAAGGCAATGGGTTTACTCACAATTATAAGTGAAGTAACTAATCGCTTTATACAGTAAAATAAAATAAAGTAATAATCCAAAATCTGTTCCTTTAAAGTACTGTAAGTGATTCTTTTTTCATGGGCCAGCAGCTTGAGTGTTTCTGATTGTTGAGCAATCATGAATCATACTGAGTGTTTGTTTTTGTCTTTGGAGACCATCATCACTTACTGCACATTTAAAGGGATGGTTCACTCCAAGGGCGGCACGGTGGCTCAGTGGTTAGCACTGTCGCCTCACAGCAAGAAGGTCGCTGGTTTGAGTCCCGGTTGGACCAGTTGGCATTTTTGTGTGGAGTTTGCATGTTCTCCCCGTGTTGGCGTGGGTTTTTTCCGGGTGCTCCGGTTTCCCCAACAGTCCAAAGACATGCGCTATAGGTGAATTGGATGAACTTAAATGACCGTAGTCTGTGAATGTGAGTTTGTATGGGTGTTTCCCTGTACTGGGTTGTGGCTGGAAGGGCATCCGCTGTGTAAAACATATGCCGGAATAGTTGATGGTTCAATCCGCTGTGGCCACCCCTGATAAATAAGGGACTAAGCCAAAGGAAAATGAATGAATGCATGAAGGATGAGTTCACTCCAAAATTTTAATTCTGTCATCATTTACTCACACTTTAGTTGTTTCAAACCTTTATGAGTTTTTATTTAAAAACTTATTACTATATAAATAGTTTCATTTTTTCCTACAATGGAAGTCAATGGTTACAGGTTTTCAGCTTTCTTCAAAATATCTCCTTTTGTGTTCAACAATAAAAGAAACTCGTAAAGGTTTCACTTGAGAGCGAGTAAATAATGAGTAAATATAAATTTTTGGGTGAACGATCCCTTTAAAGTCTATTTATCTGTTTTGACTTTTCAGATTTGTACTTCATTGTGGTGATTTATGTCTCAGATACAGCATGACGGGGGGAGAAGGGGCTTTTTGTGTTGGTTCCTGTACCCTTTGAGCCATTACTTGCTACCTGAAGTTCACAACAGGCAGTGATTGATACTCAATGACAGCAGGAGACAGAGGACATTAAAGAAAAAGAGACATAAAAAGAGGAATCGCAGGTAAGAAACAGAGGCCAGATTACCGATTCATCATTTTTGGAGCAATGAGGGTCAAAACACCAGCTTTTATACTATAAAAACGTTTCGACGAATCAATTATTCCACTTGCTTAACGCTTTTATGTAGATGATCTAACAACTGTACACGCACGGCGATATTTACGGCTGAGATAATGGGGAGAGGGTGAATTTAAAGAGTGTGTCATTTCAGTTTCTGTGAATGCCTAATTTCAGAATCCATTAAAAAGCTCTATAAAATATTTTACTACACTGGAACGGTGTTGTGCGCTGTTTATTTACCTTCATCGTGGAGTATTTAAATCACACACGGACGCCTTCATTAATATTTCGCAACATCAATATACACCAGGCTAACAGAATTTCCATCCAATGCCTACTAGTGTTAGTGCCTACCAATGTTAGTGCCTACGAATGCCTACCAATGTTACTAGTGGTGTAGGTAAAAAACGAAACTGGAAAATAATCCAATAGATGCATTCAGCAAAAATAATCATATACATCATCTTATGGGGGCCTCACGGTGGCGCAGTGGGTAGCACGTTCGCCTCACAGCAAGAAGGTCGCTGGTTCGAGCCTCGGCTGGGTCAGTTGGCGTTTCTGTGTGGAGTTTGCATGTTCTCCCCGTGTTGGCGTGGGTTTCCTCCGGG
Organism: Danio choprae; assembly: GCA_903798125.1. Classification (NCBI taxonomy): domain Eukaryota; kingdom Metazoa; phylum Chordata; class Actinopteri; order Cypriniformes; family Danionidae; genus Danio; species Danio choprae. Next base: position 5,146 of record CAIGQW010018743.1, read on the forward strand.
TGCTCCGGTTTCCCCCACAAGTCCAAAGACATGCGGTATAGGTGAATTGGGTAAGCTAAATTGTCCATAGTGTATGAGTGTGAATGGCTGTGTATGGATGTTTCCCAGAGATGGGTTGCAGCTGGAAGGGCATCCGCTGCGTAAAACATATGGTGGATAAGTTGGCGGTTCATTCCGCTGTGGCGACCCCAGATTAATAAAGGGACTAAGCCGAAATGAAAATGAATGAATGAATGAATCATCTTATGGATAATTGTAAGACTGTGTGTGTGTTTATACAAATCATGTATAATTACAACATTCAAATGATACTCCCCAAATACATTCTTCTAACAACTATTAATGTTCTGTATAATCTCTAATGAGGGATGTATCATTTTAAAGGAGGTGCTGAATATACAGTATATAGTCATTCTTATGAAACATTTCTTTTATAGTTAAAATGGCCCAAAAAAGTCAAAAACTATAAAATGCCTCCAAAAGAAGGATGCAATACTATAAAAACTGCTAAGTTAAGGTGTATTAAATGCAAAAGGAATTAGATGTGAACTGCAAAATATTTTAAAGCGGACCTATAATGCAAAATTCACATTTATAGGGGGTTTAAACACAGTTTGGTGGCAACAGTGTGTGAATATAACCAGCCTCTGATGGTATAATGTATTCATTTAAATTTTTTTATAATCACACTTCATAAAACAGAAACACTGCAGAAACACGGCCTCACAGTGGCGCAGTGGGTAGCACATTCGCCTCACAGCAAGAAGGTCGCTGGTTTGAGCCTCGGCTGGGTTAGTTGGCGTTTTTGTGTGGAGTTTGCATGTTCTCCCTGTGTTGGCGTGGGTTTCCTCCGGGTGCTCCGGTTTCCCCCACAAGTCCAAAGACATGCGGTATAGGTGAATTGGGTAAGCTAAATTGTCCGTAGTGTATGAGTGTGAATGGGTGTGTATGGATGTTTCCCAGAGATGGGTTGCAGCTGGAAGGGCATCCGCTGCGTAAAACATATGCTGGATAAGTTGGCGGTTCATTCCGCTGTGGTGACCCCAGATTAATAAAGGGACTAAGCCGAAATGAAAATGAATGAATGAATGCAGAAACACTTAAGTCTCTTTTAAGAAGTGTAAATCTATGAATAAAACCACCAGGAACCCTTTAATATGCAGATTTAGCAGTTTTGATAACTCACTATGGTTTTATTATACTAAACAGAGTTTAACTATGGTATCTGTAGTAAATCTGCACTTTCAATAATAGTGAAACCATGTGGGTTCTCTCAAATATTGATGAATAGTTTGTTAGAATAGTACAATATTTGACCAAGACTTGAAAATCCTGATTTCGAGCACCCGCTTTGAATCACTCGATTGAATGGGCATTATCAGTGGTTATCAGCTGATAAATAGGGGCCAGTAGAGGCCTTCTGCGCCTACTAGTAGGCTCAGAAGCCTTTTATCATCCATCCACATGGTTTATCAGCTATATTAATAGAGGAAACTCCAGATCCAGATCTGTTTTTACATTACTGTGACGGTTGGTTTTAAGGTTAAGGTAGGGGTAGACGTTAATAAAATACAATTAATGGGAAATGTAATAAATAATATAAATAATTATCGTGGTTAATCAGCTATACTAATAGAGAAGACTCCGGATCCAGAACTGTTTTTACATTACTGTGATGGTTGGGTTTAGGGTTTGGGTAGGGGTAGACGTTAATAAAATACAGTTAATGGGAAATTTAATAAATAATATCAATAATTCTCATTAATTCCGGCCACAGCCGTATGTGTTCTATAGCTGATTAGCCATGTGGATGGATGATAACAGCCTTCTGAGCCTACCAGTAAGTGCAGAAGGCCCCTACTGGCCCATATCTATCAGCTGATAACCACTGTTAACGCCCATTCAATCCAGTGATAACATTCAAATCGGCTGTTTCGAGGGTTGAAAATATGAATATGAGGGTTTTGATAAATTTACAGTTGGAAATTTACCAAATTTCTTCATAGAATATTACCTTTACTTAATATTCTAGTGATTTTTGCAATAAAAAAAGTATTATTTGTGGACAATTCATTTCTTGCTTTTCTCACAAACATTACACGCTTAAGGAATAGTCCACCCCAAAATGAAAATTACCCCAAAAGTTACTCACACTTATGCCATCCTCTGTGTATATGAGTTTCTCAACCCAGGCTCATTGCACATACATTTCCAGGGCTACATTTGTGGGAACCGTGAAATATGTGGCTGAAACTATGTTCCTTTTTAGGGTGGGGAGTGTGGGTCACAATCTACTAGAAAAGTCAAGTTGAGCTTAATTGTCATTTCACTTCATGTGTGGACATACAGTGGAACGAAATATTGTGTCTTGCAGCACCACAGTGCTACATAAACCCTCATCATAAACATGAACACAACACTGGATGTTTAACTGGTTTCTTTCTTCACGTCCCAAGTCTTATGCCATACACTGTTAAAATATCTGTTAATTAACAGTTTCCATATTTTGTGATTCACAAGTGTTTTCTGTTTATTTACAGTTGTGAATTGCATTATGGGATGTTGATCTCTGCTCTGTTGACCTTTGATGCTGAAAATACAACTCTACAGTTTACTAAAGTGACTTTTATTGACATTTTAGTGGTTTGAAATAGTATAATGTAGTTTGCATGTTCTCCCCGTGTTGGCGTGGGTTTCCTCCGGGTGCTCTGGTTTTCCCCACAAGTTTAAAGACATGCGGTATAGGTGAATTGGGTAAGCTAAATTGTCCGTAGTGTATGAGTGTGTGTGTGTCTGTGTGTGTGTGAATGAGTGAGTGTGTATGGATGTTTCCCAGAGATGGGTTGCGGCTGGAAGGGCATCCGCTGCATAAAACATATGCTGGATAAGTTGGCGGTTCATTCCGCTGTGGCGACCCCAGATTAATATAGGGACTAAGCCGAAAAGAAAATGAATGAATGAATGAATAAATAATGTATAAGAAATAATATATAGATAAATAAGTCTGTAAAATAAAAAATATACTGGCAGATTATTACAAGGTTTTGGTAGTATAATATACAACACAACCCAGACAATATATCACTTTAAACTATTAAAAATGTTCACTTTTTAGAACTTTTCAAGGTTAAAAGTTGTTGGAAGAAAGATCAAGGTCCCTTAATGCGACTCAAAAGCATAAATAAAAAATAAAAACATGAATCACAAAATATACAGTTTAAAAGACTAGCCACTGAGCAAACTGATCATACCATAAAAGCTGTCCATACGGAGATAAGAGGGCAGCAGTAGCATGAAAAAGAACAAGTTGTTTGCAGCATCAAACCACCCTACAGCATAAATTTGACACTAATTGAAAATCCAGCAGGATGTACAGTATGCCATATTTCACGGTTCCCAAAAAATGTAGCCCTGGGCACATATCCCCAATGAACCTGTGTTTGTTTGTTTGTTTCTTTCTTTCTTTCTTTTTTTCTTCTGTCAGACGAACACAGTCAATGTAGTTTTACGTTTATCCTGGCTCTTTCATGCTGTACAATGGCGTTGGGTAGTGGCTTTTATTTTGAATCTTCCAAAAGTGCATAGATCCATTGTAAAACTAACAGCACACTGGATGTCAGCGATTGAAGTTTATAAATTAAAAATGTGAAATATTTCTGTTGCAAAAACACATCGATTTGCTTCATAAGGCATGCGTTAACCTACCTGGCGGCGTATGGGTTTGTTTGACGACAGATTTATGCACTTTTGGAAGTTTCAAAATAAAAGTCACAATCCAACACCATTATACAGCATGGAAGAGCCAGGATCAAAGGTTAAACTATTCCAACTGTGTTCATCTGACAGAAGAAAGTTGTGCTTTCTGATTCATTGATTCATTGGATTTACTAAATTTTTTAAGGTAAGTGGTTGCAAAAAATTATATGGGCTGAATTTAAACAAACACATAGGGCTTTATTTTAATGATCTAAGCGCAAAGTCTAAAGCGCATGGCGCAAAAGCATTAAGAGCATCTCTGAGTCCACTTTTGCTATTTTAAGGACGGAAAAATATGGTGTGCGCCCTGGCACATGGTCTAACAGGGTTGTGCTTATTCTCTTAATGAGTTCTGTGTGTGTTTTGAGCATAACGTGCATTAAACCGACCAGAGTCTCATCTCCCATACTCTTTAAGAGTGTGGAAAAACTGAACGCTTCACTAGCGAGAAAACAGATAAACAGAGCATCTGCAGAGCGAGGATAAAGAACCAGCCTCCTCTATTCGGCCACTTTACTTTCTCTTTACTTCACTTTTACTCTTTACTTTACTCCTTTACTTTCATAAAGTAAGGAAACGGTGTTGTACGCGCTCCACTGAAGACATCCATTAGCCTACATATTTCATTTCCTTTCTTAAGCGCAACGATTTGTTTCAAAACTATTTCTAAATTCAGTTCTAATTTCCAGCAAACTAATAAATGAACAATAATAATGAAGTTTGGTCAAAAAACTGAGTTATGTCCAAACACACATCCTGTGCTTATGCCCCATATGGTGATGCAGACGTCTCCAAAACCCCACAGGTGGACAAATATAAACTTGTTTTTATTAAACAAATATAAATATGCATATAATAAATAATACTGCTAATAATAACATTATACAAATGCAGATTGTTATGAATACAATGAAAAAGTCCCCACCCCTCCCCGAGATAATGGAGGCAGTGGTTTTTATATTTATGTAAAAATAATAATTTTTCTAACATTTTAATCCTTTAATTTTTTTCATATGTAGATATTTGTGTATTGCTGCACATCCTGTGTGTATTAAGCAATGTGTAAGCGTTTGGACCCGCATAGGCGCATAACTAACACGCTCTGCGCTGGACTTTAGAGAAGCCTTTAGTTGGTCAATGGCGCCACCTATAATTTCTCAAAATAGCAACGCGTCAACAATGCGCCTTAACACACCTCCTTTTCAGACCAGCACACCCATGAGCCCACAAAATGGTGCAAATGGATTTGCTATTTAAACAAAATATAAAAGTGAAAATTAAAGTTGCGCTGGTCTGAAAATAGCAACAAATCGCGCCAAACACATCTTGTGCCTTATTGCGTCGGGTGTAAGATAGGGCCCATTACGTTGAACATTACTAAATGTAACTTGTTTGTTTAAATTCAGCCCATATGAATTGTCTGCAACCACTTACCTTAAAAAAAAAATGTAAATCCAGTGAATGTGAGTTATGGCTTCACTTTAAGTAAATTATGTTTTCATTTTTGAGTGAACTATTCCTTTAAGACCATATATGGTCTATTTCTCAAAGATTTATAGCATATATGAGATATGTTTAGGTGCAAATGAATTTATCTTTCATTTGAATGCTCAGTTTTGAAATGGCACACTAAAGTTGGCCCTTTTGAAACATTGCTCTGGTTTGAAGATGTTAAGCTTGTGCTTGAGGAAGCAGCTCTTGTGTTTGTATGCTGGAACACAGACGAGAGCGCAGCCAACTTTCACTCATCCACTCCAGCTACATTCAGTTCAATACAGGCCCGAGGCTCATCAAGACACTTCCACTGAACTCTACACGCTGGTGAGGTCCGCCGGGAAAAGCTTTTGTCACATATCAAGGTAAAACATCTCACAGAGTTCCTCTTATACGGCTGTATATCTCTTGACACAAATACACACAGTACAAGAAGTTCCACCCTTACTGTTCCTGCAATCTGAACACCCGCTAATATCTATAACAAATCTTAATGAGTGTGACGATAACTAGATCCTTCAGTACACCTGTAGTAATGTGGCAGTAAAAAAAAAAAAAAAAGTACATACCTGTATATAGTTGAAGTCAGATTTATTAGTCCCCCTGTATATTTTCCCCCAGTTTCTGTTGAACAGAATTTTTTTAACACATTTCTAAACATAATAGTCTTCAACAGTTCACACTTAGCTGATGATTGGTAATATAGCTTGTTTGGCATGCTGTCCCGGGAGAGAGCCCTGAGCTCACAAGATCCGTTTGCAGGGCGAGAGGGGAGCTTGAGCTCAGGTAGATCTCGATGAACTCCCCCGACTTATTTCTGGCTAAAAGAATAACTGAAAAGAGATGTATACTTATTAAGAGCTTGGCTATGGTATCGCTTAGTGTGTTCAATTTACTTAAATTGCGTGTTTTTGGACTGTGGGAGGGAACCGGAGAACCCGGGGAAAACCCACGCGAGCACGGGGAGAACATGCAAACTCCGCACAGAAATGTCGACTAGTTTAGTTGGGACTTTAACCAGAGACATTCTTGCTGTGAGACGACAGTGTTAATCACTGGGCCACCGTGTCGCCCATCTGGGAATGAGGAGGAGTAGGGGCGGGTGGGGGTTCTTCAAGATGAAGGTACTGCGATAAGGGAACTCTGCTTATTTATGGTGATCTAGGAATCATCTGATTGGTGAATCAATTGCGAGCTGATGCTGGACCAAATGTAAGCAATCATAAGCACGTGATCCTCTCCAAATTAGTTTATAAATAAACTTCACTTAATAACTCATTTCTAATAACTGATTTATTTTATCTTTGCCATGATGACAGCACATAATATTTGACTACTGTAGATAGTTTTCAAGATACTAGTATTCAGCTTAAAGGGACATTTAAAGGCTGAACTAGGTTAAGAAAGTTATAGGGTAATTAGGCAAATCATTGTATAACGATGGTTTGTTCTGTAGACAATCTGAAAAAAATGTTTGCTTAAGAGGGCTAATAATATTGACCTTAAAATGTTTAAAAAAAATAAAATAAAAAACTGCTTTTATTCTAGCCGGAATAAAACAAATAAGAGGGTACAAACATGTAAAACAGATGCCCGAGCCACCTCTGTCACACCCTCTGCACGTTCCATCAGCCCCAGTCACCACTCACAGTATCCATCCACTACACACCGCACACAATCACCCGATTACTCCTGTCACG
>CAIGQW010018744.1:504-10748 GCA_903798125.1 Danio choprae
GTGTGTGTGTGTGTGTGTGTGTGTGTGTGTGTGTGTGTGTGTGTGAAAATATCTTGAAAAAACATTTAAATATATTTTGTAAATTAATGTATATTAATTAATTCACTCAAACCTAAATAAATTATAGTAATAAAATATGAAAAAGTACAACTTCCAATCCAAGGTCATACATATTATGCAATTAACTTCTGTTATTGTAATAATTAAAATATGTCTCTTTTAATATTATTTGTCAGGGTTATGACAAATTTTCTCTGTATCATCACACATTTTATTTTCAAAAGACGCATACAATTTTAAAGTAGTGTCTGACTGATTAACAAATAAATAAACTTCGAGGTGATTTTAAGGCCATGATGAATATTGCCTGTCATTAAGTTTGACCAATCAGAGCCAAGTTTTTCAAATCATAATGTTATTATTAATGTAATTGACGTAAAAGTGCAATGCCATTAAACGCTGCCATCGTGAATGCAAACATTGCCTATGGAGCAGGCTCTGAGTGTGATATTTGTACTTTACCAGAGGTCTTGTTGTTTTCCGAGTTTATATTTATTGTTTTCCCAGAGATGATATTAAGAGAACTGTCAAGTGGAATAACGTCACCGATCCCGCAAACAACAACAGAATATTTCTGTCATGGAAACTAGAGGCAAACTGGTAAGTTTACTATTGCAAATAATTACTATGTTTATTTTGGATTAGGAAATATTTTCTGACATGAAAACTGCCTGTGCCTACGTTTAATATGCAGTGTTTTCCTTAATCAGTTAACCAAAAACATTGTCCAGAATATAGTGTGCTTGGCATTACATTGGTTTGTCACATAATTAAGAACTAATATATTGGTTAATTCATACCAAGTGGATAATAATTATTGTTGAGACCTGTTTTACTGAATGTTAGTTACAACATTACATTTATGAGGCAATTAAATTAAATTGTATAACAAATAAATAACAAAATTATCACTTTAAGGTGGAATACCCAATTCATTAGTTAAAATACCCATTTAAATTAGTTTATATTTTAATTATAATTTTAATTTAAGTTTAATTATATTTTAGTTAATTTATATTTGTAAATACAGATGAGTACAAATATCTTATTACTTTTATTGGATCAATTCTAGTTTTACTCATTCACACTTGTAACACTTCATTCAAACTCATGTTACAAACCTGTATTTATTTCTTCATTTCACTAGATAAGTCATATTTTAGTTCAAGAAAATATTTAAAAGTTACTGTATAAATTTTTTTCTGCTTTGTGTAATCAAGGCCGCTTAATGAACTTTAGTTGCATAATGATTGCTTTTTATGTTGTGTAAAACATTTTAGAATAATGTAGCTTATTTCTCATTTGTTCCAGATTTCTCTGGCTGATTCTGATGTTACAGTCCGAGGTTGTCTCTTTTTACCAAAGAAATACATTTTTGGAAAAGAAAATTCAGCAAGATGGACACTCCCAGAGAAATCTGCCAATGAACAACTTGGACCCTCACAAGCAAGGTCAATGAGCTCATAGATTCTGCACATCATCAACTTTTAAAATTAATTGTATTTAGTTATGTTGTAATTAATTTATCTACCTACATGTCAGGGGCACTGAATAAAAATAATATTAATGCTTAAAATAATACAGTTAAAATTGTTCTACAATATTATACAGTAATTGTGGTCTTTAATTTTATTCATTCATTCATTCATTTTCATTTCGGCTTAGTCCCTTTATAAATCTGGGGTCGCCACAGCGGAATGAACCACCAACTTATCCAGCATATGTTTTACGCAGCGGATGCCTATACCGCATGTCTTTGGACTTGTGGGGGAAACCAGAGCACCCGGAGGAAATCCACGCCAACACGGGGAGAACATGCAAACTCCACACAAAAACGCCAACTGACCCAGCCGAGGCTCGAACCAGCGACCTTCTTGCTGTGAGGCGAACGTGCTATCCACTGCGCCACCGTGAGGCCCGTCTTTAATTTTACTTTTATTAAAAATATATATTTTTTCTCTTTTCACAGACACTGTAATAAATGCAGTAAATCCAGAGCTGATGCTGTGGTGATCATGGATAAGTCGAGAGTGTAAGATTGATTCCTGAAAGACCCCAGTAACAGACAGGCCCTCGGATTGATTCTGTAGGCTATTCTGAACTCCTGCCGGTGACCGACTCAAACCTGCAGTTTCTCCATGATGGACACTCGCCGTTCTCAAACCCTCCAGAGTCTTTTAAACTGCAGCTGTACCCTTTATGTTTGGCCAGAGGAGAACTGATCCCAGACTGAGCCTAGTATCTTTAACATTTGTTTTTACTTCCATCAACCGGTGGAGATTTGGTTTCTATCACTGTCCCTCTGGCTTGCTTGGTCAGGGCCGGCGGAGTTACTCTTCAATGTATTGTTCTTCAACAGTGACAGTTGCATTAAACTGAACTGAATCAGTTTTAATTAAACTATAACTACACCATCATTTTACCACTACTCTTATTCCTGCCTGATATGCTTGAATGTTACACAGTAAACTTCAAACTTTTTTAGCAGTAGGTGTGGAAGAACTGTCTAAACTGATAAATTCATCCAAATCAACAACATCTATGTTAGATCCTATACCGACTAAATTATTAAAACAATTGTTTACAGAAGTTTCTGAACCTGTTCTTAACATTTTGAATTCATTCCTACTTTTAGGATATGTTCCTAAAACTTTTAAACTAGCTGTCATTAAGCCTCTTATTAAAAGTAGGACACCCCACACCCACCGTGACCATCTCTCTACACAGCCATCAACACCTCCAGCCATCCCCCTCTCCCCCCCTGCACTTCAGATCAGTGAGGATAACGTGTGTCAGATCTTCAGGAAACAGAAGAGAAGGAAAGCAGACGGTGTCTCACCAGCCTGTCTGAGAACCTGTGCTGACCAGCTGGCCTCTATTTTCTCACAGATCTTCAACAGATCACTGGAACAGTGCACAGTTCCATCCTGCTTTAAGCGCTCCACGATCATCCCAATTCTGAAGAAACCAAAAATCACAGGACTTAATGACTACAGACCTGTTGCCTTAACATCTGTGGCTATGAAGTCATTTGAAAGACTGGTGCTAGCATATCTGAAGGACATCACTGGACCTTTGCTGGACCCTCTGCAGTTTGCCTATAGAGCAAACCGGTCTGTGGATGATGCAGTCAAAATGGGACTGCATTATACCCTACAACATCTAGACAAACCAGGGAACTACGCAAGGATTCTGTTCGTGGACTTCAGTTCTGCCTTCAACACCATTGTCCCATCATTGCTCGAGTACAAACTGACCCAGTTCTCTGTTCCTAGCTCTGTCTGTCAATGGATCACCAGCTTTCTGACAGACAGATAGACAACAGCTAGTCAGAATGGGCAAAATCACATCCGACAGCCGCACCATCAGCACCGGCACCCCCCAGTAATGTGTCCTCTCCCCACTACTCTTCTCCCTATACACCAATGACTGCACTGCAAAAGACCCGTCCATCAAGCTCCTGAAGTTTGCAGATGACACTACTGTTATCGGCCTCATCCGGAACAGTGACGAGTCTGCATGCAGACAGGAGGTGGAGCGGCTGGCTTTATGGTGCAGATGCAATAAACTGGAGCTGAACACTCTCAAAACGGTGGAAATGATAGTGGACTTTAGGAGAACCCCCCCCCCTGCACTCCTCCCACTCACCATCATGAACAGCCTTGTGGCTTCAGTAGAGTCATTCAGGTTCCTGGGCACCACCATCTCTCAGGATCTGAAGTGGGACATTCACATAGACTCTATTGTGAAGAAAGCCCAGCAGAGACTGTACTTCCTTCGTCAGCTGAGGAAGTTCAACCTGACCCAGGAGCTGCTCGTACAGTTCTACTCAGCTGTCATCCAATCCATCCTCTGCACTTCAATCACCGTCTGGTTCGGCTCAGCTGCCAAAACCGACCTCCGCAGACTACGGCGAATAGTCTGGACAGCTGAACAAATCACAGCGAACTTCCTGTTTGAACTGTTACCGTCTGGTCCGCGCTACAGAGCACCAAGCACAAAAATAGCCAGACACAGGAATAGTTTCTTTCCTCAGGCCATCTACCGTATGAACAGTTAAATATTTCCCTACTGTGTAATAAACGTGCAATACTTTCTCATACGCACTCGAACACAGCACCTTATAACTTACAGTGCAATACCTTTTCTACACAGCTGTACACAGCACCTTATAACTTGTATATTTATAACAAATCTGTACATACAATTCATCATCCAGAGCTTTTTGACTGATTGCATCTCTGTTTAATGTTTGTTGTCTTTTTCATATTTATTTCGTGTTGTCACTTGTCACTTTATGTACACTGGAAGCTTCTGTAGCCAAAACAAATTCCTTGTGTGTGTAAGCACACTTGGCAATAAAATCCATTCTGATTCTTAAAAAACATCCCAAACAATTAGTAAATTATAGACCCTTTTCAAACCTGCCTTTTCTTTCAAATATACTAAAAAAAAGTCTTATCTGCTCAACTATGTTCCTTCCTACAGAGAAACAATACTAATGAAAAAAAAATGTAATCTGTATTTACAGCATATCATAGCACAGAAACAGCACTCCTACGAGTTACAAATGACCTGATCCTGTTGTCCGAACATGGTTGCATTTCTCTCTTAGTGTTATTGGGCCTCAGTGCTGAATTTAGTACAATGGATCATAATATTCTTCTTGATAGGCTTGAAAATTATGTTGGTATTACTGGAACTGCATTGGCCTGGTTCAGGTCTTACCTATCTGAACGTTATCAATTTGTATCAGTTAATGAAGAGGCATCATACAGATCAAATGTACACTGTGGGGTACCACAAGGCTCAGTTCTTGGTCCCTTACTTTTCACAATATATATGCTACCGCTAGGCGATATCATTAAAAAACATGGATTTAATTTTCCACTGTTATTCCATCGATACACAACATTATATCTCCTGTCAATCTGACAGTTTACGAATTTACAAAATTAACAGATTGTATAGCTGATTTAAAAAATTTTATGACTAAAAACGTCTTACTCGAGTTCCTTCATCATTGCATTGGCTCCTTATTAAATATTGTATACATTTAAAGATTTTATTGATCACCTACAAAGCCCTGAACGGCTTAGCTCCCCAGTATTGAGGGAGCTCCTGGTGTATTATAGCCCCTCACGTCCACTAGGCTCAATTAATTCTGGACAATTGATTATTCCTAGAATATCAAAATCAACTGTAGACTGTAGATCTTTCTCATATCTCTTATTTCTCATATCTAAACTTTAAAACAGCCGTATACTAAGCATATGCTGTGGTGGTCATGGAGGAGTGGAGAGCATGAGACTGATTCCTGAAAGACCCAGTGACAGACAACCGATCTGATCCTGTGGGCCAGCCTGAACACCCGCCAGTGACCTACTCACACCTGCAACTTCTCCACATTGGACGTCCAGGGTTCTTCAGCCTCTGGCGCCTAGAGAGCAGCTCTGCACAGGATGTTTGGCCAGAGGAGAAATGATTGTGCTCAACTGAGCCTGGCTTCTCTCAAAGTTTTTTTTCCTTCACTTTCATCAATTGGTGAAGTATGTTCCTCGCCACTGATGTCACTGGCTTGCTTGGTTTGGGACTTGTGGAGCTGCGCATCGATAGATTTGCTCTACAGCGTTTGAACTTTCACCAGTCAAAATTAATCCACATTAAATGGAACTAAACTGAACTTCAACTCTGAAAACTGAACTGACACAGTTTCAGTTTACTGCTGTTAAGCTGCTTTGACACAATTTACATCATAAAAGTGTTATAGAAACAAAGATTAATTGAAATTGTGAGGCAACAAATTGTCACCTTAAAAATTGTACACTGTTTGAAAAACATGGATGAGTATATAACAACCCAGATGAGTATATTATTTATTTTTCAAATAATTTGTCACACATTGTAAGACAATGCAATCTAAAAATTGCATTGTGCAATCTTTACAAAACACTGATGTAGATACTTGATGTAAAGTCAAACACATTTTCACTCACACATTACTAATCTAAAATCTAAATTAATTTGAAAGTGTGATATTCTACACATGGATGTTCAAAAAACACAAATGTACATCTGAAAATCTATTTTAAAAAATTACTAAAAGTTTTTTTCTGTCTTTTTACACAGAGTGAACACGTCTGTTTCAAAAAGTACAATTAAATATATTACTCACAGTACAAACAATTAAAGTACTGACAACTTAGTTATTGATTTTTTTCATTAAAATTGACTTTTTTAAATGAATTGAAATTGCTTGATAATTTTATTAAAAATAGATAGATTATTCAGGGCTGCACGGTGGCGCAGTGAGTAGCACGATCGCCTCACAGCAAGAAGGTTGCTGGTTCGAGCCTCGGATGGGTCAGTTGGCATTTCTGTGTGGCGTTTGCATGGTCTCCCCGTGTTTGCGTGGGTTTCCTCCGGGTGCTCCGAATCCCCCCACAGTCCAAAGACATGCGGTACAGGTGAATTGGGTAGGCTAAATTGTCCGTAGTGTATGTGTGTGAATAAGTGTGTGTGAATGTTTCCCAGAGATGGATTGCAGCTGGAAGGGCATCCGCTGCGTAAAACATATGCTGGATAAATTGCCGGTTTATTCCGCTGTGGCGACCCCAGATTAATAAAGGGACTAAGCCAAAAAAAATGAATGAATGAATGAATGAATAGATTATTCAGAATAATTAAATAACATCAATCCTGATTTTAGGGCCTCACAGTGGCGCAGTGGGTAGCACGTTCGCCTCACAGCAAGAAGTCGCTGGTTCGAGCCTCGGCTGGGTCAGTTGGCGTTTCTGTGTGGAGTTTGCATGTTCTCCCTGTGTTGGCGTGGGTTTCCTCCGGGTGCTCCGGTTTCCCCCACAAGTCCAAAGACATGCAGTACAGGTGAATTGGGTAAGCTAAATTGTCTGTAGTGTATGAGTGTGAATGGGTGTGTATGGATGTTTCCCAGGGATGGGTTGCAGCTGGAAGGGCATCCGCTGCGTAAAACATATGCTGGATAAGTTGGCGGTTCATTCCGCTGTGGCGACCCCAGATTAATAAAGGGACTAAGCCGAAATGAAAATGAATGAATGAATGAATGAATCCTGATTTTAAGAAGAAAAATGTGATTCTCAGTTTTTCCAAAAACATTACAACCCAGACTTAAGTTAAATTTACTTAAATTAAATTTAAGTTAAAATCAATTAATCTTTATATCTATAGTGCTTTTACAATGTAGATTGTGTCAAAGCAGCTTAAAGGTGTTATATACTGCATTGGTTTAATAAGTTAAATTGTTCTCTGATATCATAGTAGGCTTATGGCTTCGGAAAGTTAAAATGCTGAACACTGACAAATCAAATGTAAACCCAATCAAAGTAACGTTAGCCTATTTTTCTCACAAGATGTGGATAAAGGCTACATTATGATTAAACTTGATAAAAGAGGCCGATAGAGATGTATCACGTTCTATTTTAAGCTATAATGTCAAAGAAAGCTCATCCAGGCATAAATATAAACCTGTGCATGAACAGATGAATGTTGAGCTGAGTGATTTGACCTGATTCAGCATTCTACATGTGTTTGTTGAAACAGACACATCAAATTTCTCAATAAACACGATAAATTAACAAAAGATACAATTAAACTGATACAAATTAATCTTCATTAACTGATACAAATAATAACGTTCAGATAGACAAGACCTGAACCAGGCCAATGCAGTTCCAGTAATACTAGCATAATTTTCAAGCCTATCAAGGAGAATATTATGATCAACTGTGTCAAATGCAGCACTGAGGTCCAATAATACTAAGAGAAATGCAACCATGATCGGAGGAGAGGAGCAGATCATTTGTAATTCTTAGGAGTGCTGATTCTGTGCTATGAAATGCTCTAAATCCAGATTGGAATTTCTCACAAATATTTCTTCTCTGTAGAAAGAAACATAGTTCAGTAGGTACAACTTTTTCTACTATGATGATGCTGTAGGAGGCAGATTGATGGTGCTTATTTTGTCTCTGATGTCATCAATCTTGCATGTGTAGAAATTCATAAAGTCATTACTGCTGTGTTAAGAAATTCATGCTGATGCTTTATTCTTAGTTAGATTGGCCACTGTGTTAAACAGGACCTTGAGATTGTGTTTATTTTTATCTATTAAAGTTGAAAAATAAGCAGATCAGTTAAGTGTACTTTCTTTCCAGGCCAGACGAAAAAGGTCTATGTTCCATTTTTTTTAGGACTGCTTTCTTTAAAGCACGAGTGTGCTCATTGTACTATGGCGTCAGATTAGTATTATTGTTTTCAGTCTATGGAGTGGGAGAGCTGTGGAAGTGAAGCGAGGCTGGTATACTGGATATTTTTGTTTCTGATTTCACTTTATGATTAAATTTGTTTAAAATGTGCTGGTTCCAGACTCTTTCGTGCTTCCTTACTCTTTCCTGAGTTTGAGCAATTTCTACAGTACATACATGCGTTTCTGATGTAAACCCAAAACACCAGCAAAGAATCTTGACACAGTGGAACATGGAAACCCCCTGATCTAGTGTTTCGGAGGTGTTATTGCAGAGCAGCACAGACAGGATGCAGAAATATAAATGCTCAGATCCAGGTGGTTATTTGAAACGTATGCATTATGGGGTATGACGATCACTGAACGCAGAAGCATAAATCAGTCTTTAGTCTATGAGATTTTTATTAAATCTACCAGTTACATTGTTTGTGCCACAGAGAACATTCCTGTCCAAGCATTTACCACAGTATGTACCACAGTGTAATACTTTTATATTTTAAATAATAACCTTAAAAATTTGTAACAGTAGTAGGCATAGCAAACACCAAAAATCAGTATTATCTAATGAAAACTTAGGCCAATCTCAACTCCATTTTTGTACCCCTACCCCTTCCCCTTGGCCCTTGAAACAGAGTGTGAAGGAGAAGGGCTTCAAAATTTACCCCTAAGAAATGGGACAGCACTACAACACCTGCACACGTCATCATATGTCATCACGATCTTTTGCTTCATATGAGATCGACGATCGCGACTGCTGTAGTTTTTCCAGTTGCATTATTTTTTGGTATTTATCTTCAGGAAATTACTGAAGGCATATATCATGTTATCATAATGATAAAATGTAGCAATAAGATGTAACTGTACTGCGGATTTACACCGTGGCCATATTCATCACCATATCCTTTGGTTTTGAGTGTGGTCCTGAAAAGTCTCAGTTTCAAGGGCTATCTAGCCCTTCCCCTTAGCCCTATGCCTTCAAGCTATAGAGAATTGGGTAAGGGGAAGGGCTAAGAGGTAGAATTGAGATTGGGCCTTAATGACGGCCTGCATTTTTCCATGTTGCAAAGTCTTGGTTTTTGTTGCTGTCACAATTTTGTCTCCATCAAAGGAAAATGTGGCTAAACAGCAGGAATTGCAAATCCCATTTAAACTGAATTGCTCAGGATAAATCACACTAATAAATCTTCCCCCAAATACTACTTCCTGTCTAGCTGCCAGATTTCTTTTCTTATACTAAAGGAGATAAGGAAATAAGAGAAGATAGATAGAGGAAACTGTTACATTCTTACCCATTCATAATGCTTCTCTGAGAGAGATTTGTTCTTAGGGCAGCATGCACATTATTCGGAGCCCACTCATTCATCTGTGGAAAACTAAAATTTCACATAAAATATTTTCATGTGTGTCTGGAACAGATTTTTAAGACCGTAAAACCCATGGCTGAATGGGTTGTCTCACTGTTTTATTTTGAGTTGTCCGCAGTGTTGTGCAATGATAAATAATCAAGCCACTGCATGTTGTTAGGAAAATGTTAGGATTTGTGTTACCTAAAAATAATGTTAGATTATTAAATGAATTCATTAACCCAAACTGCCTTTGGTATGAAAGTATTTGATTTTTAGAAAAAGCAAACCATAAATGTCCGTCCCTAAACATATGAATGCAGTAGTACAGTACAAATAAGCCACTATTTGGTATAATAGTTAAAGTTGTGTCGATGCATCTTCAAGTCAAATCAACAAGCATATTTCTGGTGGCTGGTCATTGTTCCACATACCAGCATGATAATGTGATCAGAAAAATAAAGTATATTAAATATATGCAATATTGCCAAATATATCTTTGATCAGAATTAGTTTGATAACTTCACTTCTTAACGATGAAGGGGCAATTTTGGCAATATATA
>CAIGQW010018756.1:0-16003 GCA_903798125.1 Danio choprae
GGATCACATTGGCCCAATTCACCATGTCGAATCGCCATTGGCTGTTGGCTGAAGAGAGCACTCTGCTTGGTTTTCAGCAATAAATCAGAGTGCGATGAAGTGAAGTAAACAATTCAAGCCAAGAAAGAACACAAAAAGCCTGGCTGTAATTTGGCTGCATTCATTTCAAATATTTGCAAACAATATGGATTATTGGATTATTAGACATATTTGCAGGAGCGAATCCCTGCTTAACGCTGCTTTGTTTACACTTTGTGCATGTCGGAAGTTCCGGGATCCGGGAAAACAGATACTGCCCTCCATGGGTATGGAAAGACATGTCCTCCAACGCATATGCAGAACAGGCTCTTTTGATTCAGTCGGCTGTTGTCTGTTTGGTGTATTCACGGGCAGCTTTTTGGTCCAAACAGAACTAGACGTGAGTCCACAACACAGTTGGGTTTTATCGGCTTGTTTGGCGTCAGCTTGGTGTGTACCGGCCTTTAGCTTACTCTTAATTTAAAACCAGAATGAATAAAATATTTTTTTCTATAAAAAATGACACACATCAACATTAATGAATCAAATATCTTATTATCGTTGCAATTTGATTGACTGTAGAAAAAAATGACTCCCTAACCTGGAGTGAAGTGATCACTTAAGTTATCATTTGCCTCTGAGTAGATGTCTGTCTCTCTCTCTTTCTCTTTCTCTGTGATGTGGCCGTGAACGTGTTAAAGCAGTGGGTTGTAAATGAGGACAAAACAAATGATCAGCACGCGCAGTTGGAACGCCACCCAACCGCGCTCCACTCCTGTGAAAAACATCACACAGGAAATCTCTTTTTAAAATAAACAAGCTCTCACAGCAGACAATGGGCAAAATTAATGTGCAAATGTATGCAAGAAATTAAAAGGCAGAATTAGGCAGGCAAATGAGGAAGCTACTCTCTCGAATTGTTGGAATTATGAATAATTGCGACAAATTCGCCGCTTCTAATATGACTTTTTGGTGTAAACAAAAGCTTAATTGTGGAAATTCATTGGTGAATATGAAAGAAAATTCAAGGCCGTTTACCACTATTGATAACGGTACATAAAGGTTACAATCAACTGACAGGAAGCCTCTTTGAGGGAACAACAGGAAGATATCAAGCTGTCTTGTCCTCCTTTTTAAAGTCTATGTGAGCAGTTTACCTCACCTGGCCGATTTATCTTACCTCACCACTCTTCTGACTTGTCCAAATATCTACACTTACAAAAAAAAACTACATTTACAAGTTGACAGAAGTTAGCACTATGTATTAGTATTATGTTGTCCTTATCATCATTAGCCTACTATAAAGGCCTGAACCATTTTAAATTAACAATGGGGCGGCAAGGTGGCTCTGTGGTTAGCATGAGGGCCAGTTGGCATTTCTTTGTGGAGTTGGCATGGGTTTCCTCCGGGTGCTCCGGTTACCCCCACTGTCCAAAGACATGCGCTATAGGTGAATTGAATAAACTAAATTTGCCATAGTGTATAAATGAGTGTGTATGAATGTTTCCCAGTACTGGGTTGCAGCTGGAAGGGCATCCGCCGTGTAAGAACATATGCTGGATAAGTTGACGGTTCATTCCACTGTGGCGACCCCTGATGAATAAACTAAGCCGAAGGAAAATGAATGAATGGAGCTCAATGGTTACAGGTTTTCATCTATCTTCAAAATATCTTCTTTTGTGTTCAAATAAAGGTTTCAAACCACTCAAGGGTTAGTAAAGAGTGATTAAATTTTCTGTTTAGGGTGAATAACCCCTTAAGAGAAAAGTATTCTGTAAATAAGGCATTTAATAATACAAAAAATGGAAATTAAAGAAATACGTCATGAAAATGGTCAAGTGCAAAGAGCGCAAGTGTGGATGGTTTCCAGAGTGGCATCTGTGTGTGTGTGTGGACCAGCAGCTTTGATTCCACCATCAGCAGGGCGTTTCATCTCAGCACTGATGCCTTTCAAAGGTAAAATGCAGGACTGATGTCTCTCCTCGTGTTTTGATTGACTGCATGAGCTAACAAACTCATGGTTGCAGGAGCGCTTGCCTAAGAACAGATCGGAAGATTGAACATTAGAGGAGATGAAAAAAAAAACCTGTCTCTCCGTACCTTGGATTGGGAAGAGGTGTCGTGGAATTCCCCGGAGACAGTGAGATGCACGTTTGTTTTGATGTGGTGCTTGACAGACCTTAGAAGTGCTCACAACACAGCAAACCATGGCAAAGGGAAGCCTGTTTTATATTCATACTGTACCTGTATATTACACTGCTCTGTTGAAAATCCATCCAATTTAAGATTATTTAATGTGTTAAAATGCACATTGAGAGTTAGGTTAAAGGGGTTTGTTTCATTTTGGAACCATTCATTCATTCATTTTCTTTTCGGCTTAGTCCCTTTATGAATTTGGGGTCGCCACAGCGGAATGAACCGCCAACTTATCCAGCATATGTTTTACGCAGCGGATGCCCTTCCAGCCGCAACCCATCACTGGGAAACATCCATACACACCCATTCACACTTATACACTATGGACAATTTAGCTTACTCAATTCACCTATACCACATGTTTTTGGACTGTGGGGGAAACCGAAGGACCCGGAGGAAACCCATGCAAACACGGGGAGAACATGCAAACTCCACACAGAAATGCCAACTGACACAGCCGGGACTCGAACCAGTGACCTTCTTGCTGTGAGGCGATTGTGCTACCCACTGCGCCACCGTGCTGCCCATTTTGGAACCAATCACATTTTATTTATTCATATTAAATACTGTTCAACATTAACACAAATTTTATTCAAATATAATCAGGTTTTTGCCCAAACAACAGCAAGTAGTTAGCAGTTCATAAACATCAGTTCATGATGTTTTGGTGTATCAGCGACTAATAGCTATTCAATCTGATTTCATCGGTTAAGTTTAAAATCTAGCTGAACCGGAAGTTGCAGAGACTTTAATTTCAGTATGTTGATGTACTTCCAACTGAAATGAAATATTGAGTAGGGGGCGGGGCTTTCTATTTGCACATCATTCCCTCATAACAAACTATTGGTAAGAGGGGCGTGGTTAAGAAAATTGTGGCTAGAGCCGTCAAACCGACCTCAACAGAGAAGGACTGACTCTCCAAACATGGAAGAAACGGTCAGATTTTGATTGAAGAACAAAACAAACATTTCTTTCGGTGGATTAACTTGGCTCTCCCCAGGCTCTCCCCCTAATCACACACCTGATCACTATTCCCCAATCAGAACCACTGCTTCGAAGTGTTCCAATGTGTTGTGTTCCCTGATCTCCCAATCAGTAAACCAGCTCCTGGAAATCCACTGTCATATCCATCTTGCTCCGTTACTCTGGTAATCCAGAGGCCACAGTAACGACCAAGTCTACGCTTTGATCCTGTGGGCCAGCCTGACCTCCTGCCGATGCCCTACCACACCTGCAGCTTTTCACGATGGATGTCCAGCTTCTCCAGCCTCCGCCGCCTAGACTGCAGCTCCACACAGGAAGTTTGGCCAGAAGAATAATGATCGTGCCCAACAGAGCCTGGTTTCTCTCAAGGTTTTTTTTCCCCTTCACTTCGTCAATTGGTGAAGTTTTTTTTTCCTCGTCACTGTTGCCACTGGCCTGCTCGGATCGGGACTTGTGGAGCTGCGCTTCGGTGGATTTGCTCTTCAGTGTTTGAACTTTCAGCAGTGAAACTTAAACCACACTGAACTGAACTGAACTAAACTGAACTTCAACTCTGAAGTCTGGACTTTACTAGAACATGTTAAGCTGCTTTGACACAATCTACATTGTAAAAAGCGCTATATAAATAAACTTGAATTGAATTGAATTCAATTAATCCAAAGACTTTCTAATATCATCACTAACTTTATCCATCTGTACAATATCTGCAATAAACCTGTCTGTTTGATACTGTCTACACGTAACAACGAGAGCATGTTTTTACAATTAATCTTTCAATGCTATCATTTCAAATGAATATGTTCTATGTATTAATATTGCAACTATTGTTGTAGATTTGAATTAGAAAAAATTTTACCTGGAATTATAATTATAACTATAATTTTAGTAAGGTTCAGTTAGTTTTGTATGCACACAATACAGTTTCAGTTAGTTCTAGTTTTTTTAAAAACTCTCGCTTTTATATTTATTTCAGATAACAAAAATGTTTTTAAATTTTAGTTTTCGTTTTTTTGTTCGTTTTCGTTATATTGTAATTATATTATATTAATTATATTATAATATTATAATAACCTTGCGCCGAGTAGGCTAACTGTCATGACAAAACGGATGAAGAAGTCAGCGAGTGGAGTTGCATGGTGGAGTTGCTAAATAAATGAATATAATAATACATCAAATGAATTGGTTGTGGATACATTTGGAGAAAACTCATGAAAACATTTGGTGAAAATGTTCTGTCGTTGTGACATCTCGCATGGTTCAATGGGATCTCGATAACTGCAAGTTACACCTCTAACTTACTACAAGTTACCCCCCCCCCCCCTTCATGTTACACCCCTGTCTTGCACGCCGCAGACAGATACATTTGGACACAGAGGCATTTGTATCTCCGCCCTCTTCTTTAAAATAACAAATGGACTACACAAAAATAACCAAGAGCTAACAGTAGGCAAGTCAGCTTGTGTCAAAGCAGCTTAACCTGGATGAAAAGAGAATTAAAAGCCATAACAATATTTCAAATTGTGGAACATTCCAGCAAATCAGGCAGGCAGGAGAGTAGTGGTAGAATGCTGGTGTAGGTCTAGTTGAATTAAAACAGATTCAGTTCAGTTTAATAGCACTCCACTCACCCAAACTAGTTGAAGGAATATGCAAAGATTTGTCCATCACAGGGTCTTTGCAGGAATCAGTCTTGCGCTCTTGACTCATCGATGCCCACAACAACCATCTGTTCTGGATACGGACCAGATCCAAGATTATGTGAACCTCTGCATGAGGAAAAACCGACAGACTACCTCGAGCATAGATGCCATTCAAAATACAGTGTCTTTTTTGGGAAGTATTCTTAGCTCCGGTTGCAAAGTTATGCATTTGTGTTTAATTTGTATGCTAATGCAAAGAGATGTGTCTTTAGTCGACATTTAAAATGACAAAGGGTGTCTGTCTCCCGAACTGAGTTAGGAAGGCTCTTCCACAGTTTTGGTGCCAGATATGACAAGGATCTACCACCTACAGTCGATTGCAAAATTCTAGAAATAATCAGTTGTACAGATTTGCATAAGGATCTGCAATACAGACAGGACAAACTATATCAGTAGCACTTTACAATAACAGTACATGAATAATGATGTATTAATATGAAACTAAACGTTACTTTATAATGAACTAATGATGAGTTAAAGCATGAGCTAATCAAGACCTAACTTAACTACAACATGGGTCACATGAGTTCATGTGTAATCAATGGCTACTTTAATTACTTGTTAGTTCATGTTTGTTAATTAGTGCGTTAACTCTTTAGTTTAAGCTAACTGAAACTAACACAAACTCATGACCTGTTAATGTATATTTATGTCATGACTTCACTTGGAAGGGCACATTATCATTAACTCATTCTCTTCACTACTCGTGAAGTCCTGTGTTTAAACTGTTCATTTTGATGTAGACAGAACAATTTTCTATTGTTTTTTTCAATGTAAACATGCACTAAATGCACATATATAACTGTTATGTTTATATATGTTTACTTAAATATTAGTACATCATTATTCATGTACTGCAAAATGTTCTTATCTTTCATCCTATAACTATACACATTTCTCTCTACATGTTTTAGTTGTTACGGAGAATTAAAGCTGCATACATGGTGTAGTGTCACCAACTAGCTACTTACTTTCTCCAACACTGCATCCAATTGTATTAATTAAGCAAAAAGTTGCATCGTTGTTTAGGAAATGCACCCCAGGTTGTTCCATAAGATTATATGTGCTTGGACCTCAAATCAACCCAATGGGCATGGCCATATGGGGACTCCACTTTATAGCCAAGCTATAAAAGACTTGATTTTGTTATTTTTGACCGCCTCGAAAGGAGAAGAAAGAAAGTCACAAGGACATCATATGTCACTTTCATCCAGGTGTACTTTGTTAAGACTTTGAAAGTTAATTCATTCATTAATTTTCCATCAGCTTAATCCCATATTTATCAGGGGTTGCCACAGCGGAATGAACCGCCAACTATTCCAGCATATGTTTTACACAGCGGATGCTCTTCCAGCCGCAACCCAGTACTGAGAAGCACACATATACACTCACTTTCACACACACACACACACACATACACATGCACTATGGCCAATTCACCTATGCCAACTGGCCCAGCAGCGACCTTCTTGCTGTAAGGCGACAGTGCTAACCACTGAGCCACCGTGCCGCCCACTTTGAAAGTTGACTTACCAAACGTTTAAAAAAAGGGGGAAAAATTGAAGACTGAAACAACCTAATGTCATGATTAAAATATAGAAACACTATGCTAAAACGTTGTATTTTCTGAAGGTTTTGTCCAATCTGATTTGTAAAATGTATTATTTGTACATTTGGATCAGCACCGCTAACTTCACCTTTTATAGGTTGCACAAAAATGTATATATGAGACACCAAACTGCGTAAGATCTGGTTTATTAGATAAACCCAACAGGCTTTTTCATATTTAACCTCAACGATATAAAACACCTAATAAAATGATTATTGTTGCAAAAGATGTACATTAGATGTGACCATAAATAAATTAGCGATGTACATTTTATAATGCAATACTGTATGAGCGTACACTGTTAAAAGATTAGTTCGCTTCCAGAATAAAAAAAAAATCCTGTTTATTTATTTATTTTTTATCTTATTATTATTGATTTATTTATTTTAAAAAATAAGAAATCAAACAACACTTAGAGGCTTTGGCATCTGAAGTCTTATATATATAGTTTTGTTTGTGTAGAGTAAAAATGAAAGGCATAGTTCACCCAAAAATGAAACTTGAACTGTCATAATTTACTCACCCTTTACTTGTTTTAAACCTTTATGATTTTCTTTCTTCTGTTAAACACAAAAGATTACATTTGGAAAAATGTTGGAACCATCGACTTCCATAGTATTCGTTTTGTGTGTGTGTGTGTGTGTCTGTGTGTACATTTATTTATTTATTTTTTTTTGGCTTTAATATACATCCACGAACGAATATCATTAATAAACATTGATTTCCCTTCCATGAGATATGACTTGTGGCCTTTTATCTAGAGAACACTTGAGTTTTCAATTGTGGCCTCTTTGAAAAGACAAAAGAAACTGACGGACTGTTCGGAGATCATTTATCGGTAATATTCGTCAGAATGCTGGCTATAAAAGACAGATTGAAAGGCCTTATTAGGCAAGGCGTTTGAAGGGGCTCTCACTTACTTTGAAGGGTTATGGGACCGGACACAGTCGAGTGAGACTTGAGGCACCTCGATGCCAGCGAATTCAGAGAGTCACGCGGCTTCCAGGAAAAAGGACGCGCTGCTCATTCTCACCTCCTCATTCCTTCCTCAAAACCGAGCGAAAACTTTGTAAGAGCTAGATGGCAATTAACGGAGTGTTAATGAATTCTGTTTCATTATCCATGAATCAACAGGCTTGTGTTAATTACGAGCAGAACGGGCTCTTCTCTTCCACAGCTCCCCCGAGACATAAAACACACTCGGCTCATACCTGGAGCCACAGGTGGTCCTCAAGACGAAATGATGTCCTCACTCAATTTCACTCGATTTACCTTCATCACGGAACAAGAGCCTTTGAACCTGATTGAAAATGTGTGAGAAAGATGTGTGTCTGGAATACAGAACCGCTGTGCCGCGAACAGACGTACCGCCACTGTTTTCTTTTATTGCAGTACAAAGTGTATACATTAGAGGAGTTGTGTGCAAATTGTCTTTATGTCCTCCTAGGACCCAGGAACAAACTTTCGTCTACTCTGTAAGGCATTTAAAGTGCTGCATGCAAGTATTCGACTCTTCTAAATCATAAAAATACCTTATTTCTGTGCAGATATTTAAGAGACATGCTAAATGAACATACTTGTTTATCTAAAAAACAATGCTAAAGTCAGCTATTCTCCTTTAAAAAAAAGTGCGTTCTGTCCTAGAATGTCTGTCTTTATTTTAGACCGTGTAACTCCGCTCACTGCCAGTTTACCCAATTATATTTCAACACCCATGGCTGCCTTGGTGGAAAACACAGTGCATTTCATTTCAATCATTAAGGCTGCATAAATGTATGCAGGCATGGCCAAAAATGTAACCGGAAACCACAGCAAAGTTGGTTTTTATTTTGCAAACAATTCAAATATTACAACGGTTAACGTTAGCTAAGCAGCTTACAGTGTAAAGGTTATTGCACACTGAAGGTCTTTGCCCATTGAAGTCCAAAGTTTTTTGTATGCGTTTTTTTTTTTTGGTATTCATATGCGAAAAATTCGTCACGTAAACAACCCTTGCACACTGAGTCGGATGCGTATTAATGAATCCATTCCGAAAAAATGCTGAACATTTCGGAGTCAGTTCAAGCAGGGATACTTTGTTCTTCTCTCTCTTCTCCAAAGTAGAAAAATAAATAAGGACAGGCTACATATTGTGCTTATCCAATACTGCAAAGAGTTCAGCTCATTATCAAAGAGCTGCGCTGGATTATCCTCAAATGCAAAGTTTATTTCAGGAAAACAGTGGAATTTTGATGCATTGCTTGTGAAACTTCACACATTCACGTATGTAAACAAATTTTGAACAGAGACTGGCAGTACTATAGACATTATAATGGATGGCGGCCACGTTGACGTGTCGAAGCAATGGACCGAAAGCGGACCATGCTTTATATTATGTCTATGAGCAGTACGTCAAATATATGGACACAAACACACACCAAACAGCACACACAGTCACTGAATCCAGCATATAGGTTCTCAACTGCCACATTCTGTCTTTATATTATGCACTGTGTTTTTGTCCTAAAGTTAACTGTAGTTCAAATGACGGCATTCTTTATTCAGTTTTTCGCTCCTTCGCTCGATTTTCGTCCTTTATTTTTTTAACGTACGAAAATTTATTCGACCTCATGTTGTGTGAGTCGTATTGACACACTGCCTCCGAAACTTTCGCCTGTCATAAAAAATGTTTTACCGGGTTAAATTTTTTCCTCTTTTTGCATCCAATAAAGCGCTTTGAGATGTGTTTTGACAGTTCAGAGCCACCGTACAAGAGAAAAGCTGAATACAGAATGCCGTCATTTGAGCTACAGATAACTTTAGGACAAACACAGTGCATAAAATAAAGACAGAATGTGGCGGACACATTTAGTGACTGGTGTACCTCTCCCCTGCTGCTGTTTAGTGTGTGTGTGTGTGTGTGTCCATACATTTGACATACTGCCCATAGACATTATAATAGAAAGCATGGTCCATTTTCGGTCTTATAATGTCTATAGTACTGCCAGTCTCTGTTCAGGATTTGTTTACGTACGTAAATGTGTGAAGTTTCACAAGCAATGTATCAAAATTCCACTGATTTCCTGACATAAACTTTGCATTTGGGGATAATCCAGCGCAGATCTTTGATAATGAGCTGAACTCTCCTTCCTCTCTATGCAGTAACGGATGAACACAATATGTACACAATAATAGTCTGTTCCTCTTTCTCTTTCTACTTTGGAGAAGATAGGAGAACAAAGCATCACTGCTTGAACTGACTCCAAAATGTTCTGCGTTTTTTCGGACTCAGTGTGCAAGGTTTGTGTATGTGACGAATTTTTTTCGCATATGAATACGAAAAAATTGCATAAAAAAAGGTCAGACTCCAGTGTGCAAAGACCTTTATGCTTGATCTTCAGGCATGCTCGCGATCTGTTGGTGTTGTCAATCTGGCAACCTGCGTTTGCATCATGTCATCGTCGGAAGGGACGAGTAAAAAATATATATATTTTCAATATTTGAAACTTGAACCGCAATATCTACTTGAACCACTAGATGTAAATCTTAAATGGAAATATTATCATATTTTGTAATTATCATTTAAATCTGACCATTTTTTAGTATTATTGCATCATTTTTGTATTGGGTTTATGTGAAGAAACTACAAATATTTCTAAAATTACTGTCACAACTATGGAGTCAATTGATCAATTGACTTATAAACCTTTACAAACTCACTCTCCTTCGGCTTTGCTTGATACATTCACACTATAGGACAGTTTCAAGAGCTCACACTTAGCTGATGATTGATAATAAAGCGTGTTTGGCATGCTGTCCCGGGAGAGAGCCCTGGGCTCAGAATATCTTCGAGCCCGGGGCTCCCTCCCGTTTGAATGGCGAGAGGGGAGTTTGAGCTCAGGTAGGTCTCGAGAACTCCCCTGCTTGTGAACGTGTTAGGAATAGCTGAGATATAGCTGGCTAAGAGTTTGTCTTAGATGCTACTTTGGAATAGTCATTTTACTTATGATGTATGTCTTTGGATGGTGGGATCCGGGGAAAACCCACGCGAGCACGGGGAGAACATGCAACCACTGGGCCGCCGTACCAGGGAGGAGTAGGGGTGGAAGGGGGGATTCTTCAAGACAAAAATGACTGAAGTGGAAAACTCTGGTTATTTATAGTTAGTCAGTATTCATCTGACTGGCACAATATGCTAATGCTGATGCAGGACCAGCCATGCTCAATCATAAGCACATGATCCTCTCGAAATTAGGAAGAAAATTTAACAAGTAACAGTGGGGGTTTATCCATTGCATTCCTCCAGCACGCCCCATCCAAGCTTCGAGTGGTTGTGTCGGTTCATCCCCGAAATGCCCATGTCTCCGCTTGACACCGGAGATCAGACGCTCATTGCGACATCTGAGGGTGAGCTGTCATCCTCAGACGACAGACCGAGCTCGCTACCATCCTATGGGGTGCAATGCGTGGTCATGGTTCTTGAGTCAGACATGAGGGCTGCGCTTCCTGGGCTGCTTTGGCAGTGTGGCTGAAGATAGCTTGTCCCCCAGTCTCACCACCGGACCGACTAGACGGTGTGACGTGCGGGCTGATGTAGGATGAATCTTCCAGCTTCCATCCCCTTCTTCCCAGGGGCGCACAGCGAGCACACACTGGCATAGAGAGCGTTTTTCTCCGCTCTGTCCTCGTGCGCTTCCGCCTTCACCTCCCCTGATAGCAAGGTGGCCAGTGGGTACAAAGCTATCAGACTGGTCAGACTCGGCTATGCGTTTCAATTCGCTGTTGGCCTCTCGAGTTCATAGGCGTGTACTTAAGCGGTCGTCGCTATGCCACCCTTGTCTCGCTTGAAAAGATTGTTATCCTCCTGGCGAAGAATACAATCGAGCCGGTCCCTCCAGCCAAGATGAAGAGTGGGTTTAAGTCCCCAATTCATCGTACCCAGAGAGCGGTGGGTTATACCAATCCTATCTGCGCGTTTTGATCCTGTCATCTGTTTAGGATGCCGATCAAGATGCTCATGCAGAAGAACATGGGGAGTGTGTCCGTCCGTGGGATTGGTTGCAGCTATAGACCTGAAAGACACTCACTCCATGTCTCGCTCTTTCCCTCCTTATATCGTGTTTTTTTCCGGTGTGCGACAGAGACCGAGCATGGCAGTAAACGGTCCTCCCCTTTGGGCTCTCTCTGTTTTCATGCGTGGAGGATGCCCTGTGTCTCTTCAGCGCACGAGCATCAGCATTTTTTGATTATTCCATGACTAGTTTAATTTTTTCAGGTCTTTGAACTAGTCGATTATGCACAGGGACTTGGTGCTCCGGCACCCCTGTTGGGGTTTTGGGTCCAACGAAAATAAGCAAGCTCTCCCCCGGGCAGAGCTTCTCTTATCTAGGGTTGGAGCTGGACTTGGTCTCCATCACGATGCGTTTTTAGCGCACTAGGCTAATGCTGTCCTGTCCGAATAATTTGGCTGTTACAGTGGTCTCACTGAAGTTTTTCAGAGGCTCCTGGGGCATATGACATTTGTAGCCGCTATCATGCAGCTCAAATTGTTCATATGAGACTACTTCAGCGCAGGCTTCGCGTTCAGGTGCCCAGATGGGCATGGCGCGTGGAGACGCCCCGGGTGTCCATCACCATGCTGTGTCGCCGCACATTCAGTCCCTGGATGGACCTTGTCTTCTACGAGCCTGGGTGCCCTTAGAACAAGTGTCCAGTCATGCTGTCATTCTGACAGATGCTTCCAGTACGGTCTGGCTGGGTGTATCGAGCATGTAGCTGCAGGTTCGTAAACTTCGGTTGCGTTGGCATTTCAATTGCCTGGAGCTGTTGGCAGTGTTTCTCACTCTCCGTCGGTCCGTACCAGTATGGGAGGGGAAACACGTGTTGGTTAGGATGACCAGCATGGCTGCGATAGCGCACATCAAAATTGATGTGCGCTACTGCCACATGTCTCAGCTTGCTTGTCATCTGCTCCTCCAGAGTAATGCGGCTTCATATCCCATACGAGCTCTACAGTGTCAGCTTACACGCTCTCACGACAGTTACATTTCCACCCTGGCATGGTGCAGCTGTTATGGGCACACTTCAGAGAATCCCAGGTCATCCTGTTGCTTCTTCCGAGCGGCCCTTCGCTAGCTGCTTTCCCTGCTCTGCACTCCATTTTTCCCCAGTGAGCCTGCATGCACAGACTCTGTGCAAGGTCGGGGAGACTCGTTGCACCTCCTTGGCCCAACCGGACTCGAGTTTCAGGACTCATACTCCTTGTGATGGCCCTCCCTGAGGAATTCCCCGGAAGAAGCACTCCTTTTCTGGGATGGGCACCTTCTGGCACCTGTGCAGGGTCCTGGAACCCCCCTGGATGGTTTCTAGACAGAGCGCGGAGGACTTAGGTGATCTATCAGTCGATGGTTAACACCGTCATTCAGGTATAGAACACCCTGTATAGGCTAGCCTCTGTCCTGTAGTGGAGTCTATTCATTGTGTGGAGCTCTTCTCTCTGAGAAGAACCCCGTACATGTCAGATTAGTGTTGTCTTTTCTTCCTTTAGGATAGTTGGAGTGCAGGCTGTCACCCTCCACACTGAAGGTTTGACATGCTGACATCCCCGTTCACTGTGAGGGTGGCGGATGGTAGCGTGCTGTGAAAGCATAACCTCATCAGCCGGTTCCTCAGAGGCACGTGGTGCGAGATGGTTAATTCCATCCCCTCTCCCCTCTCTTGCCCACTTGGGATCTCTCAAGCCCCAGCGGTTATGGTTAGGTCCGTTAAGCCACTCAATTCAGTATTTATAAGTTTTCTGTCCATGAAGGCAGCTCTGCTGGCCGCGTTGGTATCATTCAGGAGGGTTAGGAGTCCGGTGTCATTTTTGGTCAGCGAATCGCGCCAGGAATTCGGACCGGTCTACTCTCACATTTACCTGAGAGCCCGGTTCATCTTTGTGCCAAGGTTCCTACCACCCCTTTTAATATCAGGTAGTGAGCCTGCAAGTCAGTGGAGGAG
This sequence comes from Danio choprae, assembly GCA_903798125.1. NCBI lineage: Eukaryota > Metazoa > Chordata > Actinopteri > Cypriniformes > Danionidae > Danio > Danio choprae. Next base: position 13,486 of record CAIGQW010018756.1, read on the forward strand.
GCACACTCAGCCCTTTAATGTGACACGTAGAGCATACTCTAAGCATACTCTTTTCTGTTATGATCGGCAGAAGAGAAGTGTCATATCAAAACAGAGGTTAGTCCATTTTATAACTTATGACGTCGCCCTCGCTTCGTGTGCCAGGGTGAGCTGTGAGTATGCGCCGCTTCTTAACAGATTATGTAGAGTTGTGGGCTGGGCGTCACCTAACACATTTACAAGATTATAATCCTTGAGTGGAGCCGGTTTCCTCCTGATTACTGGTTAAATCTGGTCAATCAGGACAAAATTAAGCTTGGTGTTAAAAACTCCCTAACCCAGAGATACATTACCACTCTGCGAACCCTAGAGAATTTCTCTGAGGCCCCCAGCACCCGACTCAGCGAAGGAGCCAGGTGCCTGGCTCAGTGTGATGTCTGGTATGTTCTTCGAATAGAGAACGGAGATGTGTGTCTCCACTGCCACAGCAGCTGAGTCTCCAGGAGCCCAATGCTCACTCTCAGGAGCCGGCTGATATATCCCACTAATGGATAATCGCTGTCAGCTGTGGAGTTGAGCTCTGCCAATTCATTTGGCATTCATTGGCCCGTTTTCTTACTCTTCAGAGTGATTGGTCGTCTGGCGTACTCCCATATGTCTGTTATCAGACATACGTCTCCGTTCCCTATTCAGGGAACGTGGGTTACATACGTAACCAGGACATTCCATAGAAGACAAAGAAATGTTTAAGCATTTACTGCATTTTGAATGATGACAATACTAATTATATTTATTCTTTTGTTATCTATGACAGTGGAAAAGCATTTGTTTTATATATAGGTATAAAACTAATTTCTTTACATTCAGAGCCTACAATTTGAACATAATATTAAATTGAATTCTCAATACTTTTACTTGTAAGCACAAGGATAAAAATTTTTTAAATATTAGGCCTTCTCATTAAACAAAGCAGATTAATGATATCTGGAAACGCAAGTCATTTAATGAAAGAGTACAATAGAACGGTGTAAAAACAATATATTTCAAAGTGGAATTTGGACATTCTTCAGTCCTAAAGGGTTTGGCTTATTTACATCACACGTCTTTACATTGAAACACTTCGTTTTTCCATGTTTCAATGCTAAGAGCTGTAAATGTCATTATCCTTGAATATGAGGCCCACTGCCAACCGATGAAAACCTTCTCTTCTGCAGTCTGAATAGTGACCATCACCATTATTCTTCTGTCTACAAGCCTTGTAAAAGACAGCATACCTTAGCATATGCAAATCCTCAACCCTGAGATTTCTGACTTCTCTATTGGCTATTGAAATAAGCAAGCGCTGATGTGAATCTCTAAGCAAAGGTAATAAGGAGAGAAAAAAGAACTCTAAAAACCTCAATTGTTCTACAAAAGACAAGAGAAACCTCTCAGCTGAAGGTCATTTGATTTGTATGTGGCCATCCGATCTGCCTTTAAAAAAAATGGAGCATTTGTCAAGGCCAGCTGATCCAAAACATTTCAAAAAGTCACTTTGTTCAACAAAACATTTGCGTCCCGTCGCTATTCTTCAAATGCAAAAATAAGTTGCTAATTTTGTCAGTGCTCTTTCTAGACAGTGCAGGTTTAATTGCTAATTGTTAACTGGGAATGAATGCATTTGCATATTAATTAGGGAGGCCATTTACATTTTTAATTTGCTGCCTTCAAAGGGGGTGAGATAAAAGGTCGCACAATTTTAAATAATTTATGCTTCGCCGCTGAAAAGAATCTGAAAAGAAGTGCTCAGCTGATTTTAACCCCTGAGAGCTTTTACAGAATAAAGCTCTCCAAAAATTGTTTTTACAAATCTAATTAAATGGAAGAAAGCTCCTGAGCGGACAGGAGCAGAGAGACGCCCAGCAGTTGCAGCAAGAGCAGGACGCTGCGCATTTAACATCTCTTTCCTCTACTTCAATGTTATTGGTGAACTATAGGTGACTGTTATACTGTATGTTGCTTTTACAACAAGCATATTAGAACAAATCTGCATTAGATATTTTTACATAGAGATATTCGATACAGTGCTAACATTAGCAGAGATATGACAAAGATTCTATATACTGAATTAAAGTCTACGTGAAATCAAAATGTAAGTTTATTTTGCTAGCGCACATTGTTGGTCTTAGTATTCTAAAGTAAACAATATATATATATATATATATATATATATATATATATATATATATATATATATTCATTCATTCATTTTCATTTCGGCTTAGTCCCTTTATTAATCTGGGGTCGCCACAGCGGAATGAACCGCCAACTTATCCAGCATATGTTTTACGCAGCGGATGCCCTTCCAGCTGCAACCCATCTCTGGGAAACATCCATACACACCCATTCACACTCATACACTACGGACAATTTAGCTTACCCAATTCACCTGTACTGCATGTCTTTGGACTTGTGGGGGAAACCGGAGCACCCGGAGGAAACCCACGCCAACACAGGGAGAACATGCAAACTCCACACAGAAACGCCAACTGACCCAGCC
>CAIGQW010018759.1:0-12173 GCA_903798125.1 Danio choprae
AGATTGTTTAATCAGTGTGATCCTGAAATCGAAGAGAATCATTTTGCAATTTAAGAGCTGTTTGCATCGTTTCTCAGTGAACTATAGCTGTATGACAAAAGAAAGTACCAATTTTAATAATATATTTTTACACTAAACTCACCTCATAACTTCAGTCGAGTGTTTGCAATAAATCATCTTGTGAGATGATTATGTAGTTGTGTATTTATTACTCTCATTTATTCAACAAATGCAGTTCAATTTTCTGCCCTGTTTGATTTCCTGTGTATCTTTTTTTGACGTATTTGTGGTTTTTGCGTGAGTCCTCTGGGCTTTGGAAGAGATTTATTACTGATCACAGAGTCGTGTTTCCCTGACAAGATGTGCTTGAGAATAGCAACTTTTGCTGAGCTGTGACCTCAATTTAATTTCAATTAATTATGCAGCCCTAATGAGTATAAACAATTACCAAGATGTCAGAAGCAAGGCCTTGTCCTAAATGTCTTCCCTAGTATACAGTACTTGCCATTACAAGTACTGTATAATGGCCTTTAAGCAGTCAAATTTAATGATATACCTCTTTAGAAATGGCTTTTCTTCAAGATTTCAAGATTATAGCAAGGTCAGTTTAACCTCAATCATCACACCTACAGACCATTGGCCTCTATGGGACCTGGATTTATGGGTGATGTACTGTATGCTCTTTCAGGGTCCACCTGGAAACAAGGCCATTGTGATACTGAATCACCTCATGGAAGAGCAAGGGCATCTAGTTGTTTTATTGCAATGGTAAACGGTTACAATTAAGTAAACAATTACAATGTCTCATCTGATGATCACCTTCTTGAATGAATTATGTATTGGTTACACACTTGTCTGTTATAGTACTGACCTAGACTTGACATTTTCATGCCCAATTGGTGATAGGTTGCTTAAAATGATTTCCAGAAGACCTCTTGGGCAACCTTTTTCCAATAAAAGCTGCGTAGTGTGGAACGTCTGCCATCAATCTGAAGGTGTAGATACAAAAGACTAGAGGTGGGCCAGCATTTTATGGACTTACCATCTTTTTCTTTCTCAAACAAGAAGTCAATATTTGAGATCTGTATACCTTGCATATGACAAAAGAAAATGAAGTTAGACAGAAAGCAGAACCCTGATTGAGAACATTCAAAATGTTATCATTGATTGCGCTTTATGGACCACTTTGAGAGATGTCTTTATGTGCGTCAGCACCCTTAGTTTGGTTTTGGCCTCTTTGTATCTCTGACCTGGGCGGGTAACATAAGGATAACACCTGTGCTGGCTCCTCCTATGCAAGCTAATAGGGGACCATCCGGGGCCCCTGATTACCATCCCTTGAGGGGGCAAGAACTCAGCCAACCAACAAAACCATTCCCCATGTCTATTTTTTATGAAACGGGGCAAGAAGGGAATGTTCTCATCTATACCTAAAGGATTTGGTTTGTGTTATAATTTACTGCAATAGCTCACCGCATGGGTCCACGGGTCCCTGGGTCTGGAGTTTGGATCCAGAGTTGCTGAGCGGCCATCTACGTTTGTAAAATTACTCCGCTGATGAAAAGTTATGGCTTTGCAGATATACAAGCTCCCCAAGCATCTGCTTTGCTGTGTTATCTAGCGATTCTCAGAGCTCCCTTCGCGTTGAACTGTTGTGACTTTTTTGATGACAAGCCCTCATCAACTCAACCTCTGGTGGAATAAAAGAGGCTTCTTTTGGGATGCCTTTTCATATCCTGTGTCGCTTCTCATTTCCCTCAAAAAAAATTAGACCCACTTTAAGCTGTTAGTATGTAGGAAAATTGACCATGGCAGAAATGGGAAAAAATGACAATGACACGGAAAGAAAAAGGGACTGAAATGTTATGTTTAATTAAGATGGTGGAATACGAATACAGCATGCAGGTAAATGTTATTTTCTGTTAAATGTTTTTGTTATTTTGGAAATCTGTGTACAGTGGATGTATGTACAGTTTGTACATGGTGGATAGCTTCGTACAGCCACAGCCATATCACCCTGAAGCCCAAGACCAGTTACTCACTGAAGCTAAGCAGGGCTGAGCCTGGTCAGTACATGGATGGAAGACCACAAGGGAAAACTAGGTTGCTGTTGGAAGTGGCTGTTTGAGAGGCCAGCAGGGCACTCTCAACCTGTGGTCTGTGTGGGTCCTAATGCCTGAGTATAGTGAAGGGGATGCTATACTGTCAGTGAGCGCAGTCTTTTGGATGAGACGTTAAACCGAGGTCCTGACTCACTGTGGTCATCAAAAATCCCATGGCAATTCTCGTAAAGAGTAGGGATATTATCCCGGTGTCCTGGACAAATTCCCTCCATTGGCCCCTTACCCATCGTGGCCTCCCAATCATCTCCATCTACCAAATTGGCTCTATCAATGTCTTTCCACTCCCGCTATAGCTGGTGTGTGGTGAGCTCACTGGCGCCGTTGTCCTGTGACATCATTCAGGTGTATGCTGCACACTAGTGGTGGTGTGGAGAGACCCCCCTCGTGGTTGTGAAGCGCTTTGGGTGTTTGGCCATACAAAATAAATGCACTATATAAATACACATTACATTACATGACATTACATTACATTACTGACCTGCCACTGTTTAAAGCCAAACTTAAGACCCACTTGTTCAAAATGGCTTTTAAGGCATAGTAACACTGACTTTTTTTCTTCCAGTTTTAATGTTTTGCTGTATTCCATTGACATTTCTTGTATTGTTTTTGCGTTGTTTGCTTTCTAGTTGTGTTGTATACTTTGTTTTTACTGGTGTAAAGCACTTTGGTCAACCTTGGTTGTAGTAAGGTGCTATATAAATAAACGTTGATTGATTTGGTTGATTGATTGATTGATTTTCAAAAGTCAAATTTTGTGTTAAATTAGGAATGGCTGCCTAATACGTAATTCTATTAGATAGTCGAAAGCATGTCAGTCAGGCTAATTTTGCATTTTGATGGAAAATTGGAAAAGATTCTGCCATTTAAATTTTCTCTAGCACCACATTTGTATGCTATTAAGTTTGACCAGTATGTTAGAAATGTTCAAGTCTTGACCTAAATCATTCCAGAGCTGCTCATGTTACTGAGACACCAAGACACATTCATTTTGCTGTAGTATCCTGTGCACCTTTGCAGTTGGAAAACCACCTGTCTTTTATCCACAACCAATCTGGACATTTCATTTATGTGGCTTTTCTCTTCCATTGAAGAAATTCAAGAACCTTGGTATAGTTGAGTCTGGAGAATGTGTGGTACGAGTCTGGAGCACTTAGGTCAAGATGGAGTCTCAGCAGAGGAGAGTTTCTTTATATATCGCTTTCATTCATACACAGCATGCATTCACAGTTTTATCATGACCTGAGTCTAATACGACCTTCGAGAAGAAACCGTAAACCTCAGGCAAACAACAACTGAGAAAATCCGGAGGAAAAGAAACATGAAGAAAAGCTTGTATAGAATTAGCATTTTTAAGAGTTAGACTGTGGTCACAGTGTTATTTCTGTCAATTTTTCAACAAAAAAATAACCCCTGATTCAATAGCATAACCATGCAACACATCTCAACAAAAGTCACTTTCAAGCGAAGCAGGATTCTGTTTGTCAGCTTTGTAAATTTGTATGGCCAACTTGGATACAAACAAAAACCCTGATATATAACCCCAGTCTTTTAGATTCCTTTTGGAATGACTGGAAACTATCTGTGAAATTTCACAGAGCGTTAGTAATTCTGACCATAACTTTATGCCAGGTCCAAGTTATACAATATCAGCCCAATTTTTCATCTGTTAGGAAGTTAAGATATTCTGTTTTATATACAACAATGGCCATTTCAGGATGTCCCGGAAAGACAATCATGCTTAACATTATTTCAATACAAAATACACGTTTTTTTAACCAATAGTACCACGGAATTCACTCATTCCACCTACTTGATGACATCACACATGCTGTTAAACACAACAAGTGATGATTGGTCAGGGAGAAAGGTGTAATCTTAAATATTTATTGTTTGTGACAAAAGAATTTAGAGTTAAATTTGCATAATCTGACACATTTGCGATCGTAACACATTAGCATTAGTTATTTCTGACAAGAAGTCTCGGTCACACTTTATTTTAAGGTACAATTCTTGCTATTAACAAACGATTGACTAAGACTTTTAGCTCAATAAACTACTAAGTTGTTAGAATAGAATTTGTAGCTTAGAATTTGTAGTTTAGAATTTGAGTTTAGATGTTAGGTTTAGGTTGAAATAGGGTTTTAAAATAAGATTGTATTTTATAAGTACTAATAAACAGTCAATATCTTAATAATAGGCCGGTAAAATATTTGGAATCATTTTTATTGGACTCTGAGTAGGCTTTTTAGGCTAGGATTGAAGGACTCTGCTGAATTCTGGAGATGTGAGAGCGAAGAAGGGGACTTGATGCATGCCCTGTGGTCTGTTCTAAAATACAGGAATTGTGGGTTAAAGTGCACAGTTACATTCAGGATGTTTCTGGATGCTGCTTTTCATTTTGTCCAGGAATATATGTACTGGGAGACCTGTTTGTGATGGGGGCTGGTGAGAAAATAACTGAGTGGATTCAAATAAGTATTATGATTGGAAGACAAATCATTATGAGGGGATGGCAGTTAGCAGGTCCACCATCATTTCAAGAACGGGTTACAGAATTGGGGAAGGTGGCAGCATATGAAAAAAAGACTTATAGATTACTTGATAAATTGGATGTTTGTCAGAGAAGATGGGGAAAATATTTGGCATTTTTGGAGGATGAATAAGCTCACGGTGGTGAGACACATGGCATCTGTTTATTGGATTTATGATAGCAACATCTAATTACTGTAACTGCCGCTGTTGGGGAGAGGAAGGGAAAGGTGATATTAAAAGGATGTAAAAATGTGTAAACTGATGGTACTATTAAATTATTGAACATTTTTTAAACATTTTAGCATAAAAAAAATAATAATAGGCCTGTAATAAGCCAGTAGTTAATAGTGGGAATGGGTAAGTATTACAGAACTCTCATATCCAACAATTCAGTGTTTTTTTTTTACGTTGTTATACTGAATTTATATACCTCGTTATTCAGTAGCTTCCACATACTTTCACATGCCCCTGCCCTTCTATAATGTTTATTAAAATCCTTTGAAATCACAGCAGATACCTCCGACGTTACAGCAACAACACATTACTCACCCACAGTTCACTTTGCTCTACGTCTGTCATCGCCCGCTTTGATTTAGAGCTGTCTGCGGTGCTAACGAGAAACCGAATATACTGTTGTGTTGGTCTCTCTCTGCTCTTTCGTACATTTCCAAATCTCCGTTCGCGAAACCCCCGGTGCCACCAGCTGCTCTGTTTGTTGCTTCAACTTGTCAGCAGGTCAGGCTGTCTCTTTTAATTAAAACCGACGTGCCAATCCATGCAAGGCCAACTTCCCCGGGACTCTCCTACTGTCTTCACCCATAGCACGTTTACAGTGGTCGGGATATTTATTTGTTTGTCCTTGAGCTCGGGGAGAGTTGTTTGCTTAAAAATACTTTATGTCCAGGTTTATTGTATAATCTATCCCAGAACTATATGCCAAAAGCAATTCGCAAATGCTGCCGGTGTAATGCAAAGCACACAGGGGGAAAGAGGAGCATGCATACCTCCGTCACGCAGCACGCCAATGAGGGGCTCACGGGCCAGATGTGCTCGCCTCTTAAACACATGTAGCAAAAATCGTAAGGATGAACAAAGGCAGTAATGAAATCAAATGTGCATGCCAAATGCCTTTGACTTGCGAGATTGCGGGAGCAGATTTTGTCCCATAATGCATCGCTTTGTAGGGGTAAACTGCCCCAGGGAATGGGTGGGAGATTATTAATGACTACTAGTTGAATTATTGACATGCTATTTGTGCGTGCGTGCGTGCATGTTTTGAACATATCCGTTTATATACTTGGGCTTAGATATTTTGTTGTTGTGTGATATGGTTATTGTGTTTATTTGGTCTTAAAAGGACAGTTCACCCAAAAATGCTGGTTGATGGTGTTTAAAGTACTTTAAATTCACACTTGGGTCCATGGGTGGATAATTATTTATGACTACTACTTGAATTATTGACATGCTACTTTAGTTTTTATGTGTGTTGAACATATCCATTTATATGCTTAGGCTTAGGGATTTTGTTGTTGTGTGATATGAGAAGGGTTGGCGTGCAGATAGAGGAGATGCTTACAATAGTGCTCTACAACACACACGTGCTGACGCAAGCCTGCAGTCGAAACAATTGCGATTGTACACCTTTCAATCCAATGATGTCACCATTCCTCTTCCTTCAGCTTCCTATCAGGTTTCAGATCAGCACCTTTGGCTGCGTTTCAGTTCTTGGTTTTGGATGAATTACAATCCTTGAATGAATACACACAAATGCTTTGTTCCAAAGCTAGTAAGGCTGCATGTAAAGGCATTATGGGCATGTTCCCAAAACAAAGTCAAAATGTAGGCAAGTTAATAGCGCCAATATATCATTCACAGAAGAAAAAAAGCGATCGCAATCGTTCACTGTTAGGGGTTCAGGGAAAAAATACAAAAATGGCAGACAATTGTGTTGAATAATTAATTCTTTAAAAAATTGCCTACTTACCATTTAACTTGGTTGGTTTCTGCCAGAGTTTATTTTTTGTAATTAAAGATATGGAATCAACACTTGTTGAGTTGTTTAAGAAGGGAAGTCTGTGTTCTGGTGATTGTGTTTAATTGGTCTTAAAGGGATAGTTCACCCAAAAATGAAAATAACCATTTACCTTCCCCCGTGGTGTGTGAGTTTCTTTCTTTCTTTTTTTACACAAAAGAAGATATTTTGAAAAATGATGTTTGATGGAAAACAAATGCCAGCGGTGTATAAACTACTTGAAATCCACACTTGAGTAAAAGTACAGATATCTAAAAAATGACTTTGGTAAAGGTTAAATACAATGTTTAGAATATTACTTGAGTAAAAGTTTTAAAGGGGCTGATATTTATTTTACTTGGGTATGAAACGTAATGAAAGTAAAAGTACAAGTAAACCTGTAAATAAATTAAAAGCTTAATCTTTTTTCTATACATGCAGTTCATTCCGCTGTGGCGACCGCTGATGAATAAAGGGACTAAACCTACAGAAAATGAATGAAAGAATGAATGTTCAGTTTTATCTTTGTTTCATATATTTTTGTGTTGAAATAAAAAAGGCTAAATGTTATGTAAAATAATAATGAATATGGTGATAATAATACTATAACAATGGATTTTATTACTTTATTTATTTAAAGTTTTGTTATTACTTTATTTAAAATGTAGAAGACTTTTAAACACTGTTGGTTGCTGAATCTGCACTTTACGTCAGTGTTTTTTCTTGACGTTGGACGGTGAGTTTTTAAACACCAATATTTCTGTATCTTAAATATTTAGTAAACGCTGACTTTTTTTCAGTTGTTGTTGTCTTCATTAGCTCATTTGTTTTTTATTCTGACTCTGAAATAACTTGTGGACAATCTTTGGATGTTCATTCATTCTTTTTCCATGGCCAACTTATCCAGCATATGTTTTACACAGCGGATGCCCTTCCAGCTGCGACCCAGTACTGGGAAACATCTGTACACTCACACATATACTGTACACTATGGCCAATTTAGTTTATTCTATTCACCTACAGCACATGTCTTTGGACTGTGGGGGAAACCGGAGCACCAGGAGGAAACCCACGCCAACATGGGGAGAGCATGCAACCTCCACACAGAAATGCCAACTGACCCAGTCAGTGCTCGAACCAGCAACCTTCTTGCTGTGAGGTGACAGTGCTAACCACTGAGCCACCGTGTCGTCAATCTTTGGATGTTCAGAAAAGAAATACAAAAGAAAGTTTTGGTGTTAAAAAGTCAGATCAGTTTTAAGATATTCAATTGATTGAAAAGAAAAAGTTTGAATATCTGATGAGTATGAGATGTATGAGATTGATGTTAACATTTTACTAAGCTAACAGTGTACTCTAATGAACATAAAAGGTCACAAAATTATGTATATATATATATTTTTAGGTTGTGTGATACGTTCTAAGGTTGTCTTTACTGTGAAACGTATAAAGCGCCATTAAACAAAAGGTATTTTCTTCCTGCAAAGCTCGCATTTTTTAGGTTTTGGAAGCGAGCAGTGGACTCATCAGGGAAGCTCATCATACAAACCGATAATGATCATCTTCATCACCACAGAGCAAAAGCCACATTTCCCAGCATTAGAGACGCTTCGTAAAAAAACATTGACGCTTTACGAGGGGGTCGGATCGGATTGTGTGTTTGGCCGCTCAACCGTGTCCGTCCTACTTCATTTTCAGTTTCACTTTTCTGGAAACTCTCACTGACTTCGGGCTTTAATCTAATCAGTATCTTTGTCAGAGAAACACTGAACAAATATGGATTTAGGCGGTGGGCCAGGCGTAAGTGGTACACCCCGTTCTGAGTCTAATAGGAATGCTGTTGCTGTTGGCACGTACTTCCAAAAGTCCTTTTTTCCATTTTGGTCCGCATGCGGATCCCAGCACATGGTCATCTGGTTAAAGCCAGAGGTGTACTTTTATCCGTGAATGAATAAGGCTTTTGGTTCTGTGTGGAATTGACCATTTCATCACCATTGTAGACTTGGAGCGGTGCCTTCTGTAAAGAAACAAAAGGTTGATCCAAGGGGGCTTTGTCGAAAAGAAACAACTCTTTCACAGTGATGTCAGGTTGCTGGAGGGAGGAAACGGAAATAGCATGATGAACACAAAGACTTGGGTATTAAAATGATGGTTATGTTATATTTGCATGATATACAAAAAAGAAATTTATGACAAAAGGCCCAAATTTACGGTTTTATTTCATAAATATACTATAATTATTTAATTATTGTTTTCTAGACAGGTTTATTTTTGGGCAGTAATCTTAAGAGTTTTATTTAGTCGTGACTGACAAATCATTTAAGGTCTATTAGCTAAAATGTATTTATTTCAGCTTGTTTTATTTACGTTAGTTGGCAAAGCATCATTTCAGATGTTCATTTAGCTAATATTTATATTTTATTTCAGCTTTGTTTAAATCAACATAAACAAAAACTGGCTTAACTTTGTCCTTTAACTTTATTTACTCATTTACTTTTATTTACTTATACGTACATTCTTTTTCCTTAGGCTCAGTCCTTTTATTCATCAGGTGTCGCCACAGCGGAATGAACCACTGAGCCACCGTGTTGCCCTTTATTTATTTATTTATTTATTTATTCATCTTTTATTTATTCATCTTTTATTTATTTATTTATTTAATCATGTTTTATTTATGTTTTATTTATTTTATGATTTGTCAAGGCAGCATTTCTATTTAATGTTTTTTGTCTAATGTTTTTATTTCAGCTTCATTTATATAAACTATATATTAATTATTATATATATATATATATATATATATAATTTATTTCTGGTTAGTAATTTTACTGTTTAAATTTTATTTATCATTCTTTATTTTAAATACAATTTTTGATTTTGTTTTAGTAAATGTTTTCCATCTAAGATATTTATTTAATTTCAGCTTTAAATTGAATAAAAACTTTAATAATAATATAATTTTTTTCTGCCGCTTCACCATTTAAAGGAAATGGCTTTTGCTCCATTTGGTCATTAGTTATCACCTCCTCCTCCATTTTCCAGAGTATTAGTCTCTCAGCGCTGGCATCTCTGCTGAGTTCCTGGCCTGTAGGAGTGTCATCGTGGCAGCGGGATCAGTGTAATTGAAATCACATGCAGCTCATCCGTCGCTACTCTGATGATTGATCAGGTTTTATGAAGACATGAGGCGGGCGCTGCCATGCGGTCAGATAAACCAGATGTTCGTCAGGAAACCCCCTTGATACATTAGTTGCCCTTCAGACCTCATGCACTTGCTCTTCTTTAAAAGTAAACAAAATAGTAGTGTTGCATTTTACCTCAAAGCCATGTGTATATGAAAATATACACATTTACATTCATTCATTCATTCATTTTGTTTTCGGCTTAGTCTCTTTATTAATCTGGGGTCGCCACAGCGGAATTAACCGGCAACTTATCCAGCATATGTTTTACGCAGCTGATGCCCTTCCAGCTGCAACCCATCACTGGGAAACATCCATACACACTCGTTCACACACATACACTACCCAATTCACCTATACCGCATGTCTTTGGAATTGTGGGGGAAACTGGAGCACCCGGAGGAAACCCATGCAAACACGGGGAGAACATGCAAACTCCACACAGAAACGCCAACTGACCCAGCCGAGGCTCGAACCAGTGACCTTCTTGCTGTGAGGTGATTGTGCTACCCACTGCGCCACCGTGCTGCCCCACACATTTACATATCTTAATTAATAATTTATGTGTCATTTTTTGTCATCTTTGTAATTTATATAAAGGAAACACTGCGAGAGACGGAAAGAAACTAGAGTTTACCCCTAAAGCCTGCATGATCATATTTGAAAATAAAATGGATTGTTTGAAAGTCGTCCATGTTGTTTTACTGCTATTTAAACATGTTAATTGAAATGATGCAGACTGTCTGAGCTTGTGTGTGCGTGTGTGTGCGTGCGTGCGTGTGTGTGTGTGTGTGTGATATCAAGAGAGTGAGAGAGAAGGCTACGCTTATGACGACAGATGCATATATACAATATATAGAAGCTTTTTATGACTGATACTCATGCTGCCTAATTCAAACAAGTTTTGAATGCGAATTGCGTTAACATCACATGACGCGGATAACACCAGACGCGAAGTGTGTATTGACAACTGGAGGCTTTGCACACCGGACGAGCACATTCTGTTTTGCGAATACTATAAAGTTTTTGAACGTGAAATTTTAATTGTCCTGGCTGCCTAAAATATGCAGGAAATCTGAATATCACATAATAACATTTGCCTTGATTTTACGTTCAATTCAGCGATCACAGAATCCTTGAGAGTCTGACTTTATAATATAGCATTTAGCGTAATTCAAGTTTTTCTGTAAACTCCACTTCAAACGCTCAGTAAAACGGTATGTAAATAAATGACCGATTTCAGCTGCTTCTTGTAAGGAGCAGAACATTTCAGATACGAGAAAGCATTTGATTGGTCAGCAGATCTGCCGAAAAAGTTCAAGTGCTCAGTGATGTCATAAACAAATAATTGATTATTATAAAAACGGCATATTTATCATGCTTATCTTGTGATTGCAAATTTTGTCACTGTTTTACTCTAGTACTCTACTAAATAACTTTAAAGGGCACCTATTATGCCCCTTTTTAGAAGATGTAAAATAACACTCTGATGTCCCTTGAGAGTGTGAAGTTTCAGCTCAAAATACCCCACAAATAATATTTTAGAATTTAAACTCATTTAAACTGCCTTCTTTTAGGCTTTGATACAAATTGTGCCATATAGGTGACTGTTGCTTAAAATTCAAATGAGATTGTGTTCTTTTCAAAAGAGGGCGGTGCTACAAATGCCTGTGTGTCAGCGTAGTGGCAGATTCAAAAACCTGACTAACGTCCTATGTTAATGAGGGAGAGATTGTCGCTAATGACCGGTACTTTCCCCCTCTGACAACTAAAGCGTTTCTGTTTTTAAACAACTGCGATTACAAAAAATATTAATTAATAAATTTTTACTGGTTATATTCACACACTGCTGCCACACAACTGTTTAAACCCCTTATAAAAAGTGAATTTTGCATAATAGGTCCCCTTTAAGACATAAAATATTGATACTAACTTTAATACTGATTTCAGTGGGACTGTAAGGAGAGCAAGAGAATATCTCGCTTGTTGGGAAGAGATGTGTGTTTTTTTTTCCTTTTCGTGTTTTTCATTGGTTCCAGATGTGTGCCATTTCTCTCTCTTGCACTTCCTTATTTCTTATCTTTGTCTTTTCCCCTCCTACATCCCACTCCATCTCCACACACACACACACACACACACACACACACACACACACAGACACATACACACACGGTGTATTATTGTAGTTGTGTGTTGGTGTTACCATGTCAGTGAGCATTGATGGCCAATGTATCAGACTGAGGGATTGTACAAGAGGGGGAAATTAAATGCTCAAGCTTGTTGGGTCTTCGATCACATATTGTAGATCAGTCTCATGTTTTCTTC
>CAIGQW010018765.1:0-12547 GCA_903798125.1 Danio choprae
TTATATATATTTATATATATATATATATGCTTGTATGTATGTATCTCTGGCACTCAATATAGTTTTAGTTTTGTCAGATTAATTTGTGTCTTCCAAATATTGTTTTTAAATATTATATATTCTTATTAAATATCCTGTCTTTTCAAATATGATTTGATTCTACATCCCTCAACCTTATACTACTAGCTTAACTATTAATAAGCATCAAATTATGAGTTTATTAACACAAAAATCATAGTTAATGGTTTATTAATGGCGAGAATTGTACTTAAAAATAAAGTGTGACCTAATTATTTTTTATGAATCTACCATCTCTAATCATTGAAAACAGACCTGTCGTGATGAGGAATTTTTGTTGTGCGATATATTGTCACAAAAGTCGTTGCGATAAGCGATATAATTATCATTTTATGCCACTGATTATATAATGATTTTATAATGTCATAATAATGCAAATAATAGTCATAAACACTTTGAATACTTTTAATCGTCAATGTGCTTTTATATATACTATTAAATGTCCTATTAGTTAAATGTTTAATTATAAAACGGAGAGGTAGAAATGTCATTGTAAAATGGTTTTAATGTTATTCATGAATTTGTAAATGTATATTGCAATGCCAAAAACATATTGAGGTCATCTCAGAGTGTTGCACGATAAGTTGAAATATTGATTATTGTGACAGGCCTAACTGAAAACCTGTTATCCTGTACAAGAAAAACTTTCCCAAAAAATCCTGTTGGGTTTGTTTCACACACGTGACCTCTACGCTGAAAAAAACTTCATTCATTCATTTCTTTTCGGCTTAGTCCCTTTATTAATCTGAAGTGGCCACAGCAGAATGAACCGCCAACTTATCCAGCATTTGTTTTACGCAGTGGATGCCCTTCCAGCTGCAACCCATCACTGGGAAACATCCATACACACTCATTCACACATATACACTACGGACAATTTACCTTACTCAATTCACCTATAGCGCATGTGTTTGGACTTGTGTGGGAAACTGTAGCACCCGGAGGAAACCCACGCGAACATGCAAACTCCACACAGAACTGCCAACTGACCCAGCTGAGGCTCGAACCAGCGACCTTTGTGCTGTGAGGTGATTGTGCTACCCACTGCGCCACCATGACACCCTGAAAAAAATTATTCAATGGATTTACTACATTTGTTTTTAAAGGTAAGTGGCTGCAAACAATTTATATGGGCTGAATTTAAACATAAATTAAGTTGAACGTTACTAAATTTTATTTGTTTATTTAAATTTAGCCCATATAAATGGTTTGCAACCACTTATACCTTAAAAACATCCAATGAATCATTTTTGTCAGTGTAGAACAGCATACATGCATCTTGAAGATTGCATTCTGCTGCATTATTTCCGTCTCTAACACAGGGGCCCATTGAGCTGCTGTCTTTGGCCCCTGGGAGTCGACGGTTCATCAGATTTTCTTCTTCTGGAGCAGCCAGAGGTGCTGCGGAGACTCGTGGATTCCTCCGACTGCGCTGACCTTGTGAAGATGCACAAAAGGCCGAGTTGTTTTCCAATCAGCCATGTGCTCTGCATTAACAGATAATGAATCTGGTCAGTGGGCTCATTTGTACCGTTCACTGTTTCATTGTGACGCCGTCCTGCTGCCCTCAGCATTTGCACAGCGGCCGTGAGATTCTGCTGTTTGTCCTTTTAAAATGCAGGTGTGCTGCAATGTGCTGCGTGTCCTGTCCAGACCAGCACAAAGAGAACCAACCGGCCCACAGTTCGCTAGTGTTAACTACATTTTCCATTATTATAGACGTACAGCACAGCAAATTTCCTGCTTGACCGCAGCGTGACTTCATATTCAAGGCCACGACATTCAAACATGTTTCGGGGACTTGTGAAACACCATTAAAAGTTGCTAGGGTACAAACTTTTTTGTTGCTGTGGTTCAGGATTGTGGATCATTTGCATTTAAACGTTACGTCACACACATTTTATCAAGCAGACAATTGAATGTTGTGCAAAATTAGCATTAGGGTTGCACGATACTGGAAAAATAGAGGTATTGTTGTTGAGTATTGCATAGTGGCTCAGTGGTTAGCACTGTGGCCTTACAGCAAGAAGGTCGCTGGTTGGGTCAGTTGGTGTTTCTGTGTGGAGTTTGCATGTTCTCCACATGTTTCCTCCGGGTGCTCCGGTTTCCCCCACAGTCCAAACACATGCGCTATAGGTGAATTGGATGGGCTAAATTGGTCAAAGTGTATGAGAGTATGTGTGAATGCAAGAGTGTATGGGTGTTTCCTAGTACTGGGTTGCAGCTGGAAGGGCATCCGCTGCGTAAAAAATATACCAGAATAATTGGTGGTTCATTCCGTTGTAGCAACCTCTGATAAATAAGGGACTAAGCTGAAGGAAAATTAATGAATGAATGTTGAGTATTGCGATAACGATATTTCTTACGATGAAACATTTTCATAGAAAAATGCTATTTTATTGGCTATGTTTTAAAATAATTTATTGATGTAATGACATTAAAATAAACGGGTAATAAACAGATTGATAAAATAAATAATAAAACCTTCATAATACACTACACACACACACAAAGCTAGTTTTATACATTTTTACTCATGTTTTGGGCCACGATACTGGAATTTTTTAACTTCGATACCATTTCCAAATACCGTGAGGAACAAAATCCACAACAATAAAATTATGCAAATAAAGTAAAAAGGGAAAAAATTAACTAAACCACAACCATATCGTTATACCAGGTACATCAGCAGTCCTGAAGTAAAATAAACTAAATTAGTGCAATCTCATCTTATTTTTTGATTAAAACAAAAGTGTTAAGATCGTAATATTATTATTATTATTAATTATTCATCTTCCTGCTGGTGAGAAGAGAGAGAAAGAGAGCAAGGCCAATATCGATACTAACCAAAAGCAAGATTCTATCATTTTAAATATTTCGGTATCCGTTTATTTTCTCTTTTTCAGAGGATATGTTTGCTTTTAATCAATACATTTTATTTGCATTTATTTTATTTCATTTTGCGGGGATAGTGGGAAAATAAGAAAACTAAGACAATCTGTATTTCTTCCTCATTTTGTATTATATACTACTATGTACTAGGGTTGTCACGATACTGGAATTCGGTACCAATCGATACAGAAGTTTTAAAAACGTCCATTTCCCGCAAACATTAGAGCGCTGTTGAGCAGGTTCTTAAACAGCGCTGATTTGCCATTGTGTTAACATGATCAACAGAAATGACTGTGATTGGCTGTGAAGGTCATCAGTTCACCAAACTCACCGCTGTTTAATGAGTATAACCACAGATACAGGGACACTGGAGCGGTTTAAAGTCACGTCGATCAGCTGGTTTGTCTATAAGCTGACATACGAGCGATCTGCTGATGAATCGTGACTTTAAAACGCTCCAGTGTCCCTGTATCTGTGGTAACACTCCGTAAACAGCGGTGAGTTTGGTGAACTGATGACCTTTACAGCCAATCACAGTCATTTCTGTTAATCACGTGAACACAATGGCAAATCAGTGCTGTTTAAGAACCTGCTCAACAGCGTTCAAATGTTAGCAGGACATGGATCTATTGGTACCGAATTCCAGTATCGTGACAACACTACTATGTCCAGTCTTGTTAAATACCAGTATAAATAAAATATTTCAGTATCGATATTTAACTATATATATATATCTATATTTCTGACAACACTAATAGGCATTCTCATCCCTGACTGTAACTTTTCAATTTTTTATTTTTAAGGAATGAACTTTTACCCGTTGAGCCCAGTTTCCCAGTGTTCTGGCCATCTATGGTGCAGTTTTCCTCTCTAACCTAGTTAGTCAGAAGTGGGTTGAAGTGCAGCTGGTTGACTCTATTGACAGAGCGGCAGGAAGCACTGTGGATTGTGGGGGATGGAAAGAAAGAGACCCTCTGCTCTTCTAGATGATGTACAAATGCCTGTGTGTCATGTGATGCTGAGCCCGACACTGAATAGGCTGTTGTTGTTTGTTGATGTTGTTTCTGCTTCTCCAGTGATGTCTGTGCTTGCATCGGTTACAGTCGTCAGTCCAGGCACAAATGTCCTAATAACAGCTCACCTCGGCTAAACACACTGGCCAGAGCTTAGCCAGAGTCAACAGTTCACCTCTGACTGATATCCAGTGATGGTGACGTGTCTGGTGTATGATCTGAAAGCACAAGTTTATGGATTTCCCTAAAAACAAATATCTTTGGTATCCATATTACTGTATGTTCAATATATATAATATGTTGATGTCCATGTAACTATAATATAAAATACATTTCTAATTATTATGTGTTTTAATGGCATAATATTAGCTCTCAGGAGCATTATGTAATGGTAGGAACATGAAGTAGGTATTAAATTGATTTATAATACAGCATAATACATATTCAACATAGTATAAAATGCAATTCTTCTTCCTGTTTATTTATTTATTTATTTATTTATTTATTTTTTGTTTTAAAATGTTTATTATTTACATTAATTTGTGTTTTAATGACATAATATTATGGTTCAGCAACATAAACACTATGTATTATAGTGGTTTATAATACAACATAAATTCAGTTTATGTTTATTGCTATTTAAATTTAGATTTGTTCTGTTGTTTTTTTAATTGATAATGACTTTTCTCTTCATACAATGAAATATTAAAACTAATTAGCATAATAATAAAAACATTAGCTCGTAATAAATTAGAATAATATAACATGATAATATGAAATCTAATCATAAAAAAGAATATATGAAAATGAATGTATGTATTATGCAAATTAACAAGCATTTGTATTGTCATTATTATTGAGTATATTATTAATTAATTGTTAAAATACTAATAATTTGATTAAAAGACAAATCTTTTTTGTTAATTCAGTGTAGCTGCTTTGCTAGATTCATTTAAAATCCAGCATTTTATGCCACTTCAAAATCTAATATATAATAATGTTTATAATATATATTGTTTTATTGATTTATATTTAATATAATATTTAATGTTTTTTAAAACTTAACATTGTTTAACACAATTTAATTTATTATAATAAATATTATTCATTCATTCATTTTTATTTCGGCTTAGTCCCTTTGTTAATCTGGGGTCGCCACAGCGTAATGAACCGCCAACTTATCCAGCATATGTTTTACGCTGCGGATGCCCTTCCAGCTGCAACCCATCTCTGGGAAACATACACACACACTCATTCACACACATACACTACGGACAATTTAGGTTACCCAATTCACCTGTACCGCATGTCTTTGGACTTGTGGGGGAAACCGGAGCACCCAGAGGAAAACCACACCAACACGGGGAGAACATGCAAACTCCACACAGAAATGCCAACTGACCCAGCCGAGCCTCGAACCAGCGACCTTCTTGCTGTGAGGCGATGGTGCTACCCACTGCGCCACCGTGAGGCCCCATAATAAATAATAATAAAGTGCAAATAATGTATTAATAGAACAGAACTTTTTTTTAAACAACTTTTTAAATAATGTTTGTTAATGATTTCATTTTCACATTACTTTACCCAGACTATACTTTACCCAGATTATACCAGCAAGCTTTCCATTAGTTAGTGTTAATATATTTAGTAACATGAACCAAGGATAAAGCATATTCGTACAGCATTTAATAATCTTAGTTCAACATTAACTAATGCATTATTAGAATCAAAAGGTGTGCTGACATTAGTGCTAACGTTAGGTTAATGCACTGTAAGTTAACAAGTACTAACAATGACAACAAAGCTGAATAAATACTGTAAAATATTGTTTGTTCATGTTAGTAAACGCATGATCTGATGGAACCTTATTTTAAAGTATGTTTTAAGATAGACGGATTTTCCAGTCTGTCTCTCAGTCGTCTCACCTCAATCGAAATGAGCTTTATTTTGTGCATTTTTTTCCAGTTGAGCCGCACCCTCAGCAGAGCAAACATGCGAGGGAATGTGTCCTCGCGGCAGGGTGTCAATCCCCCCCAGTCATTCACAAAACAATAAACTGCTGACTGGAGCTGAACGTCGGGCCACGGCTGGGTCTGACTTTGATGAGATCTGCAGGCCTCTCATTCCTGACCGGGGCCTCCGACACGTCGCCCTGCATTTGCTCCATGCGACTTCACTTTTGCCCTACCGTGGGGGTCGGGATGCGGGATCTGTGCTCACTCGTGACTAGGCATGGGCCGATTTCAAGGTTTACCCTGGTTTGGAAAAGTCAGGGTTTTAAAATTCTGTTATATTGTTCCTACGATTAGGCATGATAAGATTCTCACGGTATGATAACCTTGGATAAAAATATCACGATATTGTGATTACTGCTCAAAAACATGCTCTTTTTTAAATGTCTGGGTTAAAAATAATTAAATAATATTTACAATATTTTTCCACAATATTTAAAATGGTTCTTAAAATAAAATATATTGTGTTCAATGAGGGAAAAAAGTTGTTGTTTTTTACCCACACATTTATTCATTCATTCATTTTCTTTTCGGCTTAGTCCCTATTAATCTGAGGTCGCCACAGCGGAATGAACCACCAACTTATCCAGCATATGTTTTATGCAGCGGATGCCCTTCCAGCTGCAACCCATCACTGGGAAACACCCATACACTTCCATTCACACACATACACTACGGACAATTTAGCTTACCCAATTCACCTATACCGCATGTCTTTGGACTCTGGGGGAAACCGGAGCACCCGGAGGAAACCCACGCGAACACGGGGAGAACATGCAAACTCCACACAGAAATGCCAACTGACCCAGCCGAGGCTCGAACCAGCGACCTTCTTGCTGTGAGGCGAGAGGTTTCACCACAATATATGGTTTCAGCATCTGTATCGCAATGTGATCATTCTCAATAGTCACATCGGAGGATATGCAATGTGGAGTCTGGATTATGATTGGTCATTTGCATGAGTTTTTGATTTTAAAAGCGTCCAGGCATGGGAAATTATTTTGTTTTCTAACTTCAATATTAATTTTATTTAATTATTCATACAACAAAGGTTATGTACTATTATTTCACATGTGATTATTCATTTACTGTACCTGAATACTGTACGACTTCTCAAAAAACCATAACACACTGTTTTGTTTACTTTGTATCTTTTTCTTTATTATATTTATTTATGCTCGTGGAGCAGTGGTTAGCACTGTCGCCTCACAGCAAGTTCGAGCGCCGACTGGGTCAGTTGGCGTTTCTGTGTGGAGTTTGCATGTTGGCGTGGGTCTCCCCATGTTGGCGTGGGTTTCCTCCGGGTGCTCCGGTTTCCCCCACATGCGCTATAGGGGAATTGGGTAAGCTAAATTGTCCGTAGTGTCTAGAAGGGCATCCGCTGCATAAAACATATGCTGGATAAGTTGGCGGTTCATTCCGCTGTGGCAACCCCTGATTAATAAAGGGACTAATCCGAAAAGAAAATGAATGAATGAGTGAAATTGGTCGTAATGTATGAGTGTGTGTGTGTGTGTGTGTGTGTGTGTGTGTGTGTGTGGGTGGGTGTTTCCCAATTGGGTTGAGGCTGAAAGGGTATCCGCTGTGTAAGCATATGCTGGAATAAATGGCGGTTCATTCCGCTGTGGTGATCCCTGATAAATAAGGGACTAAGCCGAAGGAAAATAATGAATGCTTGTGTATTTTATCAGAATCATCCCAGTCAATCTAAAATTATTAATTATTTAAGAGATAATATAAGAGATATTCATGTCATCTGGTGAAATTGTATTCGTATTGCAATATATATAACAAAAAAAATGTGTGATGTTGATTTGTCCAATATTATGCAGCCTACGTGATACAGTGAAATATTTTTTTATCCAAGGTTATTATACCGTCAGAATCTTATCTATCTTAAGCAGTAGCCGTGCGTTGATGGTCAGCACTGCTTGTTTCTCTCGCTGTGTGTCAGCTGCTGCTGGTTAAAGCTGTGCTGCACCTGCGCTCTTTTCTTCCACATTCCTGTCCGTGTGGAGTCGGGAGCTGTTGTGGAATATCGGGATATTAGAAACAGACCTCGCAGCGGCTCTTGGCTACTGTGTCAACATTCCTTCAAGTGGATACAGGACTGTTTCTAATAACATGCTACCTTGTTTGCTTGGTGCGAGCACTGCTTTTGTTTTTGTCAAGGAGATTTCAGAAAGAAGATGAAGATGTTTTATAAAGAGAATCATTCAGTTTCAAGTTAATGAGTATCAACTTCATTTATGATTGATTTATTCTCAACAAAACTAAAATTATAAAATAGTTTTTAAATTAAATTCTTTATAAAATTAAGTTTAATGAGTTGTTTACCAGTTAAAGCATTATAATGGTTCAGTATGAAGTCAAAATTGATCTGTTTGCAAGTAATACAACACAGGATATTTAAGATATTTATTGGTATATTTATTAATTTATTGACAAACCACCTGTAGAAACACTCCTCTCTCTTATGCACCTGACACTTTATCTGAACTCCACCTTACAAGGACTCAATGTTTACTATAAACGTACCACAATCATGTTGCACTGCTTGCTTCAACCTTAAATACCTCTTGCACAATATTAGACCTTAAATACCTTATTTTGCACAATATCCTGCGCAACATTGTTCAGTCTCATGGAAAAGTACTTGTATAGCCTGTCTTATGTGTATAGTTTAAGTATTTTATTCTATTTTATAATATATGTTAGTTATGCATAGGTTTGATAATAGCTCTTATCACTGGGTTACTGGTTCGAACCTCGGCTGGGTCAGTTGGCATTTCTGTGTGGAGTTTGCATGTTCTCCCCGTGTTTGTGTGGGTTTCCTCCGGGTGCTCCGGTTTCCCCCACAAGTCCAAAGACATGCGCTATAGGGGAATTGGGTAAGCTAAATTGTGGTTAATGTTTCCCAGTGATGGGTTGCGGCTGGAAGGGCATCCGCTGCGTGAAACATACGCTGGATAAGTTGGCGGTTCATTCCGCTGTGGCGACCCCAGATTAATAAAGGGACTAAGCCGAAAAGAAAATGAATGAAGGAAAAATATATTTCTTTTGATCATTTGTTTGTTAGCATGAATGCAAGATTTGCATTATGCATTTACATTAGCTTACTACTAACCTGTGGAAAGACTGTCATCAAAATCAGGGAGCACCTTTTTTCTACGGTTGGAGCTTGTGACTACGTTCACATGGACATCAGTAATCTAATGATTTGCCTTTTCTGAATAAGACAATAATATGATTAAGGTGTTTGCATGAGTTACTTTTTGAATGTTCCTTTCATGATTTCGTGTTACATGTTATAGCACACAGATCCATTAATGTCATTGCGTCACCAGGCTATCCACGTTTCCTGCAGAGATCCATGAAATTTTAATGTTTAATTGTTCGACTTTAACTGCAGTTCGGCAGTTTCACTTTCATTCAGGAACATTTCAGTCATACCCCCCTGACGAACTGAGGTATTGAGTGAAAATATGAAGTAAGGACTGGTGGAAGAGTGTTGTTTTAATGGAATTTGATACCGCACATCGAATGGAAAGAAAAAAACTCCGCATTTCGTGATGCGGACGTCTGTTGTCCTTTAAGGTCATCAAATATCGCTGTTTGCATGATAGACTCTTAATCAGAGTATTGTCTTAATCATATTAAAATCTGAGTATTGGTGTCCATGTAAACCTAGTCAGTGAAAGTGCCGAATGATGTTACAAGCTGTCAAAGACAAAGTTGATTCCATGAGCCCTTAAATTTCATAAGTTGACGTGTTTCACCCCTCACACGCTACTTTTGTAAAGCATCTGCTTCACGGTGTGTCAGAATCTTTGCTTGTAAAATATAGCCACACTTTAGATCGCTTAGTTTAAGCAAATTAGATGAATGAGTTCATATGTGTTGATGAAGGGAGTCGCTCACTGGATGCGCTTTGCCTTCTTTATCTAAGCAACAGGTGTCAATTCCAGTTCCTGGAGGGCCGCAGCTCTGCACAGTTTAGTTCCAACCCTGCTTCAACACCCTTACCTGTAGGTTTCAAACAAGCCTGATGGACTCAATTATTTTGATCAGGTGTGTTTAATTAAGGTTGGAACTAAACTTTGCAGAGCTGCGGCCCTCCAGGAACTGGAATTGACACCTGTGATCTAAGCAACAAGAACAAACGCCTGACATTGCCGACGGTGTATGTATCCCTTTAAGTTGTTTTTTAATTAAATGTTTAGAGATCGTGTGACACAACGCGTACCTATGTGTGCCTTTGATGCACCCCTTGATGCTTTTTACGCCCTTGTCGCAGCACCAGTGGCACCGAAATTAGGCACCGAAACTCCTATGCTGATTCGGTCCTGTACATACCGGTTACAAAGGTACCGGTGCTATAATGGCACCGGCTTTCGGTACCCAACCCTAATTATCACCTCACAAAAACAAACCAAAAAAACATCAAAATTACTAAATAACATTGTATTTATTCTTTTGTGAAATGGTTTTATTAAATAAGATATCATATGTTTAAAACTTACTATAATCTGAGGTCATAATAAACCTGGAAAATTCCAGTTCTGTAAAAAAAAAAAGAAATGAAGTCGAGATCAAGGTTTTCCAGGATAAACATCCCTTTCATCTTCTGAACAATCCCAGGAGATCCCCCATTTTCCAAGAAGAGGCAAAAACATTTTTAGACAAACAAAAGAATCATCAGGCTTTTCTGGACAAATATTTCTGCTCCAAAGTGAAGCCAATATATATGTATAATATATAAGTATATATATGTATAAGTACCTAAAAACAACAACAAACATTTAAATTATTTGCATAAAATATTTACAGAGCCCCAATAATAATTATAAAAAACTCCCTTAATAATTATAAAGAAATCACTTTCTGCCATCTGCTTTTATGTATTTGTCAGTAGTGAAAAACTCAATCATAAACTTAATTATTAAACATGATTTAAAAAAGACTATAATTAAAATATTTGAAGAGATGTACGAGAAAGCTCAGCATAAGTACATAATAGTTGCATACAGAGAATGATTACTTCAAAACAATAAAGCTGAATCTCCAAATTACTATTCAAATTTAGGGATATTCTCATAACACACAACGCATTATTTAAAACTCAACACATGACAAAGAACTTCATTCAGGAATATTTACTGCAATTATTTTGGCTGCTTGTTCCCACTAATTTAAAATAAGCAATTTTTTTTAGACAGCTTAATTGTTCTCAGTTCAATCCACTTAAATTTGTAAAACAATGAAGTTAACTTAGTTTGTGTTGGGACAGCATGAAATAATTGTGTGGAACCCAGCATTTTTTACAGTATGTTAATAATCTCACAGATCCATCTTTTTTCCTAGCAATTCCAAACCACATAATTTTCCAAGTCGTAATCACCATTGATTTTCCATCATATCCCCTGCCTTATTTAGAGAGCGTAATGAGGTGTAGATCATCCAAACAGGCATGTTGAGGATGCGAATGTTCCAGTGATGGATACGATCCTATTGCGCAGTTCCCTCTGTGTAGTGTCAGAGACGGGACGCATCGAGCGCGAGGCCGCAGCTGCTGTCGGGAGGCCGAGATGCTTTAATGAGCCCAGAGCCTTTGAAATCAGAAGCCTCGTCTAATTAGGCTGTAACCTTTAAGTTACTGTCGGACTCCCAATTGGAGGGCCGCTTTGTGAATATCGTTTAGCCGACGTGAGTGGCAGTTTTCCAGCTTGTGTGCTGTGGGATGGTGCATCCGCAAGCTCAGGAAGATCCATTGATGTTCAGACTCGCAGGTCAGCATATTTGCTTCACTGGTGATTAGTGGTTTGTGCTGCTTGCTATTGAGTGCTAGTGCAACCTCCTAATTACAATTTGACAGATGATTGGGTTAATTTATACTTGTGTATCAATATTGACTGGTTAATGTCAACATTTGGTGCGTCTCAGAAGAAAGGAGCAGTTTTCAAAGGTAAAGTAGCATTTGATGGTGTAATATAATATGGAATTTAACATTATTGTTTTAATATTTTTGATTAGATACTCAAATTTATGCCAAATACTAATTATTTTAAATAACAGGCAGGTCTTCATTTATATTTGTGTATCAATATTGACTGATTAATGCCAAAATGTGGTGCGTCTAAGGAGAAAGGAGCAGATTTCAAAGGTAAAGTAGCATTTAATAGTATAATATACATTCACAAAATGACTTTTGCTGCTTGTTTAAACTACTTATTTAAAATGAGTTGAAGCAACACAATTCCTAAGGGTTAATTCCTTAAGTTAACTTAATTGATTTGTGTTGGGTCAACATGAAGGAATCGTGTGGTATCCAGCAATTTATAAAGTGTAATGTGGAATATAACACTAATGTTTTTATTTTTTAATTAGATACTCAAATTTAAGCCCAATATTAATTATTTTGAATGTATTATTATTCTTTCCGGCCTCACGGTGGCGCAGTGGGTAGCACGTTCGCCTCACAGCAAGAAGGTCGCTGGTTCGAGCCTCGGCTGGGTCAGTTGGCATTTCTGTGTGGAGTTTGCATGTTCTCCC
>CAIGQW010018778.1:430-11264 GCA_903798125.1 Danio choprae
GCGTAAAACATATGCGGGATAAGTTGGCGGTTCATTCCGCTGTGGCGACCCCAGATTAATAAAGGGACTAAGCCGAAATGAAAATGAATGAATGAATGAATAACATTAATATGACTATATTTATATAACATTGATTAATATAAAATGTAGTTAAAATAAATATTTAGGCCAAATTAGGACAATTAATATTTATGGTTTTACTGTCAATAAGTCTGATTTTTGTTTTATTATTTATTTTTTTAAATTAAAATAGATATTCTACCTTTATTGCCCAGTCCTTTTCCTGATAATGACCCTTCCTCTAGTCTTTTCAATGGCCATTGCAATGCCCTGTGGCAGCATTAGACTCAACCATCTGTATGTTGCTTAAGCTTTCACCTTCCCTCCATACGATACCGGTGCACATAAGCGCTCTCACAGATGCGTATACACACACATCCGCCGGCTGCAGGTTATGCGGCAGACTGGCCTGCTGTGTGCAGGTGTTTGGCTGGCTCTGTTGACCTGTATCCCCCTCCTCTCTTGTTCTGTCTTCCATTCACCCCTCCATTTCACTTCCTCCTGAGCAAACGCCAAAGGGCCCGAGCGCTTCCAGAGGCCCCGTCGCATACACTAAATCCCTGGGTCCGGACATGTGCTAGTGCCCCTGTGTGTCTCTTTCTATGGCTGACTTAACGGAGGCTCACTGGTAGACCACGTCCCAGCTCTCATTAGGAGATGTAGTACATGCTTGTTAATAATCTCTCTTTGGTCACACTTTGAACTCCTAATGCAGCTTCCTCTTTGCCTGAAAGTAATTAGCCTCTTAGGAAACACAGGCTCTTCTTGTCCCTTTTTATCATTTTCGCCTTTTTCGGAATTGTGTTGGCCTTTCTTTCTTCTCTGTTAGTGTCGTAAATTTATAAGCATCTCAAAAATAGTTTGGTAGTTTTACTTCAATTAAATTAAATTACTAATTTGAAATCTAAAAGAACTTTTTCTCCAAGTGGGTTAGAAAATTGTCTTTAGGCAGAGGCTCACACACAACAATACAAATACAATAAATCAAGCGATTCATGTTCAAGCAAAAATCCATTTAGAAATGCAAATTTTCTTTTTTCTTTTAAAAAACAATAGCAGTGGGAATAAATGTCTTCTTGTACTTGGCCTTTTTTTTTGCTAAGAGGACTGTATACTCTCTAAAACAATAGCAGTGGGAATAAATGTCTTCTTGTACTTGGCCTTTTTTGCTAAGAGGACTGTATACTGTCTACCAGAGGGAAGTAACTGAAAAGAAGCATGTAGTGGATGGGAAGAGTCTTTCACAATAATGGAGGTTTTTCTTTTCATCGCTGCAGTAAATAAATTGGTGAGAAATTTCTCTCACCTATGATTTTACTTGCTACATTTACTATCCTTCAAAGTGTTTTTAACAGAGAGGGAGTTAAACCAGGTAACAATGTTGAAAGTAGGTGGTCGGTAGTTTGCTAAGGAACCATCAATCCTTTTCTCAGAGGATGACAAGCTGTCACTCTGATAAGTTTTATTTATAGACAAAATTACAAAGCACTGCAATGTTTGGCTGTTCTGTGTTTGTCTAAGATAATTAGGCCCCGTTTACACTAATATGTTCATTCATTCATTCATTCATTTTCATTTCGGCTTAGTCCCTTTATTAATCTGGGGTCGCCACAGCAGAATGAACCGCCAACTTATCCAGCATATGTTTTACGCAGCGGATGCCCTTCCAGCCGCAACCCATCCCTGGGAAACATCCACACACACCCATTCACACTCATACACAACGGACAATTTAGTCTACCCAATTCACCTGTACCGCATGTCTTTGAACTTGTGGGGGAAACCGGAGCACCCGGAGGAAACCCACGCCAACACAGGGAGAACATGCAAACTCCACACAGAAACGCCAACTGACCCAGCCGAGGCTCGAACCAGCGACCTTCTTGATGTGAGGCGAACGTGCTACCCACTGTGCCACTGTGAGGCCCTTACACTAATATGTTTTAGTTTTAAAATGCATAAGTTTTGCTACGGTTATGCCCTTCGTCCACACTACCCTGGAGTTTTCGAGACCCGAAAACGGAGCGTTTTGGCAAAGCTGAAGAGGCCGTTTTCATTTTAAAAAGCAGCTGCTCCATGTCAGTGTGGATTGGGGAAAACAGAGACATCTGAAAACGGAGTTGTGGCTGCCGACATTTGCGCTACCTGATTGGGGCTTTTTCTCAATATCAAGTACACATGGTTCAGACTTACATCTTTTCCATATAAGTTCAGACTTCGCAAGTTATAGTGTCATTCACCATGACAATAAAATCAAAACATGACATAAAGCACTGTCTCTTAATTTTTTTTTTTAACAACTTAAACATAACAGACACAAAAAATGTTAAGGAATGTTGTACATATGTATATGACCTTCACTGTATGCAAATGTATAACAAAACTGAGCCTAATAACTGCCTCCTTTCATTTTTATTGAAAAGCATGAAACATTAGACTCACTGTGTGGTTTTGGCAAATATGTTCTTAATGTCAGGCTATATGCACACAATAAAGATTATCAGAGGAAATACATGGTGAAATACGAAATAGCCGTTTTGCTGAATATAATAATCAGTAAGCTATAATTTTAATAATCAATAATAATTATAAAAGTATAAAGTACAAAAAGTAAGTTTATACAATATAGGAAATAAAGGCAAGCAATCGGTCAAACGTGCGGAATCAGTGTATGTGGTTACATATATTAATTTATCTTTGCGCTCAGCCAAAACAAGTTACCTGAGAACAAGTAGGCTAATAGATTCAAAAGACTGACTCGTTAGATATAGGTCTACTACACAAGATGAATTATACACCGCATTTAACAACTACAGAGAGATGAGATTCAGCGGCAGATGCGGGATGGACTGGCCGATGTTTGGCTGCACTCAGCCAGGTAGGTGTGCTCAGAGCTCCCGCTGACTGCCTGGAGCTCAGATTTCAGCGCATGCCAGAGTGCGTGTATGGTCACGTGATATGTTTTCAGAGGTGTGGGTTGGACGGAGAGCTATTCAGAAACGCTAGATGTAACTAAAACGTATTGGTGTAAACGGGCCCTTAGTCTACCGAAATGTGTATATTCCTTACAAGCTGAATGGTCAGTTCTTGTCACGTGACTCGCTGTGCCCTCCTTGCAGCATTCATTCAACTGGGTGCGTCTGGAAGGTGCGAGCGCGCCACGCCACTTGCGCGCACACCTCCATTGGAAATAACAAACTTGCGCGTACTCTAGAAAAGACGCAATATGCGAATGGCCCCTAAAAGGCCTCCGTCATTTATAACTCTCTAGCAGTTGATCTTCTTGCACAGACATGCTAGATTCATCTGATTTGTTGACAAATGGGTTGCGGATCTATTCCTTGGCAGTTCGTGGGTCCTTCACTGGGCTTTTTTCCCTTAGCAAAGAAACTTTTTAAAGACGTCTGTTTCTTACTCATTTTGCTATCTTCTGGGTTAAATTTTAGTGCTCATGTGACTGAGATGTAAACTACTCACTGATGAGGCTTTCATACAGTACTTGACATCCTTACCATTTTACTATTATTTGTAACGACTAGGGGAATTATGTTTTTAAATCAAAACTAAGACTAAAACTATTGGTTACAAATTCCAGCTGTTGATGTAAGCCGTGCTGATATTTAACTTTTTTTTGGTGGACACTGGCTAACTAAGTTCTGATACTAAGTAGAAATGTGTTCATGCATTCACAAAATAGAAACTAAACTAAAACTAACAAAATCATTAATGAAGAGACGAAAACTAAACTGAAATGAATAGCAAATTAAAAAAATTATATCAAAATAAAAACAAAAAACTCTGACATAAAATGCAAAAATATAATAACCTTAAAGGTGACTCTCATGTTGACAAATGTGGTGAAAAAAGTAGATTCTCCATGGAGTTGCTGAATTTCGTTTTTAAATTATGTATAAAATAAATAGGTTGTGGATAGATTTTTGGCAGACATTCATGAAAATGCTTTAAGGCCACTTAAATTACTAATTATTAATTTATGTTGCGTTTCATATACTCAATTTGACTGCATCTAACTTCAATATATATAAAGTATATATATATATACTTTTGTTGCACTAAATTACATTTGAGGGAGAGTTTTCTCATTTCTTTTGCCGATAATCATATTTGGAGTTTTTTTCATCAGCAAACATTAACGACTTGAAAAACCACTCTTTTAAAGTGAGACAAAACAGCTATTACCACACAACATCACATAATTCATCAAATCTGTTATTTGTACTTTCTCATGTTTATGCTATTTTTCTTCCACCAAAAATGATACCACTTCCTGGAGGATGATGTCATGGAGCTGGCTTTTGTTACAGCGATATTGCAATAGACTAACAGGATGGAAAGTAAAATCTAGAACACGGGAAAAAACAACAACAACTATAAAGTCAGATTAAAACAATATTTCCAAATAATGTGTTTTCTTTGAACTATTGTGATTAAAGGAAAAATTCAGAAACATCTGGATTATTTCTTAATAAATAGATGATTTGTTTTGCTCAAATTTATACATGCAAAAAAAGCAACATCTGCAAGAGCACCAGAGTAATGAGATTATTTGAAATGTGTACCCACATCTTATAATGTGCAAATTTTATTTTAAATGATGATTTTAAAATTCTGAGTTATATTCCATCCAATATACAAAGTCCCATGTGATAAGACATAAAGTTAAGTGTGTAAGAGGAACGACTTGGTCATTTTTTGTGTCTGCCGTCTTGACTCGGTGTGCATGAACGTCTGGGTAATGTTCAGAGGAACAGTGATTGAATATCCAGATTAAAACTTCAAAGAATCCATAGTTTTCTCTCTCTCTCTCTCTCTTTTTCTCTGTGTGGTAATGAGAGCTCCAGGTGCACTGTGCAGGTGGCAGGACCATGAAGGTCTACAGGAAGATTGTCTGGAAAGACTTTCTCTCCTGTATGGTATTTATTTGCCATGATATCATCATCGTCATCTCTTCACCAGTCTCTCTTTGTGTCTTTTTTGTTTCCTCCACCTTTTTTTTTATCAGGGGGAAAGGTGTTCTTTCTCCATCCAGATGTGGCAATATTTTCTCAGAGGCCTGCGCAGTGACCTCTGGGGCTCTGTTGGCCCAGTGCAGGCCCGGCAGACCTTGGCCCAGGTGCTGTGCGAGACCTTGGAGCTCTTAGTTCAGAGGTACTCAAGAGCGCGACCCTCCTACAAAAGACTCCCCCAGATCAGGTAACGGATAGTTTGAAAACACATTTGACACACATAACACAGTTGTTTTCTGTCTGTCTGTGTCGGAATGTAGACATGTATGTTGAGAAAAATATAACACACTATTCACTATTTCGTAATAAATGTATAGTTCACCCACAAATGACAATTCTGTCATCATTTACTCACCCTTTACTTGTTCCAAACTAGTTTGGGGCTGTTTTTTTATTATTCTATTTTGAAGAATGTTGGAAACCTGTAA
Source organism: Danio choprae (assembly GCA_903798125.1). Classification (NCBI taxonomy): domain Eukaryota; kingdom Metazoa; phylum Chordata; class Actinopteri; order Cypriniformes; family Danionidae; genus Danio; species Danio choprae. Next base: position 5,946 of record CAIGQW010018778.1, read on the forward strand.
CCATTGTAACCAAAAAGCAAATACTATGGAAGTCAGTGTTTACAGTTTTCCAGAAGTTTTCAAAATAACTTATTTTGTGTTTAACAGGAGAAAGAAACTCAAACAGGTTTGTTACAAATGAAAGGAGAATAAATGATGGCAGAATTTTCAGTTTTGGCTGAAATATTCCTTTAATTATAAAGATAAAACAAAGTTATGCATCTGTTTATTTTTTGTTTGTTTTTTTAATATCACTGAGATTAAAATGTTGTTTTTTTAATAGGTTAATTTGGTTGGTAACTAGCTGAAATAAAACACGTTTGAGGTTGTATATAATGAATAATATGTATTATTAAAACTAACAATTAAAACTAGTTGTTGTTTGATTCATTTAAAAGACATGAATGGTAACAGATGCTCTTTACACACATTTTCCTTTTTGTTTGTTTTGTTTTTTTCTGATCGGATAGCTAAAAAAAGGACTGGTGTAAATGTTCTCCGTAATGCTTTCGAGATGGACATAAATCCATTCACTCAAACAACTTCAGGAGGTGTTTTTTTTTTCCCCCCAGTTTCATTATGTTTTCGACCAGTCATTAACTGTCAATGATAAAGTTGTGTGTTAAATCAATATCAAATGTCAACACTAAAAACAGGTACACATCATGCACCTGTGGTACCTCTGTGGATGGAACGTAATAATATAGAAAAATATATAATGTTTCTTTCATTTATAAATGCACAGTGTTTTGTTTTTGGGAAAGTAGGTTATACACAAACTAATGTAAAGTCTTTATAGTTTTCAACGATGCCTTGCACATAGCTGTATGACAAAAATAGATATTTCATTTAGCCTATAATGACAGTAATGGCGGAGCCTGCCTTGTGCGCTTGTAATGATGTAATGACTATAACACAAGGGAAGTACAAAGCCTTTTGTACCCTACATATGGAATAATTCCTATGCTGATTAAAATAATCTTACATTCTGTAAAAAAGCCTAATAAAATCAAATGCTGTGTGTCTGACACTTTAGTCAACATAACCTAGTTACATTTGCATATGGCACGTGATTTAAAGATCAGATTTAATGGAGAGAGATTTATGTGGCCAAATGATGCTGGAAAATAGCTTTTAATCACAGGTATACACAGCATTTTAAAAATGTATATTGAAATAGAAAATATTTACTTTAAATTGAAATAAAATAGTGGCACGGTGGATCAGTGGTTAGCACTGTCGCCTCACAGCAAGAAGGTCGCTGGTTTAAGTCCCGGCTGGGCCAGTTGGCATTTCTGTGTGGAGTTTGCATGTTCTCCCCGTGTTGGCGTGGGTTTCCTCCGGGTACTCCAGTTTCCCCCACAGTCTCAACACATGCGCTATAGGTAAATTGGGTAAACAAAATGGGCCATACTGTACGAGTGCGTGTCTGAATGTGAGGGTGTATGGGTGTTTCCCAGTATTGGGTTACGGCTGAAAGGGCATCAGCTGCATAAAACATATGCCGGAATAGTTGGCGGTTTTCTATACCCTGTACCGTGCACATGTGCCATTCGATTGTTACATTGTTACATTGTGTCATTCCAGAAATGGCCTTGCATGTTTAAAGTCCCCCGTCTGCGTCTTGTGGTCAGCGGTCACACTCAAGCACATTCTAACAGAGCGCAGTCATCCAAGCTGTCTGACTGAATGATCTTACCGTATTTCTGCACAAGCCCACCTTCTATCAGGAACTGCGGGCTTAGCAGACAGCATTGAATGCTTTAGTGATTATGCCGGTGTTCGGCCCCGGGGGTCAAAGCAGATCTCCAGATTTGTAGAACAGTCTCTCTTTGTTAGCACATGGCCCTGCCTCAGCGCCTGGCGGAGGGCCCGCTTCTTTCATGCTAGACCGAGCCCAACCGCCCGGGCCTTGTGCGTAGCATTAACACATACTTAAAGTGGTTAAAGATGCCACAAGAGCACACTTCCCCTCCACTCCAGGACCGATGAGAAAGAGCAGATCGCCCAGGGCCGAAGGGAAGGGCTTTTGTTTCAGCAGATGAGCTTTTGCTGCAAGGACACCCGGTGATGAGCTCTTCAGTGTTGGGTGAGCTCGGGGTCTGCCAAGCAGATGGGCTCTCCTGTTTTTTCTCTGCTATCTGCTGAAAGGAGAACTTTTTGCTGTGCTGTAAAGCAGAACATGGTGGTAGGTGATGAAAAGTTGAGTTTGATAGGGAAACTAAAGCGGAGAGATTGACTTCTCTGTCTAAGAGTGCATAAAACACACATTCTGTGGTTTAAATTGAGAAGGACATGCACATGTTTGAGGTTCTGATTAATGTGTAATGGAAAAGAAGGGATGAATGAGATTGTGTTATATGGTATGATCTTTGTTAGTGGTTGGTTAAGGAATTTTTATTTAATTCATTGACTTTTCCTTCTACTTAGTTCCTTTATTCATCAGGGGTTGCCACAGCAGAATGAACCGGCAACTTATCCAGCATATGTTTTACACAGTGGATGCCCTTCCAGCTGCAACCCAGCAAACTGTCTGGTTAAAGTTTGGGTTATAAATGTAATTTAATAATTTAACCCAGTGGTTGCATTTGTCAATACTTTTGCCAAGTTTGTCTTTAAATAACCCTCTTTTTTTTAAGTGCACAAAACCATATTACTTTTTTTTTTTTTTTGCAAGAAAACTTTGGTTAGGACACAGTGTGACAGTGCTGCTGGGTTGTTCCTAATATGTGGTGTTTGATTGCCTCCTCCAGGGTCGATATCACAGCTCTTCTGCAGTGTGTGGAGCATCTGATGTGGAGTGTGTGTGACTCTGCGGAGGAGCTGCTGAGGCCTGATGGAGCTCCAGGATCTTGGATTTACTCCATACACAGCCTGTGTAACCAACTACTGACCGTACTGATCATCCTTACATCACCTCTAGCAGAGCTGCACAGGTGACACAACCGTCGAGAGAAACTTTTGGGTTATTGGGAACTAGAGGGACAGGATTAGCTCCTTGATAAGGCTGTGTTTTATATATGTTTTTTTTTTTTTTGCTCTCTCCAGGGTATTCCAGGCAGGCTGTGGTAGTGGAGGAGATGGAAGCAGATCTGTGAAGTTTCCAGAGGGAATGAACAGTCAGGACACAAAGTGGCTGAGCGTAATAAACCCCACACTTTTCACACAGGAGCTGCTGAGGTAAAGTCAGAGTTATTAACCCATTAATACTACCAGAATTATTTTATCATTTCAATTACACTTCTGTGTGAGTTGCTGTATATATATATATATATATATATATTGTCTCTGTATTAATTTAATCAGAAAACATAAATTTTGTGAAATAATATTTAACCTTACTTTCACTTTTATAATAAAATAAAATATAAACATAATAAAATATTTATTGTCATGGTTGATACAAAACCACATTTAATTCACCCGATGTTATATTTCATGTGTGTATAGTTTAAGAAAATTCTAAGATAAGAAACAAAAGCATTTCTAAAATAAATATATAGTGACAGTAAATAATTTATATAACTTCTTGTCATTTAAAAGTACATATTATTTACATTTAGCTGTTGTCATGTGCTTAATGAAGCACAATATAAATACATTATAGCACAAAAATTGTGGTTTTTATTATACTTTTGCAAGTGGCATATTAGTCATTAAAAGTAAATTAATGGCATTTTTTAAATATATATCTTCATTCATTCATTACTTTTACTTTGGCTTAGTCCCTTTATTTTTTCGGGGTCGCCACAGCGGAATGAACCACCAAATCATCCATCATATGTTTTACACAGCGGATGCCTCTTCAGCCACATCCCAGCTCTGGGAAACACCCATACACTCTCGCATTCACACGCATACACTACGGCCAATTTAGATTATTCAAATCACCTATACCACATGTCTTTGGACTGTGGGGAAAAACGGAGCACCCATAGGAAACCCACGCGAACACCGGGAGAACATACAAACTCCACACAGAAATGCCAATTGACCCAGCCAGGACTCGAACCAGCGACCTTGTTGTTGTGAGGTGACAGTGCTAACCACTGAGCCACCGTGCCGCATTTTCATATGTTGTCACCCTTAAAAGCAATATTTAAAAAAGCAAAAAAAAGATTATATCTACTTGGGTTAGGGTTAGGGGTGCTGCAGCAGGACAATGATCCAAAGCAAGTCCAATTCTGAATTGCTGAAAAAAAAAATTAAGACATTGGATTGGCCTAGTCAAAGTCCTGATCTGAATCCAATTGAGATGCTGTGGCATGACATTTAAAAGGTGGTTCATAATCAAAAACACTTCAATGTGGCTGAATTACAACAATTCTGCAAAGATGAGTGGGCCAAAATTCATCCACAGCGCTATGACAGACAGTTATCGAAAAAGCTTGATTGCAGTTGCTGCTAAGGGTGGCTCAACCAGTTATTGGGTTTAGGGGGCAAAAACATTTTCACACAGGACTATATAGTTTTGTATTTTGTTTTCCCTGAATATTAAAAACATTCATTTCAAAACTGCATGATGTGTTTGCTTATGTTATCTTTGACTAATATTTAATTTTTTTTGATGATGGTAGTGCAACACTAACACTATAGTTGTTATATAGTAGATAATATTGCTTTTAAGGGTTACAACATATGAAATGGCAGTAACATAAACCATAAAAACACATACTATAACATGTTATGTTTTAGTTCATTTTTAATGAGTAGCAATTATTGTTATTAAATATTTTCCTATAAAACTGGTGTTAATGTTTTTTTTGTTTGTTCTGTTTTATTTGACAGTAGATAGATTCAATAATAACCTTTCAGAGTACAAACACATTATCACAGACCCCCTATATATCAAGATGTTCATTTTCATATAAACGTATGTTAGTTAATTGTATATTTATGTTTTATATGTTCATTTATTTATTCAAATTAAATAATATCTTCCAAAATGTAAATCAATTAAATCACACCCACACCCCTCGTTTTTTAAAAACTTTACTTTTAAAAACAACATATGACTCATGAAAAGTAGCTAATGAGATGTAATTACATACATAATGTACAAGTGGCATGATTATATTATTTATAATAAGCTAATTTATATGAATTAAAAAGCTAATATTAATGATTCTTTAAAATTAATTTTTTTTCAAGCCTCCAAAATTGTTTAAATCTAATTGCATAATAGCCAAAATAATAATAATACTTGTAACACATTACCTCCAAGGTAGTATGAGACACAATAAAACATAAGTTTTCTCTCTACCTTTATTGCTGAGCTCATGGTTTATTGCTGAGCTCATGGCACACACACACACACACACACACACACACACACACACA